>WBNH01010195.1:0-46240 GCA_013401255.1 Urocolius indicus
AGTGTTGTCCCATCCTCTTAACAAACATCTTTCCAATGCTTGTGTTAATAAGAACCCCCCTCAGTCCTCTAGGCATAAACAGCTGGATGTTGCTGGTGTAGCAGAATGCATGTTTCCAGCTTCATTGCAGAGATGTGACAGTCTAGGAAGGCCCTGAACCGACATCTCCAAGTCTCATCTCCACCTGGAGCTGTGAAGAAGCCAAAGCTATGTGCTGGCAGAGGTGAGGGCTCTGGGCAGACTGAGGGATACTCTGTCATTGACTGGCTGTGACTGCCTGGGCAGCTGGAGCAGACTGAGGCAGGTACTCACCAATTCCTCTGTGGGGCTCGGGAGGACAAGAGACAAACTTCAGAACCTCAGCCCGCTTCTCTCGCAGACCCCAACGATAAAGGATTTCTCCATAGCACTTCTTGAAGTCATCAAATTGCTGAGTGTTGGCAGGATCCAGTAGCCTAGAGAAACAAACAGGGCCCTCATTCACCCAGACTGACTCTCAGAAACTCTGGCTACAACCCACTTCCCTGCCACGGCTATGCAGCCAGCTCATATCACTAGGAGAGAGCAGATGACTTCTCATACAGTGCTGAAACACTGCTGAAGGCCAACTGCTTCAGCCTTCCCTTGGTCTACACACCCTCCAGGGTGCAGGCTTGATGCAGGGGCTGCCCTCTGAGGCCCCACCATGGCCACTTACAGACCTATCCCACACAGTCCCAGTAGAGCTCACCGTGAAGCTTCTCCAAACAGCCATCTGAAGGAAAAGGTCTAGGAGCAGGTGTGGCTCTTCCCAGCACCAACAGAGACCTGGCTATGGAGTTCAGGCAACCTGAGCACCCCTGAATGGCTCTGACACTACAACCTACCTCTTGTTTTTCTCGTGTTGGTCCTTCTCTCGCTCCCGATGGTCGGGATACGTCAGGTTTCCATAGCGGAAATCGTCCGGAGAAGACTCGCACCAGGGAGTGGAGGCCTGCTCCGGGTCCTTGTTTGCTGCAAGCACCAAAAGCTTGTGAGCACACCTCAGAAAGCACTGTGATCAAGAGCATAACCTCCTCAAAACCAGGGTGTGGAATGAGATGAGGAAGATCACACATTTGCACGTCCCGGTTTTCTCTCCAAGACACGTTGGTGTCACCTTCTGCTCTCCTGCTGCAGGAAATGAACCACCAACCTCTACCTGACAAGTGTACTTCTGGTGACAGGATGAGGAATGGGGATCATCAGGCAGACAAATCTAACATGGAAGAATTCCTTTTGCCTTCCACTTGAGACAAAAAGTAACCAGGCAATCAGTTCCAGGGAGTTTGCTTGCCCTGGTAGGCCAGGGCTCCCCTCTCCTGGACAGAGAGGACTCTCATCACCAAGGCTGCTGATAGGTAAAAGGGGCCTCTGTAGGTAAAGTACTGCCTAGAGAGCAGACTGCTAATAACTGCTACAACAGCAGCTTAACAGCAGTGAACCCTCCTTCTCCACTCTTCCCCATGTCACAGAAGCCTCAGCATCACATTGAAAAGGCACAGCTTTGGTGCTAACAGGGCTGATGCTGCCCCAGGCCACACATCACAGAACTGGAAGGGACAACAAAAGGTCATCCAGTGCAACCCCCCTGCCAGAGCAGGAGCACCTAGAGTAGGGCACACAGGAACTCATCCAGGTAAGTTTGGAGAAGACTCCACAATCCATCTGGACAGTCCCTTCCAGTTCTCCCTCACCTCAACTGGGAAGAAGTTTTTCCTTATCTTTCAAAGGAGGAATCAGCCAACAACCTCAACACTGACACCAAAGAGTGGCTTCCACACTTTTGCAGCATGGCAGAAAGCCTCCTCAGGCCAGTGGGCATTCACAGCAATTTGAGGCCATTTCCTCTTGTCCTGTCATTCCTTACTGGTGAGAAGTGATCGGACTTCCACCTCACTACAACCCTGTCAAGGGGGTTTCCAGCTGGAAAAGGCAGCAGCAGGAGCTCTTGGCTCTGGATTAACCTGCAATCCCAGGGCCTGAACTCAGTAAGTCTCAGGTGTTTACAGCAGTTTCTCCACAGCCCAGTGGGACAGGCAGGCTGCAGAGGTCAGGCACTGCAGGAGCAGTGTCCCGGTGACTGCAAGTCCTGCTTGCTTCCAGCCACACTCACAGCACACTGGCTGAGCTCTGGAAGGCTGTTGTGGCAGAGGACATCATCTAGAATCACAGCCAGTACCAATTCCCTTCCTTCCCCAGCACAAGAGCCACCCGAAACCTCAGCCAGAAGGAAGGCAGATTCTTCTATTTACTACCCGGGTCTCAGTACCTATGCTCCAGCCTCCGGTGCCAAGGCCAGGATCTGACATGCTGGAACAGGAGCCAGAGGAAGTAAAGCTGGGCTGTTAAGGAGGAAAAGGAGAAGAAGTCATGTCATCTACATCAGAGATGTTCAAAGACAGCCAGGACAATGGGGAAAGAAAGGTCAGTCATACGTATCGGCTGTGGGAGGCCAGGTTGGAGGAACGCTGAGGGAAGGGGCCGTAGGAGCTTGGGCCCCCCTGGAGCCTGGATTGGGCTTCAAACACGCTGCAGAGCATGGCCAGGGTCTGCACATCATGGAGCTGAGAGTAATGAGCCAGCCTGGGAAATGAAAAGGACAGACAGTGTGAGACTGGGCAGAACCCTGCAGCAAAAGCATCCAGACTCCAGAGTAACTAATTCTGAGCCTGTCTTTTGTGTCACACCTTTGAGTGAGCAGCCAAGTCCTTCTGAAAACACTCCTGATCTAACAGGTGGGAGAAAGACAAGAGCTCTGGGAACCCAGCAGCTTCCACTTGGTGCAGCTTCAGGTACAGGGTCCAAAGAACTGATGTTCACTAGATGTCAGGCTGGAGCCATTAGACCCACCCCCAGACACATTGTCTTTTTGACAAACCTCTCTACACATAAGCATCCCACTTCTGGATCACAAGGCAAAACCCCACCACATGTTTTCTGTAGTGCTGTGAGGTTTCTGGGTTGCTCTGAAGACTCAGAGCCATGAAGAACTTACCTCTCCTCCCTTGCCACCACTGCCATGCAGCACGAAAGAGCTGGGGCAGTGTGAAAAAACACACCACGCTGCTCCTAGGCCTCCACACATACAACATATCAACACATGCTCTCAATTGCTAATGATATTCCCTCCTGAACAGATTCCCTGCCAGGAGGACATTTGCAGCTAACACACAGCTTTGAGAGCAGTGGAATGACTTCCCAGGAATGCACTATAGCGATGATGTGTCTGGAGGTGAACTCATCAGATGCAACCACACAGCTTTGAGAGCAGTGGAATGACTTCACAGGAATGCACTATGGCAATGGTGTGTCTGGAGGTGAACCCATCAGCTGCAACCACACGTTCATTTAGGAGGTGGGGAGCAGAGACACAAAATCTCCAAGCTGGGTGTTGTGGACATGTTGGAAAGCAGAGCTCCTCCTGCTGTACCTCACCTGCTGCTCAGTGTTGTCCAGGGAACATCTGGGAGGCACAACGCTGCCACTTGTGCCTCATTAACACACCTGCAGTGTCAGGCTTGAGAGAGGAAACAACCTACTACTCCCAAATCTGAAATGATGCCTTACAATGTACATAGTTATGGAGAGCTCTGCTTCAGCCACCACTCCCCAACCCCTCCCCAGCATTCAGATACCTACAAGGACTCCAGTAATTGACGTCCAAACGGATGTTGCGCCCAAGGTATCTCCAAATCTGGGTCAGACTTTGGTCCAAGACAGAGATCAGTGGCTACCATGGCCAGTGACCAAACCTGGCAGACAGGAAGGAAAAGCATCAAAGCTACAATTAGAAATACCCACATTCCCAGGGCATAGGTGTGCACAAGTTCACTCACAGGCAGATAATAATGGAGCTTGTCTTATATTTTTCTTCCCTGGTAGCAGTGAGCAGTTTCACAGATAATACAGAGTAACTAAAGCAAACCTGAAGCTTTCCCTGTCCCATTTGCTTTAACTTTGGGTTAAACTTTGAAAAAGGATGGTCTGTAGTTTTAACAGATCTATGAATGCAATTTACATTAATTATATAATATCTAAAATGATATTAATGACATCATTATATGTATATTAAACATATCATTATATTAATTAATTAATCTCTGACAGGCTTAAATTTGATGTAGGTTCTTGGTTTGGAGATATCTGGTGGCAGAAAGTCTGCTGGTGAATCATCACTTGCATAAGTTATCTTTTGCTTGGTGGTGTTACTGAACACCTCTGTTCTCCTAGCACAGCCCAGTGCAGACAGGACAGTTTGTCATTTCTACTCCAACCATTGAACTATTTCACATGAAATTTCTCCTCCTTTTGTCATCTTCTACATTGAAAACAGCTCCATCTTTTCAGTCTCTATCTAGGCTTGTTTTTTTTCTGTTATGCCTTTTAAAATGGGGCAATTAGAACATCCCAGGGAAAACCAAAGCTCCTACTTTGGCATGAAAAAAAAGAGCAACAGAAGCACGGTAGTGGAAAGACAGCAGGAGTCAGAGAGCTGATGACATGGAAAAGTAAAGAAAAAACAAGTGCTTCAAGTACAAGAATAGCCCAGAACAGCAGCTCCACAGAGAGAAAGAAACTGAAATAAGGACAGGGCTGGGTACAAGACAGCACAGAAAGGAAATGGGAAAGACTCCACTTCTTGCCCTGCTGTACAGCACATCTTACATGTAACCTCTGACTCCAGCCTCCATGCCTAGGAACAAGGGAAGCTGCAACCCAAGCTGGAGTTAGGACAGGACAAAACAAGCAAGAAACAGAGAAATCTTGCTGTAGTTATTCCACCCAAGCTCTGGTCCAACAGGGGCAAGCCAGGCAGCAAGGTGACCACAGACAAAGGCAAACTGTACTTGTCTTCTCTCTCCTGGTCTAGTAGGACCACCAAGAAGCAAGATAACAGCTGGAGTTTGCTTCTGCTTCCATCAAGTAAGCCTATGAAAGTTCCCTGGCCAGGCCTATGAAGGGCCAAATGCTGAGGGAGGTGCTCAGGTCCCCTGGCAGTGCCAGCTCCCATCCCTGTGCCACACTCCTGCGTCCTGTCAAATGTTCTGCATGGAAAACCATGGGCCACAGTACCCATTTTCCTCCTATTATTAGCTGAAGGCAAGCAGCTAACCTTATTCTGGAGCTGGGTTCCTGGGCTCAGACTCTCTTGGGGGCTGCTGGCTGAGGCAGCACACAGTGCCAGTGCAGATGAACACCAAACAAAGGCAACAACTACTGAAGTATGAAAAAAAAATCACCGACCAAGATGCTGACTGCAGCTAAGCAACCATGTGCACAGTTACTCCTTGTGCTGACTCCAAAGGAAGGATGCACTCCTTGCTCTGTCTACAGGAATTCCTTGACAAACACACTCCACTGTTTGGCTTGGGAAGGGATCTCTCCATGCCAGGAGTCAACGAGAGAGAGATCACTTCTGTGGCTGTTCCACAGGCCTCAGTTCACCAGAGACTCCCTGTAAAAACCTGCCAAACCCAGGTTTGGATGTCTGGGTAGCAAGGTGACAGCAGGAGCTGTCTGAGGGGAGCACAGCACACTGAGGAAGAGGTTTGACTCGTCATCATACCTGTACGAGATCCCTCCGTCCCACAGCCAAGGCTGAGGCAGCGTTCTTCTGGCAGGTCTCCTGGATGTTATTCACATTCAGTCTACAAAGAGAGAAAACAGGTCAGCTCTGGTTGGCACTTTCCTATGAAGGTGAGGAGGGATGAGGGGCAAGTGGCATTGGCAGCAGTAAGCAGCCTAGAACTTGCTGATCAATATGAGCCTGCTGGCAGGGCCAGGATCCCATCCTTCCCTTCTCTTTTATTCTGAGACCACTGCCACCCTTCTCCTGCTATTCACCTTCACTAACACACTGCACATCAAATGCAGCTCCAAACAAACTGGAACTGATGTTAAGAAGCACCTCCTAGAAGCTGAGGCTGTCAGTTCCACATTCCCAGGTCCTGTCCTTACTCAGCAGCAGCCTGGTCTCCAGCCTCTGCCCCAGCAAGACCAGGTCCCCACGGGGGAGTCTCTGAGAGGCTGGTAGGTGGGCTGAGGAAACCCATACAGGCTTTCCTGCTTAGTATCAGAAACCTTCTACTTCACACCTGTACTGCTCAAGATCTTGCAGCAAATGGAAAAGGGTCAGGCTGTTTACACAGGAGATATCCAGAGAATCATGCTCCAACAGGTACTTTTAAAGAACATTCTTTTCAGTAACACAGAAAAGAAAGGAGGAAGATGTTTTTATCTATCTTCTCCCCCACTTTCTTTAAGAAAGGAAGCCTGATTCTTCCCTGAATGCCCATGGACTAGGAACTCTGGAAAGGAACAGACAGTATTACTAAAGCTAAGGAATTAAAAACAACTCAGAAACAGAGATTTTGTAACCATCTGAATGAGACAGTTTGGAAAAAGAAGCCTCTTGTTTGTTGCTTTGGGGATTATTTTCAACAAAACCACACAGAACTTTCCCATCCTTTCCATTAAAAAGCAGAACACCCTGCTGTACAGACACTGGCAGGTACGACCAAGTCTCCAAGTGAATGGGGCATTCTAAGTGCTACTGAAATTAAAAAGCCTTATGAGCTAACAACAGTGTGATAGCATAAGAACATGCATCTATTTGTACTTTTAAGCCTGTGCATTGAAGTGTGCACTTGAATGTGAGATGATTCTATGATTTGAAAAGGAACTTGTACTGATTATTTTTCTCTTTATCTGCCAAAAACGTGAATCTGTAAGATCTGCAGTGAAGATGCTGCAGCACTGCTTCAGGCTCTGTATTACAACACCCCATCACAACTTTCTTCCCTTGCACTTTTCAGATGTATGGGAGAAGGATCCCCTCACACAGGCAGAACCCATGGAGGAACAGCAAGGCAAGACCAGAGGAGGAAAGTAAAAAAACATTCAAAGATCAGTGCTGACTAAGGTTAGGATTAAAGCCAGGTATGCCAGAGATGGCTGCTTTCCTCTGGGAAAGGATGTCAACCTGTACTCACATGTAGAGCTCTCCCAGCAGCTTGTGGACAGGCAGCAAGCAGGAAACATCTTGGATAATAACTTTCCCAGCAGCTTTGATGGGTCTGTTGTTGGCATCTGTCCCTTCTCGTTTGCTTTTCCACCTCCTTGACTTCTGCAGGACAAGTGGCAATGTGTTACTGGGGAGGAGGACACCATGCTTCTTGGGCCAGGGAACAAAACACAGGGGTCTGGAGTAATGCAAGCAGCACCTAAACCTGCCTTTCAGAAGGTTACCATGGAAAACACCCATGACATGCCCAGGAGAACAAGCATCTCCATCTGTAGGAAGTGAAAAGCAGGTCAAAGCAGAGAGCTCAAGGTCAAACTCACTCAAAAAGTATTTTGTGAGTTCCCCTGTGAAAGCCAATAAGAGAACAAATCAGCACTGGGATGCCAGCAAACCTGGGCAGGCTTGGAAGGAGGATGTTTCAATTATCATTTCATTGGAGGTCTGGTCTGGGAAGCCCCTGCACACAGACCACTGCTGGCTGCAGCCAACAGCAGCACAGAGACATGGGGGAGGCAGTTTCTGCTTGCCCTTCGCTCGAGGGCAAGCTGACAGCTCCAGACAGTCTCTTTTGGTGCCTCCTTTCAGCATTTGAGCACGTTCCTGTTCAGCACCAGAACAGGGCTCCCATCTCCTGCTTTATCAACGGCTTCGAACAAACAACTGGCAGATGATAAAGCAGGGCCCAAGTTTTCCTTGCAAGGGTCTTTAGCTACCATGCTCACAGCTACTTACATCTGGCTCAGAACATAAGGTGGTGAGGGAGAAGAAAGGAGAGGAACCAACACAAGGGAACAAAACCAGGAAGCCAAAATTCCCAAATACTCCCTGTAACAGACACAGGGGCCATCTGCAGGCCCAGCTGTGCACAGCTACTGTGTGCATACCACAGAGTATTTGGCTGGTATCCTGGCCTCTTCCAGCTCCTCACTCGAGGAGGGTGAGCAGGAGGGATGAGAAGCAGCACGACAGGCAGAAGACACTGGAGCTCTACCAAGGGAATCACTGGCTGCTCTGCAGGGTTCCCAATTGCAGCAAAGGCTGCTTTGCAATGCTGCTCCCCTACAGCCTGTTCCCTCACTGACACAGGGGAGACAATGCTCCTGTGCAGAGGGATCTCCTGGTCAGGCTGGGTTATGGAGAGTCTCCTCAGGTGAAGCTTCCTACAGTCCTATCCAAAGCACAGCAGCCCTGCACTGTTGGCTCTGCAGGGCTGGCAGAGCCTCCCCAGCACATCAGGGCTCTTAAAGAGCAGGATGGGCTATGGGCAGGGCAGGACTCAGACCTGGGAGCAGGGACAGCTCTGCTGTGGGTGTCAGGGCAGCTCTGGAACAGCTGGGTGCCAAACTGCCCTGGCCCATGATCACAAAGCTCTGTGAGAACCTGGGCAGGCTTATTGCAGAAACAAAATGCCCTTTAAAAACCACCCTAAAAACTTCAAGAAATTAATTCCTTCTTCACTGCCTGCCCAGCCCAAGCTTAGGTCAATGTGCTGAGAAGCCCTTGCCACATTGACTATACTGCTGACACATGCCACAAGAAGCAAAAAAGGTGTGGTCCTAAAGTCACTCCAGATACTGGGTGACCGAGCCTCCAACATGGGCTTGACACCAAGTGAAGAAGGTGTTTCAGACTTGAAGGAGGGGATTTTTTTCCAAGGATGCCCATGTGACAGAGCATCACCAGTTGCCCTGATTTTCCATCACTCCTTAGAGTAAGGAGGACCAGAGTGTGCATCCTGCCCAGTACTCAGAGGTGCCAAACTCTGGTGGAAACAGGGCTGGCAACAGTCAGTGTCACGGGAAAGCTTGTCTGACTAGGGCTCCATTCTGTTCTCCGCCACATCCCCTCAAGTCCTAATTGATCCAAATAGAATTTGCCTGCAGTATTTATCTGCTACATCACTCTGAAGCCAAGAAGCACTATGCAGTAGAAGGTGGCTAGAACGTGGTCAGCTGGGAAACAAAGTTCTCTTCAGTCCATCAGCTCCTAACCAGGACATGGTCTGGATCAGCTCTGGCTCTCTTGCTGGTGGGCAGACTATACTCCTTTTGATGACAGCTAATAAATGTAGCTCCCCTTCCCCTAATGAACCACTGATGAAAGACAGTGGTTGCATTACAACAAGGTTCCCAAATAAGAGTGGCACCTGTACCTCATCATCCCTTGTCAGGGTAGCCAAACACTGGGTCCAGCAGCGAGGAGCTGCTGACGCTGCCAAAACCAATACTTGAGCAAAGCTGGGGAGCCTCAGCACAACCATATGCCATCAGGGCAAGAGTGCCTACACTGTCCTGAAAGGGCTACCAGGCTTTCCACAACAAAAGCTGCTATTTGTGCTGGGTCTGAGCAGCTATTTGAACGTAGGCTTGCAGATACAGAACCATGTTCTGCAGATCTGTCACCAAGAGCTTCTAGAGCGTGGCAGGAAACTTGGAAAGCAACTTGTCACCTCCTGACCATCTGTAAACCAGCTGCCCCTGGAACTTGCAGCTGGTGTAGAGTTCCCTGTTCCCTGAGACAGGTTCTCTGAACCTCTGTCATTTGGAATGGATTGAACCTGCTCCTGCCTTCTGCAAGAGTGGGTTGAAGGAGCCTCCCAACAGGTATTTCAAAGACTACAAACATGAACAACGTGTATCACTCTCCACAGGTCATTTTTTTTTTTTTGGAAGAGAATGGCAACAAATGAGGATGAGAATGGAGAAGAGATTCCACAGATGGCTTCCACTGCTCCTGACAGCAAAGCACCAGACAAATGGAGACACTACATGTACTGGAACCCCACGAAAACTTGGGACTCACAACACAATTACTGTCTTATTTTCCTCTTAGCACTGCCTATTTACTGGCAAAAAGGGAAGCCCTAATTCTTGACTGGTGCAGCACTTCAAATAGTCAGCCAGTGTCTGTATGCCCTGCCAGTACTACACTTCCATGACAACTCCTTCCTGCTCCTCCAGCTGTGACAGAAGAACATCATAAAGCCACACGTAGAGTCACCCTTACAAATGTCTGGGTGTGCTGTAGCTCAGGTTTGCCTCAGCTACAGTAAAAAAAGTGTTAGGAAAAACTACCATCAGGAGTAGGGGAACCATCACAGATGAGGTAAAGCTCATCACCACCAGCAGAAGCTCTGCTTTGAGCCAAATCATTGCTGGCACTAGCTCTCTCCCAGGCAGTACTGGATTACCAGAAGCAAGGAGAGCTTGAGCTTGGCCAAGGCCCACCACAAGGTTCCTTTCTCCTTTCTGTTTCACCTTTTCTCCCAGGAGAAACTCCCACTGTGGTGTCCTCAAAAAGTGTCTCTGAGGCTAATGGGCATTAAGAGAGAACAGAAAATGTGTTTCTTCCTAGGGGCACAGGTGATGAGGAAGAACAGGGAACATAATGGTTGGAGCTGAAGCAGAAATCAACGTGCATGCACCAAGCTAATGACTGACAGCTGAAGGGCAGAGACACAGGTCTTCTGCATCACCCTGCACACTTCTAGCTCTTTCTGCAGCCTGGAATCCGTGCCAAGGAGAACTGCATCTATCCAGCTGCTTAAAGAGAGAAAGAAAAGAAAGAAAATAGCTACAGTGACAGTAAATTAAGACTCATCAGTTCCTCAGAGCACCAGAAGGAAAGAAACCAGAGCATTTATGACAATCACGGGGTTGAAGGTGACAGCAGGGAACAGCACTGAATAAGGACTAGACAAGCCAGCTGCACCTGCACTACCATACCCAAGGCTGTCATTTGCTGCAATCTGAGGTGAGAACGATGGCAGTAAAATGGGTTACATGTAGAAACAGATAGCCCAAGAATAAGCCACCAACTGCTTCGTAGCAACCACCATCATCACTGCATACTCAGCAGCAGTAGTTAGGAAATGCTGCATGCCTGCTTGGAAAGGATGCTGAACAGTTGGGGGTGTGTGTCTGGCTCGTGCTGAGGCAGGTAACGCTGCAAGTAGCATGGTGAAGTGGAAAGGGCCTGTTTCTCATAAGCAAGATGTCAGGCTTTGTGGGGTAAGCTGGTGTCAACAGTGCAAAGGGAAAGGTTGTTGTGGACAGAGCGAACATACTTGATGCCAAAGATGAATTAAACCTGCTCAACATCAAGTTCAAGCTGCTTCTGATATCTTTTTTCCTATTTCACTTATTCTAACTGCTGCCTACAGAGTAACTCCCCCATGCAGGTCCTGCACCCCTCCTTTCCAAATAATCAACATTTCCTATTTCCAGCATCTCCCCCAGTACCAGGCACCTTCCATAAAGGGACTAATAAACTCTGAGGTGCCTTTAAATCAATTGCCCCACAGCAGGAATATGTCTTTTATAGCTTCCATCAATTAATAGTTGGCACTTGCCCTGAAGCACAGGCATTTCTGAAGTGGATGTTAGTCATTACCTAGAGAGGAGGAAGAATTATTCCTTCTAGACATGCCAAGCTCTGGCTTCACTGTGCACCTTGAGGAAGGCTGAGCTCTGCCCCCAGCAGGCAGGCACCTGCTCTGCACAAAAAAACCCCACCTCTCTGTGCATACCTGTGTCTTCACTTTGGGTGCTACTGCCCACTTTAGAGAGAGTGATCAGTCTCTTCCAAAGGTTACCCACACACAGAATCAGTCCTTGGAGGCTTGGACTAATCCACGTATCAGTTTTAAGTCTATGTTGTACATTAGAACTTTATCCCATTGTGACTTGCTCTTCCTCCCAAGCCTTTCATAAGGGAATTAAACTGCAGCCCTTTGTGCACCAGGATCTAACACAGCACAAGCTGGCAAGTTCCTTGCTTGGTTTTCTTTCTTTCCATCTGTTCCTGATCCAAGAGAGAACTTCATTTCTTGCCTCTACTGCTCACATGTATTAGCTCTTTGCAAAAAGCCTTGAGAGAGTCAAGTAAATTACTTCTGTTTTCTTTCACCCAATATTTGCTAGTGTAGGCTTAGAGATGCTGTAATTAGGAAGGTTTGATCCTATTATACCAAGTTAAATTAGGTGTTACAGGACTCTATTTTATTCCCTGCTGTCTTAGGAAGAGATAGCATGAAAGACAGCAGCTGTGAAAAAACAGCTGTTCACACAGACATTAAGAAAGAGGGACCTAAGGAGATCATCTTTAAAGTGAAATGGAGTTTTCTAAGCTTTGCCTGTGCTTGGCAGATGAGTGATGAGATAGTGATTGTGCAGATTTACAGCACAGCTTGAGCACTGCTGATATTGTTGAGATGTTCATATGAATGATGTTCAAGTTCAAGGGACACATGGACCTGACTGACAGAAAAGAACCACCAAAGTAGTCTCTGAGGGGCAGGTGCCAGGAGGAGGGAAGTACCTGCAAGTGCAAGCACTCAGACCAAACACAGGGTGGTGTGATTCCAGGGGCTGGGAGGAGATCACAAATTAGAGAGAAATTCATTTATTGCTCCAGGAAATAAAGAGTTTTATGGTGCAGTGAACTGAGAATAGGCAGCTCCTTTAGTGAGAAGACAGCTAAGTGTCAGCAACTCAACCAGTTTGTTTCTTGCACAGCTCTTAGGTGATTGTCCCTCTCCAGTAAGGCCTGCTCTGTTTTAGAAATGAGGTGCTCTAATGGCAGCCTCATCAGTTGGTTGATGATGAATAATAATCATTCAGCTCCTCTCCAGTGCACTTTCTGTTTCTTAGAGATTAACCTTTTCTTTAGACTTCTACCTACCCCTTGGCAGCCTTTCCTGACTGCTGGGCCAAGTAAAGTAGATATGTTGTAGGTCAGTATCTGTCTCCTGCAAACTAGTGTCTGCTCCTCTCCACTTACACATGCATCCATTTGTACCGAAGCTCAGGGCCCTGTGTGGAGTGCAAGTCCTCCACCTCTGTGCAGGTTACTCAAAGGCAGGCAGGTGGCATTTTATTCTTGGGCCCTTGGGCAGAAGACAGGGTTATATCAAGGACAGTATTAGCACAGCGCACAGTACCGGGAAGTCGTTAATTGCTTGTATGGACCAACGTCGCCGGGCAGAGCGAGGAGACATCTGCATGTGAGAACATTATACCCAAGAAAAGGGAAGAAAGACACCAAGAAAATTAAAGACAAAGGTAAATAACTGAAATGAAAAGTGCCTTGAAGCAGCAGAGTTAAAAGATACCGTTCCCAACGGTTCCATTACACAACAGACAGTTGCAAACCACGACCCCGCTTTACCCACACACGTTACCTGCAGCCCTGGCACGGCACAGGCTGCTGTGTCTGTGCCCACACCAGCCTCTGGGGAAGGCTTCAGCACCCAGTAGCCAGAATAAAGTCTTCCAAATAGAGTTGTATTACTGTAGGAAGCACTGCCCTCCTTCATGTGACCTTGTTCATACCATGAATTGACAGCAGAGTAGAGGACAGAGCCCTGGTACCCCACCTGCCAGACTCTTGTCCTGACCAGTTTTACCCTTCTTGGCTGAAGAGAAAGGCAGCTAAGTGCAAACTGCATCATTTTTTGCAGCAACAGTGGTTCAATGCCATTGCACAGAAATCTGCAGGAAGCAAAATAAACACTCCTGCTTACCCTCATATCCCTTTAACATCCAGGATTTCATTCACTGGGACCTGCTGTCACTGTGTTCACTTTCATTTTAAACAATAAAAGCCACACGTCAGGATATCAGAAGGGATGCAGAGACTCTGCTGCTTGGCAGGGCCAAGTGGATACTGTCATTATGGGTTGAGAAACTCATTCAGGTTGAGTGAGCAATCAAATTCACTGATTGACTACGCAGAATAGCTCCAAAGCAGGCTTCCAGTGCAAACTCACTGACATTTCAATAAGTACTCAATGCAGTATTACGGCAACAATAAATGGAACCTCTCAAAGCACATTAACTTGTGCACTCACTTGAAAAAAAGTGAGTTTCTGTCACAATTCTTTAAGAAACAACACAATGAGAAGGGTTATTTGTATTGTGTGCAATGTATTTTGCATTCCTTTCCAGCTGACAGGCAGTCAGGACCATCAGCCATGCCTTCAGCCTCTATGCAAGCCAGGGAGCCAAGGGGTGAGGCTGGCAGGGCCCCACAGAAAGAGAGAGAAGACTGCAGCCTTGTGCTACAGCTTTCTCCTCTAGGCCTCATAGGAGAAGGAGAAAAGGGTTAGTTGAAGGAAATCTGGTATAAAGGAGAAGCAGAATTAAGCTCAGTCTCTCCACAAAGTCCTGCACTTCTTCCATGTGCTGGGAGTTTAAGAGGTCTGCAACCACTAAGCAAAGCCTGAGGGATGTCCTGAGAAGCAGCACTTTCCAAGCCTTGTCAAATTCCCTGATGGGAAGTCTAAGGGCACTGCTGTCACCACCCCTGTGTACAGCTCTCCCCCAGACAAAGCTGAGCTATCCCCAAGTCCCCAGTGACACGACCCACTAACTGAGGGGAAGAAAATACAGCCATGGCACCTTTCTTATGGGACATCCAGGTCTGAAGCACTGATAGCATTGCCACAGTATAAATACAGCTTCTCCTTTCTACTCTTCAGTGAGGATTGTTTTGAGGAGAGGAGGGGAGAGGGAAGATGAAAAGAGAAGAGAAAAAGAGAGAGGAAGAAAGGAGGAGAGTGCATGTGTGAATAATAAGAAAAAAGTGTGTGTGTGTGTGTGTATATATATATATATACACACACACACAGAGACACTCATTTAAGCAAGCACAGAAAGTCTCAGTGCCAGATTTAGTTTCATTTTGATTTACTAAGGAGATCTGTGTTGTGTTCAGCAGCTCTCCTGCCTTTATTTCTTTATGGGAATGACATATTTCCTGTCTAGCAATGGGCAAATAAATTCCATTTGCTTGCTTAATGGTAGATGCCAGTGGTTGTTACATGGGATTTAAATTCCTGTTTGGAAGCTGAATATATAGATCAGAGTTTAACACAAATAAATTCAATTTTCACTTAATGCAACTATAAAATCCCAGCTTCAGAACAAGGGGCAAAGCAGACTCAGACTGTAGGCATTCTCAAATCCTCACAGTGAAATGGTGTAAAAATATGTAGCACTGATCTAACAGAGGCCATGACTTCCCCTCCTGAAGAATCAGAAACCCTTTGCTGAAGGGAGATGAAGTTTTTTGGCCTTGGGTGGTT
Organism: Urocolius indicus; assembly: GCA_013401255.1. Lineage (NCBI taxonomy): Eukaryota > Metazoa > Chordata > Aves > Coliiformes > Coliidae > Urocolius > Urocolius indicus. The sequence continues at coordinate 15,132 of WBNH01010195.1, forward strand.
TTTTCCCCCCCCTCCAACTACTTAATTTGTAAGAACATTTGAGCTAGCTCCCTGCTAGGGCTCTTACACTTCTTCCAACCTGGCAAGTGAGGAGCTAGCTTGGCAGGGAGAAGAACATAGGAATTTTCTCTGGCTTGCAGCAGACATGGTTACATACATCCTTTGTTCTCTTGACTTTTTTCTCCCACCCTGACAAAAATCTTCTGCCATCAGTACAAGGGCTGGGGACACAGGTCACATGAAATTGCACCAAGCTGCTTCCACGTGTTATTTTTAGCCTTGTCTGTCATCTTAGAGAGCTGTGTGGCAGAGACAAGCACGCTGCAGAGGACAGAGGTAGCTCTTTAAATAAACTCTCCTGCAAATACTAGAACAGGCTGTAATTCTTGTACCAGGCAGCACCATTTTCTCTTCTCATCAGAAATTTGTGTGGGGAAAAAAACCCCAAGAGAATGGGGAACTTGGATACTTCTGGGGTCTGTATGGAGACAAAGCTTGCAATGGGGAGAGGCTTGTCCCATGGCTGGTAGGTGCAATCACATCACATAAGCAGGACAGTCCCAGCAGAGTCAGCTGTCATGCCCAGGACTACAGAACAATTAAGACCTCTTGTAGTGCACAGAAAGGATGAGAGCTCAAGGCTCAGACATTCTCTCTGCTTTCAGGACAGTTCCCCAACTCCAATGCAGTGGAGGGCTGCAGACAGTTCTTGGCTTTCCTTAGGGCAGCTGGAAGCTCTCCATTGCTGCAGCAGATGGGGGCCCTCAACAGGGACAGTGGGCAAACTGCTCAAAAGCCTTGGATTCTCAGGCTCTCAGTGGAACCTTACTGTGTTTTTGCAAGCCAATTTACCCACTGCTGAAGCACAGAGAATTTGTTTCTGAGCAAGCTGCACGGCTGATTACTCCTACAGCATCTGCTCTGCGCACACCAGGCCCCCAGCTGCTTCAAAACTACCTTTTTACCCTTCCTTACCCACCATATCCTGGAAGGAAACAATCCTAGTCTCCCCCAAAGCCTTGCTTGTAAACAGCAATGACCACAAGACCTACACCTAAACCAGAAGTGTGTGGATTGGAAGAGCTTTAGAGAATCAAGTAGGAATTAAGTTTTGTTTAAAACAGTCCAAAGGGGCACATATCCCTGAAAGAGACATCAAAATACCTCAAACATAACCCATCACCTAGAAGAGGTTGGCAGTAAGCTGCAGAGAGTCACAGCCCTTTGCAGTTACACACATCAGGGATTACAAAGGAAAGCAGAGTTGCCTCTATGCACTAATCTGGAAACTATAACTTCTTAAACATGATGTTTTAACCTTACATAATGCAAAGGAAAAGAGTGTAATGTGGTGGTCAGTGTAGAGACATATCACAATAAGCAGGTTAAGTACTAGAGAGGCTCAGTAAAGGAGTTGCTGATAGGAGATAAATCCATGTGACACTTTTGCAGAACTGCCTGTAAAAGGAAGCCTTCTGGAGAGGAACATGAAGCTTCTGTTACCAGCAATGCTCACAGCTATCTGAAAGGAATACAGATCACAAAAGCTGAAGTGCTATGGAAGCCTTTCTGGTCTGGTACTTACCCTCTCTTTGTAGTAGAAGGAGCTAATGGAGACCTGCTCCTTCTCACTGCGTGTGGGGCTCCCGCTGTATAACCGCAGGTTGCCCGGGGTCTCTGTGCGGATCTTCATGGGAGTGATGAGGCCACTGTGGTAGGCTGACAGTGCTGACAGGGACCTGGAAACCACAGAACACTGTTTCAGAAGCTTTCAACCCCACAAATAGCCCTGGAGGTTCACACTGACATCTGTAACCCAAGCTGCTAGCAACGTTTCAGGTGTTCTGAGAGGAGCCTTTGCTGAGGGCCGGCGATAGAATGGCTCGGGTTGTGTGGAGGGCACCGCTAACGCTAGAGGTCAGTAGCTTCAGCAGAGGATCCCATATTCTCGTGCTCTCCTGCCTGTGACAGCAGCACAGGGCACTCACCTGAGGGTAGGCTCCAGCACAGAACAAAGGCAAGGCAGGGGCACTCACCTGGGCGTAGGCTCCGTAGGGGACACGGCACGGTGCATCGTCATGGGTCTCGTGAAGTACACCAGGTACCCTGAAGAGACAGATGTGGCATTAAAGATCATATAAGGAGAGGCAGACTACCCAGGGGTGCTTTGCAACAGGGAAATCTGGTTAAGGTGGAGTCAAGGGGCTGGGTGTGTATCTACTACCCTGAGTACTTTTAAGCTATAAGTAGACAATCTCATTTTCTGAACTGGAATTGACTCCCTGAAATCCCATTGAAGTGCATGTTTTGTTGAGAGGACTGCCTTAAAAGCACCAACTCAAGTGGCTTACAGATGTTAGAGAACAGACAAGTGAAAGAAAATGAGCAAATACACGCTCATTGTTTAACTCTTCACCAGAACTTGTCAAGCACTTTGATACTCCAGAGGTGAGTGATATTTAGCTACGCAGAGAAATCACTGCAGCTTGTACAACTCTTCAAAGGATAACTCAAGACATCTCAAGCCAGCTCCAAAGCACTCTCTCACAAGCCGTACCCTATTTGTTACAGAATCTTGAGTGTCTTCAGCCACCCACGCTTGCAAGAGTTTTAGGACTTAGCAGGTTTCACTGAGCCTATTCAATGCAACACTCTTTTGGTTTACTTCTGCTGGGAGTTTGGTGAGGCCTGTACAAAAAGCAGCTCTCAAAACATGCTCAAACCAGGCTGTGGTCAGGTCTAGAGGAGGCATGTTTGCACCTGAAACAGCTCAGTGAAATTTTACAACACTTTCTTGGATCTTAGCTTGCTTTTTAAGGATGCTCTTTGCACTGCACACTCTCCTGGAAACCTAGACACGATTGTACTCAATCTCCCATTTAGCAGAAGCTTCCCAATGATCTTGAGAAAGATATTTTGCACATGAGAAAGAGTGCAGAATCAGGAAAGAGTGATTAGTAACAGGAATATGGCTTCAACAAAGGGTAAATTCAGTCCTAAATCATAGTCATTTTGTGAAGACCGAGAGCCAGGATACAACCAACAGTTTGATGCTGGCAGGAGGGAACCAGACAAGGAAAACAGCTAATCACAGTCTTCCATAAAAGGCCTGGCATGCCTCCAGACAAAGGCCACCTCTTCAACTAGTCCTGAATTTCCAAATCCTGAAATCTCACATGCAATACCCACTGCATACAGTTGTTAACCAGTCTCATTACCTAGAAACTGACCATCACAGCTGTTTCTCCCTCATTGCATGGCAGTGACCAAAGGCTCATTTTGTTCAGAGGCAAGCGTTCCCCAAGATGTCCAAAGGACCATTCCCCAGGTAGCTGTTTGTAAGGTATCAGCAAGGGGGCTAACCTGCACCACAGAACCTGGCTCCAGAGGTCCGTGGAAACGGGATGTTAGAGTCTTGGTAGGAGCCATAGGCATTGGAGACCCGGGCGAACGTGGGCAAGGGGGGCGTTACGGAGTTTGACAAAGCGTAGGGGTTGCTGGACGTGCTGTCCTCTTGGTTCTGAAATACAAGTTACCCAAGGTCACACTCCTGCTGCCATGGGAAGGAAAGCCAGCAGAGCACTGAGCAGCACAGCACCAAGCAGCCTCACAGAAGGTGCCTGTCTTTGGGCCAGAGCAGAGCACAGAGCACAGTTACTGCTCCGGCCGTGGAGGCGCGTGTAAGCACGTTCACCTTTGAGGATAGGGCTTCTCTGGCTGTTTGGCCAGAGGGATCTCTCTCAGCACAGCAGTGCTGAAATACAGAGCTTAACTTGGGGTGAAACAGTGGGAAACTATACAGAAAGTGTGACCTTCAGATTCTGATATGCTGTCAACACAGGCAGCTGAGCTAAACCTGATACCTCAATGATGCAAGGGAGACAAAGGCTCTGTAAATAGGAACGTCACACCTTGGGAGGGGCAAGCTGAGAGTCTTGAAGTGAGGAAGGCAGGTGATGTGATATACTGGGGGATCTCAAGCCTATCCACAGGAATTTTGTCAGAAGTCTGCATTTATTTGGATAATACTACAGCTTAGGTTCAAAGGAATTCTTTAAAGGCAGCAGTGCCTGGCCTGAGTCATCAGATTTCCATACAATGGAGAAAGGTCCCACTCTTACAATATCACTCCTGAAACCAAACAGTATTATGCCTTTCATGTAAAAAAATACCCTTTATTTGTGATGAATAAATAAGACCTCTCAAGAAAATAAAAAACTGAGGAGACTCTCCAGTCTTTTCCTGAATGCTAAAAACACCCACTGTGATACACTTCACCCACACCGACCTAATACCTGACACTGTCACGCTCAGGAGGTATCACAGATGTCAGCTAAGTGCAGAGTGTGACTTGGATTTATCTGCAGTATGATCCCTAGAAAACCTCAGCACAAGGCTTCAGAAAAAAACAACCCAGACTTTTAACAGTTGTGGGGGTTTTTTTAAGGGAAAAACCCCAAAGACCCTAGAATAGGACTAGCAGGGCATTTGACTAGAACTGAGGAGGTAAAGAAATCTGCCACTGCCTTTCAGACAAGAATGATTCCATCAGCTCCCTGAAGCCTCTTATCTTCCCTCACAGATGATAATCATTCCCTGGCACTCTGAGATATACTCAAGAGCTAGAAGTTACCATGCATCACTTAGATGCTCCAACCCCCCCGTTCACTCCTGTTAACCTGAATTATCAGCAAGTTTGCAGAGTTCCCCAAAGCAGCAAACCTTCAGGGCCTGATTTTCAGAGACAAACCACAGCTAATCACCCGCTCAGTTGTCTTCAGCATTATCCAGAAGTGCTTACACAAATGGAATGGCCAGGCACAGGGGTCTATTTACTTGTCTAATGAGGCTGGACTCTCACTGCAGAGTCAGAAGTGTGGGATGTGGGAGAAGACAACAAAACTAGGGCAGAAAGCCCACACAGTTCTCCATACCACAACAGACTCCAGCCAGGAGACCAGCTGACGCAGGCAGGGCTCCAGGCAGCTCTGGTTCCGCTTCACTTTCTGCAGAGAAGTGTCTTTCAGTATCTGGAACACATACAAGATGCAGTTTGAATCGTGGTTACAGCCACACTTTCCCCACATCTTTTTTTTTCTGTGCAGAACAGCTAAGATGCCATGATCCAGAGATGTCAAAGACATCCCCTAACATCTACTGGGGCCACACTGACCCACAGGTGAGGCTTCACACATGTTCAAGAACACTCTGAGCAGTGCTACTGTAGCCCACATGTTCCATACCAGTTTGGGGCAAACAGGATCACACAGTTTATTTCAGGAAACCAAACCGATCCATGAACTTGCTGCTGGGAAAGGGGTTTCATCAGCAATAGGAATTCCTGTACCACATGATCAAACAGCTTGTTTGGAATTAGCAGGGTCTGTGTAAAAAGTACCCTCATTTTTAGAAGTTTGTGGAGGAAAGCAGAAAGCAACATCCCAGCTCTAAAACATTATCTTTCTGCAGCTGGATGCTTAGCTACTCATTTTGACTGTTATGAGGTTGAGGGCGATGGCATGAGGAGAAGGGTGTTAGGGATCCTCAAGAAATACACATAACACTGGAACAGAGAGGAAGTGAAGAACACATCTTTAAAAAGAACCAGTGGAGAAAGGTAAATGCTGGGCTGTAAGGTCAACAAAAACCTCATTCTAACAGCTCCACAGTGTACCACTTCAAAGCGTATGTCTTCAGCAAGGTCAGATGTTTAATTGTGTCCGTAACATAGACAGCAAGTATCCAGCATTTGTGTATTTACAAAGACAGTGTATACTGCTCACACACCTTCAGCAGCTTTGCCTTCATGGAGGCAGTGATCGAGGTTGGGTTGATGAACTGGAAGGAGGGTGCAGCATTATTGGGATACTGGACGGGGAACATCACCAGCATCCTGACTCTGTGGTTGCCGCAGTGCACTGACACCGTACAGCTACGACTCGCTGCATCCATCTGTGAGGAAAAGCAATTGCTCTGTAGTTACATCTCCAAAGATTTTTCAACTTACAGTGGCTTCAATTTACACTGAGGGGATGATTCCTCTCTGCACACCCGTTAAGTCACGCTGTTCTCGAGGGCAGCGAACACAGTGACACAGAAACCCCAGGCAGATGTGGAGAGCCTCAGTGCACACTGGCAGATTGCCAGTCCAGCATCCCATAATCTGGAATGTGCCCATATGAGCCAGCCTAGGCAACGCCAGGAATCCCCTCCCCGTGAGCCAGCAGAATGCAACTCTCTACCTCCACATTGACATTCCGGATCTGCACATTGATCAGGGAGAACTCCTGCTGCAGTGTTTGAGGCAGTCCCAGTTGGTCTGTTTTCTTTCCCACCAGAGGATCATCCAGGAAATCTTCTTTTAAGGCTGACAGGAAAGACAGAGAACAAGTTGAGAGAAGCTAGAATGGACAGATTTCTAGCACTCAATGCCAGGAGGCAGCCATGACAGGAGGCTTCCCTCTGCTCTTCTGACACAAGGAGATACGAGTTCTACCTTGCAAAGACCTACAAGCAGGTTTAGAGGCAGGCTTCTGAGCCTTGCTCCTTGAAAAATACCTCAAACCTCTCTGATCACAGGTTTCTCAGGAAGGGTATAGAAGCTGCTTCAGCTCTGTACAGCCCTACATGGTCTGTCTCTATTCATTTGAGGTCCCTTCTCCTCCCTACAAAGCACTGAGAGTCACAAACAGCTGAACTGGAGCCTCTTGGTTCAGCAGGAAAGAGCTGCCAAAGCAGTCTCCAGGAGGAGCTCTCATCTTTGGGAGTCATGCTACACTCCTGGCTTTCAGGGCATGCTTCCAAAACATAATAGGCTTTGGGAGAGAGAAGAGGGTATTTCTGGCCCTAGTAGAGGGCCAGAAATTCATTAGTTCACTTGTAGCAGCCTTTTGCATTTAACGTTGCAAAGCACTCTAGTGCTTTAAACAGTTTTTAAAGACTCATCTAAACACTGAGTCTAGCTAACCTGTTCAGCAGTTTTCAGGAGGACAGTAACCCTAAAGGCCAGAATACATTTAAACAACCAGGCCAGGGCTGCAGGACACAAGGAATTATGGTTAAGACAGCAAACTTGACTGAGTTTCAGTAAAACTGTCTCTGCCTGTGGCCGTGCCTGGCTTTTGCCTCACATCTTGCTATGAACACTCATCAGGGCAGAGCTGCTCCAGAAGGGTGTTTCACTTCCTAACACCATGAAAGGCATTTTTTGATGCTGGTCTCATTTTTCCATCTGTCATTCTCACACTCACAGTATCTTATTGCACAGCCTATTGCCAGCAAAAAAACCACAAATGCCAAAAAGTACAAAAAGATATCCTTTTACAGGCACCTGTCTGAAAGTTACTGGCTTTGCTTCCGGGACAAATATATCTGGTTTTACTGCTGCCCAGTGGGTTGCTGCATTTGGATGGGTCAGATGCTTAGCAACTCACTGCTGTTTGTGATGTTGCTCTAGTGCCTAGATGTACTTTACAGAAGAGACCTGAAAAAGGGATTAAATGAAGATCGGTAGCTCTAAGGCAAGATAATTATTTCTAGCTCAAGACACCCCACAGCTTACTGAAAAGCCATTTCTGAGGTTCCCAGTATAGCCAGTACTCTCCTTTTGTCTTCTTCTCCCATTCCCTTCCAATTAGTTTCTAATCCCCAAAACCCCCCATTTTTGCCTCAATTCCTAAAGATCCTTTACAGACAGCAGCCAGTGAGGAGAGCTGTACACTGAAGACACAGCCAGTGGGCTTTCTGATTTAACTGCAGAGCACTGTTCTCTTCAAAGATCCCCTAAAGTGCTTTACTAATGTAACATAGAGACTTTGTCTGCAGCTGAAACACAGCCACCTCCAGGGTGAAACATCAACGTTCCACATTAGCTTTTAGGCTAGAAAGAACTGAAATTCCTACCCAGGGACTTACTTGTGCATTAATCCTACAGTCATGGTATTTGCAGCAAAATCTACCCCACTACAGAAAAACCCTTTTCATTCCACTGCAGGGAAACTCTACTGGTCTAAACCAAAGCCAGACCCCCACAGAAACCACATGGGATGCAACAACATGACCTCATCAGGGACAGTGAAAGAGTAAACTCTCTCCTGGGGGAACAGAGAGTATAGGGAACCAGAACAAGAACACTTAATGTTCCCATCTGGAGCAAGAGAGGCTGTGCTTCCCCCCCTCAGTACTGCTCATGGTAAGCACAGGTAGACTGGCACATTATCAATTATTAAGTTCTATCACATTATAAAGCCTTCATGTAGACAGAGATACTGACAACCTATAGAAACTTGTTCTGATGCCATGGAGAACGGGTAGCAGAGAGCAACTTCACTCAGCAAAGAGATTTTCTGGGCAGGAAAACTCCAGTTAGGAAGAGATGCCTTCCTAAGGGACCTCACAGTTGGCTCTTTAATTCAAAGGACAGATATTAGACCACTTATTTCCTTCCTCTACAGTTTGCCTGTCAGTCAAAGGGAGAAACACATTGCTTTCCTGTAAGCGCCCCACATAGGGATCCCATTGCAGCACCCTCCTACAATACAGAAAGGAATAGTGAATTTAAACCCAAACTGACACAAAGAGGCATGGGAGCACCCAATTCTTCTTCCTCATGGTTCTCAGCTGCTGCAGCCTCTTCTATTCTGGTACTTGCACTCTTCAAACACTATCAACCCTGAATCTTTAGCCTGGCCAGAGCCTTAATCCCATAAACTCTCCTCTGCATTCCATTCCTTCCTTGGGTGGCTTCTGTTCCATCAAGCCAAACCAATGACTTCTGTTAAAGCCTTTCACCCATTTCCACCCATCCATCTGGTACTCAGAAGTCACAGATACCACCCCTCCTGCGTTCTGCTTTGCCGAAGTCTTCAGCCACCTCTCATCCATCTAGGAACAAAAACCCTTATGCTCTCCCCATACAGCTTCTGGTGAATGGGAGAAGATACTGGCAAACATCTCCATGTTAGGTCAGTTCATACAGTAACCCAAGCAGAAGCTTTTAGGTACCAGATGTGACGTAAGCACCTCATGTCAGAGTGCCTTACTCATCCCTTCCTCTTGTGTGGACTCCTGTCTTGGCTTAAACTAATCTACTTTAAGAGCCAGAACTTACTCTGATTGCCTTATTTTTGTCAGAAACCCACACCTATGATTAATTAAATGATATCATTGACAAGGAAGACCTTTGCGTTACACAGTTGATATTATTGTATTAGAAAAGACTTGGAAAGACCATCCTGAGAAACCCTCAGTTTTGTCCCTCCTCTCTGATGGGGAATCCATTAATCTATGAAACAGCACCAGTTTGTGTTTTGCTTACGATGTTGTTTTCTTAAGCCAAGATGCACTTTCTTCTCAACACAAACACAGATGATGTCTTAAGTGCCACAACCCATCACTTGTCTTACCTTCCTCATCCCCGTGTCCAGAGGTATGCTGGGGCTCTGAGTCCTGGGGGTGAAGGGTCTTGTCTGGCTCTGGCAGGTGAGAAATCCCATCGATGAGATCCTCAACTCCATCCAGGATATCGTTAGCACACAGCTGAAAAGCACAAATGCACCCACATGCTACACAACAGAGATCAAGCTGTGGAAAGAGCCACCACTAAACAACTTGTTCCTCCTGTGAGCTGGATGTGCCAGGTAGGCCTGTCCAAGCAATAGTCATGCTAAGGCCTCAGCATTGTTTCTGTGACAAAGACAAAAGTGACAAAGGTCATTTTCCACTTTCCAGCATCATCAGCTCTGTCACCTTGGACAGTCCAGCCAAGCCTCCTGCTCACTTAGAAAGCCACTTAACTGACAAGGCCTGTGTTAGTAACAGAGGTCTTACTCTAATCAAACCTAAAGATGGTATGACTTTAATCCCCTGAATTAACTTGTTAAAACAGGTTACAAGTACACTTTCTGCTTTTAGTATTTACACACCAGTAGGATCTAGAAAGCCAAATTGAAGTCCTAGTGTTCTGTGTTCTGAATCAAAAAGAGACCATGAAAACTTGTACTTTAAGTTCAGCACAGGAAAACAGGGAAGGCGAAGAGAAGAAACACAGAGAAGAGAAAGGATAAGGGTGCAATGTAGCAAAGTACAGCATTGGTCACCAGCAACGTGCCACCGTGTGTGTAGCTTGATCCAAAGACAAGGACAAAGGAGTGGGAGCCAGCAGAGGAAGAGTGAAGGCTCTGACATGGGTCAACAATTTATTTAAAGACAGGAGAGAAGTCAAATATTCACAAATAGGTAGGAGCAGAGGGTCACTTTTCACAAAGAACCATTTGTTACAGACCTGCAGGACCTGTGCTGGGATACATGCTTCTCAACATATTCATTACAAACCTGGAATAGGAGGTGAATAGCAACATGACCAGGTTTGCTGATGCCACCAAGTTTTTCAGGGTAGTAACATGAGTGGCTGACTGCAAACAATCACAGAAAGACCTTACAGGAGTAACTGTATTAAAGTGACAGATGAACTTCAGTTCAGATAAATATAAAGCAACATGGGGGAGGCAAAACCCAGCAATTTCAAACTGACTGAGGGAATAAGATGTAGAGGCCAGCCTAAAACTCGTGTTTTCATGGAACTATGCCCAAAATCTTTAAAAACTAAACTGAGTCCTGAGGTTTCTTTGCAAAGAACTAAGTCCAAATCCTCATCCCCAAAAGTATATGGAAGAACTGAAAAAGGGTCATGAAAGACAAAAGGACAATCAAAGTACTCGTATAAAGTAAATCAAGGCCTTTTTGACTTGCAAAAGGAGGCAGCTAAGGGGGGGATATGATGGAGGTCTAATGAATCATCAATAGCACAGACAAGGTGGCTGCTCATTTCTTCTCCAATGCAATGAAGCTAGCAGGTTGTAAGATAAACAAGAAGTGTTTTTCCACACAACATGCAGAAAAAAATCACCATGAAACTCCTGGCTGATAGTATGTTTAAGATAATAGAAATTTATACAGTTCCAAGAAAAGACAGAACAAGTCTACAAAAGTGAAAGTCATCAAGCTCTGGCAGACATAAAGCTACTAGACTCAACAAGCCTCTAAAAGCTGCAAACTGCAGGAGGCTGGCAGGTCATTTGGGAGGAACATTGCTCCAGACTTGCCTTGTTCTTATCTTTTTCTAAGGCATCCATAGCTGGAAATGAGATGGTACAACATGGGTCATTGTGGCCATAGAAACCTTTGGTCTGACCCAGCACAACTCTTCTAGTAACTGCATCAGCAATTTATAACTGCTGTCAGAAGCTGCTTGCACCAGGCTAGGAAGCAATGGCAACAAGGGGAGGGAGTGGAGGACATAATTGCCTACATTTACCTGACATCTAAAATGCCAATAAAGAGCCATACAGTCTTGCAGCTTCCACAGTTAGAAGATGCCTCTGGCATCTTCACAGGCAATGCAGCAGTAATTGATCATCACCAAACAACTTCTATGCTTAGTTTCATACAATAAAGAAACCTTGCACTTCCACAGAAGCTTTTAAGGCACAGACACAGGAGGTCACAGGTCTCCTTGCGGGTATTTCTGGGCTGGAGCTGAAGAAGAAAGTGAAGTGGCAGCTGGTTGCTGTGTCTGCTACTCTAGGACATCAGAGGAGGGAGTGGAAGTGCCAGGAAAGGGAAGTGAATCCAGTCTGTAAGAAGTCTGTCTACAGTTCAAGTGCAAAAGCTTTCACGTACCCTCTGCAGCTGGGAGTCAATCCGCCACATCCGCAGGGTCTGGTCACGGGACCAGGTCACCAGCTGGTAGTCTTTAGAACCTAAAAAGGACAGAAGCAACTTATAGATCCAGCTGAGAACAGACTCTCAGCCCCATGTTTAAGCATAAACAGATGTAAGTAAGCCAGCAGGGAGATCCAATGCTCAGGCACTAAACTGAAAGGCAAGGCAAGCCTTTTTCTGCTTTGAATTGGCTGGGGTGCACCAGGCTTATGCCCCCTTTTACCACACCTCTAACCAGGGTGTGACACAAAGGATAATGAACATGAGGCAAATTTTACAACTAGGAATAAACACATTCTACTCCAATACTTATTTAAACAGAAGAAACAATATAGTTGAGAATCAGATTTATTTTTATAGCTACAAAGTCAAGGTATCTTGGCCATGACCCTGTTGGTGTTATTTGCGGTACAGCTTTGCAATGTTGGCTAACAATTCTGATCCAACCCTCTGCTGCTACACAGCTGCTTCCTACACCCCTCTCTGCTGAGGCACAGGGGCTATCTAAATACAGCACAGCAGACCCTGTGGAAAGAGATCAGTGCTATCTTGGTTGTCTCTGCACTGACGCAGGCTTGGAATGCTTGTGTGACTGATTGATGTTGCTTGAGACGAGCATGGCTTCCAGCTTTAGATATGTATCCATTAACTCAGCTCAGACATGACTGTGGTTCAAGCCTGCTTGAGTATTCATTCACAAGCTGTCTCAGACTGTGCCTCCAGATCCTAACAAAGTTCTGTATCACTCTCCTCTTTTTGAGAGAGGGAGAGTGGGGTATAAAAAGGTGACTGAAGTGAATTGCCCCAGCAGCTGGTGGCAGAGGGTTGGATCAGAAACTGTCCCACAGGTGACACCAACACCAGGCAGGCATGTTCTGTCATAGCAGCTGAGGTGCTGGAAACAAAGCTGTGCTCTGTGTGGTTACCCAACCTCTAACATGGAATCTTCTATATTTAGCTGCCTACAGTGGAAAATCTAGTTAGGACTGAACTCCCAACAGCAGCCGCTATCCCACGCTTTTCCTCCTCTGCCTTTGCCACCAGATAGAGAAGTTGAGTTTGCTGGGGTGGTGGTCTGGAATATACCAGAGGCTGTTGATCCTGGCAGTGATGCGAGGGGTTTGCTCTGAGCAGAAGGAGGGTACTCCTAATAGTTTGTACAATTCATTCTGAAAGATCCATTTAAAATAGACTCAGAGGAGAGTGGAAGCAATTACAGTCACTGCTGACCCACTCAGCACTCAGTGGATTTGCTTTGTTAGCAATGCTGCTGTGGGCAGTTCCATAAAACAAGCGTAGAACAGCTGCAGCCTGAAGAGGGGCAGGAAAGTGGACAGGAGCTATTCCAAGGAAAGGCAAGTCAAGTGGCTACAGCCAGGCCTCCACACCCTTGGTTAGCTGACGGCTGCAGCACAATGAAGAGAGCACATCAATGCCTGAACTCACCTTCTTTCTGCTTCCTCCACTGAAACTCCAGCACCACATCATCATGGCCCACAAAAGTGTGGACAGGTGTGTTCAAATCAAAGACATTCCAGAGAAGGAGGCTGTTCTCCCGACGCAGCTGGGGGACCATCACTGTCACCAGCCCATTGCTGAAAGGCTTGAGAGAAAAACACCTTTCCAGTTAGCCTTGGGGAGATATCCTCCTCTGCTGCTGTTATCATGCACTAATTTCTTTCTTCTCCTCCCAAGAAGGCATGGGTTTTAAAGGAGTTCATCACAGAACAGAATCAGGCCTAAAACTGGGCTGAGGGGAGAGGGACTGGCTCCAAGGCAATTGCTGTACAAAGCCAGTGTCTTACAAGGGAAAAGAGGTAATACACTTTGAGACAGTCAGTGCAGCTCACTTTAACTAGCCCTTTCTGCTGCTTCCTCACTTTACAGCCATGAGGGTGGAGGGATTTCACCCTTGGCTTTTCCCATGGGATTTCAGGATCTGCTGAGAGCTGCAAAAACTACTATCTGGGGACTGAGTCACAGCAGCTGCTCAGTGTCACAACACTCCAGAGGACACTGAAACTCAGTCCTACACCCCTCCACCATGAGGATAGAGAATGGGGATCAAAGATTCAAGGCACAGCATGGGCTTTAGGTCACATTTCTATGTCTGAGGAAGAGAATGGATGAGCCTTAGCTTCACCTTGCTCTATGAAAGGCTTCTAGAACTCACTGTGGCACAGTTGAACACCTTGGGAGCAAAGGAGGCACTCAGAGAGGGAAGAAGACTGCTGCACCACTCTGTGTAAGAGTTACCCATACTGGAGCTGAGTGGAAAAAACTGGATTGCAAGGGTGGCAGACACTTTCTGGGCCTCCTGCTCCCAGAGCAAACCACCCGCATCTAGGTTTTCACTACCCAAGAAAATGGTGCCCAAGACTGAGCTCACATACTGCTGGTTTTGCCTTCTCCTCAGTGCCCCCCATTACAGATGCTGCTTTTCTAGGCCTTTTAAGCACCAAGGAGGGATTCTTAAAATCAGCTCAATAACATCCAGCAGTAGAACTGGTGAGAAGGCACTTCAGCAGCTTTTTCTTTATTTAATATCAAAAGTGGATGGGGCAGCACTTTTTTCTGTTGTCTCCAGCATCAGGAGAAGGGGTAATGGACATAAGCTGGAATCCAACTCAGTGCCACTTAAACATAAGGAAAAACTTATTTACAGTAAGGGTGAGGGAGCCCTGGCCCAGGCTGCCCAGGGAGGGTGTGAATGCTCCTTCTCAGGTTTTCAAACCTGCCTGGACAAGTTCCTGTGCCTCCAGATCTAAGCAGACCTGCTCTGGCAGGGGGGCTGGACTCAATCTCTAGGTCTCTTCCAACCCCCCACCATTCTGTGATTCTGTGAATGTCCCTCCATGCACTTGCTCTCACAGCACAAGTGGGGTCAGTGGGGGTTTCTCACTAACCGTGTATCTTGCCTTCCAGACAGGAACCTGGCAGGGAAGGATGTTGAGGTATTTCCGAGGCTGACGGTAATCCCAGAACTTCAAACCAACCAATAAACAAAACAAAGACAAACAAAGGCAGGAGTCAGCTGCATATACTTTTGGGCTGTAGTTTTCCACGTGGCTTGCAGATATAACAGACCAGAACACATGCCAGGGTGCCCACAGCATCATTAGCAATCCCATTCATTAGCAGCAGATTTGTCCCCAAAGGACAAATACCAAGGTATCAGCGTCTGGCAGGATCCCTTAGACAAGTGACTTGGGGTCATATTCAAAGTGATCATAGCTTGAGTAATTAGAACGAGGAGACAGATAACCTGCTTGGGATTTCAAAGCTACAAGGTACCCTGGAGGCTCCCAGTCAATGTGCCAGTCCAGACTGGAGGCAAGCCCACCCTGCTGTTACTGCTAATTTTGTAATGAAGAATCTAAGCTTTTGCTTTGCTGGAATACACATCAGTTCCATTCACCTCAGAGCTCAGCTAAATGTGAATGAACTCCATTTGGCTGATATACAAAGCACACTGTTTCTCTGCAAGTAAAAGGCCCTGCGCAGCAGTGCTTGCAAGCAGGCTACCACTGATAACACAATGTGACATGAGTTTAGGAAATCCAGAGGTTGGAGTGTGTCTCCCCCCAAGTTGCTGTAATCAGCTTCAGGCTGGCAACACTGTGTTTTGGGGGAGAAGGCTCTTCCAGCATGCGTGGCCAGCTCCATTCTGGCAAGCAACATGCAGATGTGGTTGTTTTCAGCTTCAGCACTACCCAAACCACCACAGATTTGTGGCAAACATCTATGCATCCACTCTGCACTGACCTCTTTCCCTGTCCTGTAAGCACACCCTGAGCTCACCACACACACAGCCAGTGAGAAACCCAAAAATACAAGTCCAGATGTTGCCAGTGACAAGCACTCCCTGAGACCTCAGCAGCAGGAAATCAGGATCCGCGCCACCACCCTGACATCTCTCAAGCAGGAGTCCAGAAGCAACACGTACCCTGACAGAGTTGTCCTGGCTGGAAGTGGCCAGTGTATATTCATTGTCAGGATGCCAGTCCAGACCATGGATTTTAGAGAGATGGGCTGCCAAGTACTCTACTGCAGTGCTGGGTTTCTGCAAGGAGAGAGATTTTTCCTTCTCAGTACAGCATGCATGAAATTTGGTCTGGTTCTTTTACATAAAATGAGACCTTTAACAAAAACAAAAGAGGCAGAACACCCTCCTGCTGGGTAAAGGTAAACAGATCAGCAAAAGTAGTTGAAGAAAAGGTCTTGTGAAGGTGTGACAAATTCCAGTCAACAAGTGCAACCATGAACCATACTTCCCACCCAGTAGAACAGTTAAGTACTACAAGGTCAAACCCCAGAATGTTGTTGGGCACAGTTGCTGGAGAAGGAGGTCAACAATCTGCTCTCTCCAGGCTTGTGGGCTCCCAATTCCCTCTAGTTTAAATCAAAGTACAAGAGATATTTTGGATAAGGTAGTAATTTTTTCCTCAGTATTTATCTGTGACCAGAGGGATCTATGTACAGAGTTGGTGGCAATGTGCACAGACTGCTCCAAAACCCCTCAGCTTACCCTTTTGTCCCATATTCGGACATCCCCATCATGACTGGTTGCCAAACAGTTGGCATTTTTCTTGTTCCATTTCACCTGGGAAGCTCCAGCTGCAGCACAAACAGAGCAGGTCCAAAAAGCAATTAAAAAGTAGATAGCAAAATAGATCATCAGATCCTTGACCCGGGCTTAGAGCTGCTGCTCTTAGCACAGGACAGGTAGTTGAGAGGAAGGATATCCTAGAAGCCAGCATGAAGGATGACATGAAAAGGATTAACTCCTGGCCCTTCAGCATAGTGTTTACATCCTGAAAACCCCAAAGCAAGTGTTCCAGTTACATGCTCAGAGATCTCCATTTCCATTTCCAGACATGGGTTGTACCCAATTAAAACGCTCATGTCCATTAGCTCAGATGTAGCAACTTCCTCCAGACAAGAAGTGCAGGTTCATCACCCCCTTCCAAATTCCTTCTGGTTTTATTCAGGTTACTTCCAGGTGCTCAAGGATTGACTAGTTTTTCTCCCCAAAATCCTCTATGCTATCTGATGCTTATTTATCTATGAACCAGGCTTATTGATCCATTATTTAGATACAGGTGTAAGAGAAGGCTGCAGTGCAGGAGGACCTTGTGTCTGGCCAGCTGCAGGCAGACTCACTGAGTTGCCCAGAAGCCCCAGCTGTCAAAATACACCATAGAAGTAAAACAACAAAGACATTGTAAGGAAAATGGATGATGGTCCAGATACAATTATATATGATATCAAAAGGAACTCAAAGGCCTCAGACAAAGGGTGGTTATTTCTAATAAGCAGCAGAACACAGCTGCAGTTGATGTGGATGCACTGTTCAGACATTGTAAGAGAAACACATAAAGGTGTATTATTCTGCTAGTATTTTCAAGACATTTCATGCTCACTAGAAAGGTGAGGTCCATGAGAACACTAAACAGCTCTCAGCCTGCTGCTATGCCCCACCTTCACTACCCACCTTCTGGTACACACTGAGCAGATTCATCCTGACAACCCGGCAAGAAGCTAGTCCAGGGGGAAAAAAAGGCTGCAAATAGGCTGATTGATTCAATCTACTCACTGAGGGCTATGCAAATACCTAGACCAGCACTAAACAGAACTAGGCATGGGAGGAAGGCAGTTTTGTGGGGAGTTAGCTGCTGGGCTGGCTCAGTTGACCCACGAAACCTCACCCCAGGCACCAGAACTGGACACCACTTCTCTTCAGTCAGGCTTTTGCTGCGCTGTGCTAGACAGGTTTGCTGGCTGGGAGGGAGGGGGAGCACTGCAGATGTGTAGCCTAAGGAGATCTAGGCAGCAGAGCATGAACACTTTGCAAGGATTGCTGTAATATCAGGGACAGTAACACAGGAGAAGGCTGTTTTGCTTGTCAGAGAGCAGTGGGTGAGGTCTGACACCCAGCACGTGTCAGCGGGCAGCACGATGGTCAGCTGGACACACTATTGCAAACAGCCACCATAAGTACCTCTCCAGGGCAAGCACAGCCCAGAGAGAGCTCCTTTGGCAGCTTCCTGTGTCTGGAAGGTGCCCCAAGGAAGCAGATCCAGCCAGTTGGTGTGCCCAGCCCCTCAGTAAGGAAGGGGGCAGGCTGGTAGTCGGCAGCATGCAACACCACTGCCTGGGGTGTGCTTTTGGTTCTCAGCTGATTCAGTTAAACATAAAAAGACATGGAGAAGTCACAGACAGGCAACAAACAGTGCAGCAGGGTGGTTAAGCAGAGAAGAAACTATGTCTAGAAGGCACAAATGGCATCCAACTGTTCACCAATTTCAGGACAGCTAGTCCAAGCAATTCCACTGCCCTTCATGCCTGGGAATCTCCAAGGGCTCCACATCCCCTCTGAATTCTGCTCTTCTAAAAGCTCTGAACTAGAGCCTCTCAGGCTACTCCTACATGAGACAATCAGATGTGGTGACACTTCTGTACTCTGCCATGTTTACCCTCAGAGCACAAAGAGAGGGAGGAGTAACAGCAAAGGCACATGAAACTAAATGTAGGCATTAAACAAGCCTATATCACACACATTCCCCATACTTACCAACTGCAGAGAGGGACACTGTAGGCTTCCTGGTGTCTCTGAAATACAACATGGCTAATATGAGCACACACAGCACAGTTCAGCAGGTCCAGCCTCCCCAGTTAGCTCCTTCCTATGACAGACCTAGTTTTATTGCTGCCTCTAAAGAGGTGACCAGCTGGAAGACAACAGACATCCTGTCCTGCCCACAAACAGCAGAAGGTTTAGGACACAGGAGGCAGTAAGAGGGACTAAGAGGTGGAGAGAGATGTGCAAAGCATGGCATGTTGCCACAGGGCAGGCAAGGAAAGAGGGCTCACCAGGTGTTGCTGCAGGAAGCAACAAAACAGCCTCTCCCAGGAGGCTTGACAAACATTAGTAGCTTTTTCTGAGTTAACACAGCTCTGTTTGTCAAGGCTTTGCAGACTGTGATTCAAGGCAGATGGAGCAGTGTTCATGTCTAGCATATAACAACATTAGTAGAAAACGAGCACACGTGTGCAGTCTCTACAGACAAAACTCTGCAGTGGTAGAAGCCAGCGAGGCACCCTGACAGCTCCTAGCAGCCAGGACACAGATCTAGGCAATAATTTGCCCCTTGATCCTGTTCCTCAGGAATTCACTTGCCATTTCATGAGAGATGCCAGTGAAAACAAGGAATGTTGTCTTCAGTTCTTTTTATGTGCTGAGAAGCAGAACATTTTCTGGGATGGTCTGCACCTCTCCATCTTTCTGCCTAATCTACATTCTTCCTACAAACTAACTTTAAGTGGGGAATTTCCATCTGCCCTTACTGCAAGGCTACCTCCCTAAGGTGTCATTAGAGGCAGCCACTTCAGCAGGATGTTCACCTGCAGGAGGCCAGCAGCCCCAGGACCTCACCGCCCCAGCAAAGCACAGAGACCTGACCAGCACAAGTGGGATGCAGAGGCTAGTCAGAGACTGCCTGAGAGGACAAGTCATAAACATGGACACAAAGTGACAGAATGGCACAAGAGAGTTAAAGCAGAGCTTCAGATAACAACCCTCAGAAAACTATTTTTTGCTTGGCACTAAGATAGTATCATAGGAAAATACAACCAGCAGTTATTGTCTCTCCATGTATTTTAATTACACATTAATAATATATTGCTATTCTCAAGCACCATTTAACCAAGGGTCTAAGTGCTTCACAGGAGCTAAACAAGCCTCAGGGTAGCCTGGTGCAGTGGGGTTATGTAATTATCCTCCTATTATAACTGAGCAAGGGAGGCAGAGAGGAACAAAGTGACTTGCCGGGGGTGACACAGAGCTGCTGCACAGCCAGCAAGAAAACCCAGCAGTCCAAGTGCCAGCTCCTTGCTTCTCAGGTATAACATACAGGGGGCTTAATATTGGTGGTTTTGGAAAGATTTGTTACCTTGAAATGACTCATGATAGAAAGCACCAGGAATAAAGGGAGGACAAGGAAAATGTTCCCGAATTCCACTGCCAGTCTTCCCACTGAGGGAATTTAGTGGAAAATGTCTGCAGGATCAGTGAATTGTGCTCATTCACTCAGCTGAAAAACCCTACAGGTTGAGGATCACCCTTGGGTTCCAGGAAAAACTCCTGGGAAAATATGAGAAATGAGTAGCAAGTGAAGGCAGTCTCTTTTTTGCCTCCCAATCAGGAGCAGGACCGTGGCTTAACCATACTCCTCAGCTATCCTTCATTGACTCTGAACTTCCTCCCCTAGAAACAGGGGAACAGAAAACATCTTTGAGATTATGGGAAGCAAATAAAGCTCCTGCAAGCACAGCTGAAGAGCAGCACCCATCAGTGCATGCTTTTCCCTGCAAGCTGCTAATTACAGAAGGGAGTCCACCAGTTTCCCTGCCATGCAGAAACATAGTGATTCTTACTTGATGTCCCAGATATAGATGTATGTGTCCACAGAACTGGTGACCAGCAGGTCTGGATCAAACACTGCCCAGTCCAAGTCACTGCAAATTAAAAATCATAGGAAAGATTACACAGAGAAAAGAATCCACAATTCACATCAACTCCTCACGAGCCCCCACAACACTCCTCTGACAAATTACCAGCGTCTCCGTGACATCCACTGAAGCTTTTAAAATGAAAAGCAAGATCTTAATTTCTCTAAGTAAATTGCAAGAAGCAATGAAATGCTTCTAAGTAAATTCCAGTGAAGCATCTTCCTACCCCTGAACTTTAAAGCTATGCTGTTTGTGCTCTTTCCTCCACAGTAGAAGGGGCAGTGTCTCTGCGAGTTCCCAGTTACCACACATTCTCAGCATCAACCCCTCTGGGACGCCTTTCTCTTGGGCTCACCAGGTGCACCTGGGTCACAAAGCCTCCAGTCAGCCATTGCAAGGGCTGCAATTACTTTTCACAGTCAGGAGCTGGAGTAAAAACAGTCCTTCACCTGTATTTCCAGCTCAGCACTAAAATAGACCCCTAGAACTAGAGGCAGAAATCTCCCCTGCACCACTGTAACACCGTGAACTTGGGTTTTGGGATTACCTGCTTTAATTAAGCTGCTATCAAAGGAACATGGCTGGAATTCAATTTAACAAATATGCTGCTATCTGTTTCCCAGATGATGGCTGCTGTTCATTACAAGGACAACAGCCTACGGCAATGACAGTCGAGCCATCAAAGGCTAAGTTGATATACCAGGGGAGCTGCTTTCACATCTGACATGGACTCCAAATGGAAAGGCAGGACAGACAGGCACACAGTACAGTCCAGAAAGAGAAGTAAAAAACAGGCTGGGAGCAGAGCCTGAGTGGTACCAAAACCAAATATGCAGCTTTCAGGGAACAACCCATGGTTTTCCACCCAGCAGTCTGCATTATCACTTCTTCCTCACCTGATCACACGTGTGTGTCCTTGCAGTGATGTGCAAACCTCACCATTACCTTCCTTCCACTTATACAGATCCACTCGCTGATTGCTCTGAAATGAGTTGGAAGAAAGGAAGCAGTGTCAGGCAAAGAAGGCTTTTTTTTTTTTCCCCCCCCAAACAAGACAGGAATCCATGTGTTAGGATCAGGTTTCCTTCACTCTGAGCATCCTCAGTTACCAGTGAGTCACACTGTGATTAGCAAACTCTGTGCCCAAAGCAGGAGAGCAAAGGTGAACCGACAGGCTGCAAGGACTCAAAGCTTAGACTTTAATTCCTCCACCTTAAAATGGGAAACAAACAAGTAGGAGAGAAGAAAAAGTCACATTGCAAAATGTTTCCACAGTTTTTATTTCCTAACAACGTGCTGTAACTGCAGGCAACAGGCAGACACTCTCTCTGCAGGAATACCCTGCCAGCCTGTTTGGCTTCCCAACTGGAGTTTTCACTGAGGGGGATGATGGATCACCACTAGTTCTCCTCGACTTTCCCTTGATGCACTTCTAAGACAAGCAGGACCATTGCCAAAATGAACAATACACTCTAATGGCTTCAAGGTCACCTCCTCAAGGGTACTTCCATCCTTGCCAACCCAGGAAAAAAGCCTTAAGTGCTTATCACTAACTGTAAACCACAGCAGCAAACTAGATGAATCAATGACAACACTATTTAAGGCTACTTCACTCATTCCAGGAATAAATCCTCCCCCAAATGCAGCCACACAGAAAGTTACTTCAAATAAGCTACTGTGCTTTAAGTTCATGTTCTTTATCAACCAACATTCACTTCGGCCCAGGCTAACTCTAATCTTTCTGTGGCAGGAACTGCAGATACAGCACCAAGCAGTGGGTCTTAGGCCAGGACTGGAAATTCATGCTGATTTTGTAAAACCAGAAGTAACACAACTTCAAAACGTGTTAGCCTCTTGTTTTCAGACTTACAGGTAGATAAAGGAAGAAGTAATAGAGAAGAGACTTCTCTCACTTTTTGTTTTGTGGCAGTTCCTTCCCCAAAGCTGCCTCGTATGAATTTGAACTCGCAGATAAACACTACAGCATTCCCTGAAATGGAAAGTCTCCTTCCAGCTCAGCAATAATATAAGCCATTACTCTAATAGCTCACAGTAGGGCTGCAAAAGGGCTTGGGGCAAGGAAAACTCCTTGCATGTTTCTCACTAACAGAGTGAAATTACCCATCAGGATCTGCTGCTATGAGGTAAAGATCACCAGAAGTTTCTCAGACTCTTAGTGGGGCATCTCACATGGAAAGTGTTGCCTCTAGCACCAGCTGTGAGGGGATGACAGTCCCTCCCACCAGTAGCATCTGGTTCAAGCATTTGTGACCACACTAAAGTAGTAACAATGATCTAGGATTTAAAACAATGGCATTTCTGAAATAAGAGCTTAGGAGTCCTCAGAAATGTGCTTGAGCCAGAGTGCAGACACAGTCAAGCACAGCTAGAGGACATGTTTCAGCTCTTCTGGAAAGAACCTAAAAAAACTAAGAAGCCCTTATCCAGACACAAGCACAGAGCTCCCCTCTGCCTGCAGCACTTTCAGTGAAGGCACTGCAAATCAAGTGAAACTGTTAGCAAACAGGGCGGTTGCCTTTTACACTCCCTTTCCACCCACAGAGATGCAGAGTGGTAGAACCCTCAGGGCTGCCTACAACACGTGTTACACCTGAACATATCAACAGCACACTGGTAGGGGACTGACAGACAGCTTGAGTCCAGAAGTGGCATTTCCCATCTCCATGGTGCTGAATCTGAGCTGATTTAGTCTCCCCAATTCATCTTTGCCCCATACCCAGGGGTATGGCCCTCAAATACATCTGCTGCCTCCAGATCTGACCTGGCACACAGAGACCTGAGCACATGGTGGAAGACTGCTTTCCACTTCTAAACAAGACAGGCTAAATTCTAGTCCTAGGATGGGGCTGAAATGCATCAGCATCAAAATGCCAGCCAACCACGAGATGGCATGCAAGGAAATTTCTGACTCATATGGGAAAAGCTGCCAGATCTCATCTTGGGGATCCCTCAGCTGAGGTGTCTAAATCACCACAGCACCTTAGCATCTTAATCTATATATGGGAACAGCAAGGTTTGGTACCAGCTACACCTTGAGTCTGGAACAAGATGGGTTCCTGTGTCCACCCATGACAGGAGTGCTCAGACAGGTGAGACGGACAGATCTCCTCTTTGAAGCAATGTCCAGCTCAGAGCAGCATTAACCAGTCACTGCAGATTGCCTTCAGTGTCTGAAAAGAAGCTTTCCTGCTCTATTCACAGCCTGTACAGTATGTTTCCTTATTTGGTTTTGATTTTCACAAGCTATCCAGAAGTGGCACTGAAGGACACCTTTTCCAGGCTTTAAAAACTCTCCACTCAGAAGCAAACAGCTGCTGAAGGTACCTTTAAGATGTTAATCACATGCCAAGAGCTGGGAGGAGACAGGCTGGTGAATGTGAGAGGGCAAAGAAGCAAAGGCTCCCAACTAACAACACTGGTCTACTTTTAAGATTGCTTTTAATTTCAGTCGCAGACAGTCCAGGAAGCAAAAGGTACAAAAATCCCAGGAAATCACCTTTTTGTTTTCTCAAAAATTAGATTAAATCTCTCCACCTCCAGATATTCCAGGACTCTCAGGCTATAAAAGTAGAGGCAACACAACAGCAGAGGCACCTCTCCACGAGGACAGCCTACACCCAAGTAGCGTTAGTGCAGCACTGTGTCTAAGCCTGGCACTAGCAGCAGCCCCATGCTCTGGGTGAACAAGCTACAGGAGCCCAATAGACCAAATAAAGATCAGAGCTAAAAACTGAACTCAAGTCTCAGATGGTCACTGCTACTTCTCCAGACCAGGCTACTTACTTCTCCACACGCCAAATAAGAACTCCTTGCTGACTCAGTCGCTGCCCATCTGCAAACCTAGATTGTTACAGCAGTGAGCCAGCATTGACTTGTGCTATTTACAGACTGCCTGGTGTACCACATCCCATCAGGAAGGCAGGGAGGTGAAAACAAAACAGCACACAACAAGAAATGCAGTAAGTGCACCGATCAGATAACAGAATGGAAGTTAGAAAGAGAGCACAACCCCCTTTCCTTACAGAAAAGGACCATTTAGATGCCTGGTTTATTTGGCAAAGTGTTTTATAGCAGACAAGCAAGCAAAACACTTGGGCCTCTCAGTTCTCCCAAATAATGAGTGACAAGGTAAGAGGAAATGGCCTCAAGTTGCACTGGAGGTTTAGATTGGAGATTAGGAAAAAAAATTCTTCCCTGAGGGGTGTCAGCCCCTGTGCCAGGCTGCCCAGGGAGGTGAGGGAGTCCCCAGCCCTGGAAGGATCCCAAAGCCCTGGAGCTGAAGTGCTGAGGGCCATGGGGTAGTGGTGGGCTTGGACACAATCTTACAGGTTTTTTTTTCCAGCTGAAACAATTCTATGAATCTGTAAAACTAGATTCAACACTGACTGACCAATACCCAAGAACTATCAAACCAAACACTCCAACAGCAGTAAATGAGTTAAGCCTTGACCTCGTGATGTGACCTGCAGCAGCGGGCCAGTGCCAGCATTTGAGTCTGCAGATGTCCACCCCGACAGACCAGAGCAGATGAGGAGCTGCATGTTTCAGATGAGTGAACTCACCGAAGCTGCAAAGTAGTAGGCGTAGCTGTCGTGGGGGTTCCACTGCACTGCCCCAATGTCCCACTTGCTCTGCCGGGAGATCTTCCGATGGCCCTCGTTTGGGGCATCCAGGTTAACTATGTAGAGGAAACGGCGCCTGCAAGACACACAGGCACAAAGGGGCTGTATCACAATATCCCAGGCTCACATGGAGCTCACAGCCTTGTGCCTAGAGGGCCAAAGAAGGGAAGCAGTTGAGAAGACAGATGAAAACACTGCTCCTGAGAACACCACGTTTGACCACACACTTCAGAAGAGGTTACATATGAAAAGAGACACATTGAAGTTAGACAGGATCCACAGTGTCGTGGGTATCTCAAACCACAGCAAACCCCAGATCGGGCGGTGGGGTGGACTATCCCCAAATAGGACTAGGATACAAAAGGAAGTGCTGGGCCATGGTGAAACATCCAGATTTGCTGGCACATGCTGCAGCAGCTGAGCTGAGGCAGCGCAGGGCAGGGAGTGCAAGGCAATGGCTTCCCAGGAGCAAGTCAGAGAGGTTGCTCTGAGCAAGAGTTAATGAGCCTTGACAAACATAAGATGATTGTAAGTGGCTCTGTGTTTCCACACCACACTGTCTGGGGGGCTTGGTTTCACAGGCAGTACAAGCACACCTGCAAAGAGCAGCAGCTGCAGCACTTCATTAACGTGAGTGAACGGAGCACTGCATTGACCTGGCTGTATTACATACCTGAGCCAACTCTGGATGTAGCAGAGATGTATTTGCACGATAAACCTCAGCTCATATATCCTGCTAGATGTGGCCAACTCCCCATAAAGTTGGGCCAGGTATCATTCCTTACACAGCATGATTCACCTTCCATGCAAGACAAACTGCCCAGAAATAACTGTGGGGCAGATGAACTCTAATGGAAGCCTAGCACCAAAACACACTGAACCATACAAAATGAACCACACTGGCATCAGCTGTGTAGCAAGCACATAGCTGCTCTGAGCATTGTGAACTTTCCCAAGAGAAGGAACACGAAGAACACCTTTGCTGCCTTTCAAAGCCAACGTCCTCAGCACTCCTTACTCTGAAGAGCCCTCTGAGGCTCTCACACAGCTTTAAAAAAAAAAATAAAAAGGCAAATCTTGAAGGGCTGCTGAGCACTCAGGAGCAGCTTGAAAAGCAGGCAGCCATGGACCTCATGCTTGTCATTGTAATTTTTCATGCAATTCACCCTGTGAATTGCAGACAGGCTGCCTCAAGCTTGCTGTTGGGCCAAATAAACAAGCTATGAAACTGGTCAAGTGTGAGGAGGAAGAGGCATCAAGTTACACCCAAATCCAGATGCTGAGCACAGGGCAGTCAGACTAGGAGTTCATGTGGAAGCATGCTGGTCTGGAGTTGTATCGAAGGACCTACCTCCCCCTAAGGTCAGCTGCAACCATGCAATCCTGGATTTGCAGTGAACATGCTAATCGTTGTAATTGTCACCAACAGTGGGGCAGAAATAACAGTACCAAAAGGCAGCAGCTGGGGAGGCAACCGAGCTGCTTGAAGACTTTTCCTGGAGGTGGCTACATAATGGCACATCCACCTACGAGCTGTGGCAGCTTGGAGTCACCAACTGCTCGTCATTCTGCACTGAACCAGCTGAGGAGCAGGTCAGACTTCAGCTCCCTCTGTCCTAGTACACCACAGGAATATTTGAGGCAAATCTTAAGAAAGGGATTTAATTTGTATTTCAAGAGGGATCCAGAGGTCCTTCATGATGCTCCACCTCATGCAAGTGGACCTGGAAAAGCACATCTCAGGAAAGCCATGACAGTACTTTACTGTGCTGCATTTCCCATTTGGAAATGTGATCCAGAATCCTTTTGTCAAGCCTCAAAAAGAATTCAGCTGCACCTTTCTGAAACAATACATCAGCTCTTCAATTGAGGTCAGCCTGAAGGTTGCTGATTTGGCTTGTGAAAATGACTGTCATACATTTCTAATGGAGACTGGCACACTCACCCTGAGAGTACTGCACGCTGTCCCAGGCAATCCACTGACATCGCAGTCGCCTGTTAAAGAGAAACAGAACAAAACTAAATTATACCTGTCAGGTCAGCTTCTCAGTCCCCCACACAGCTTTGGGGAGGCACTCAGGAAAACCTGCCAGCTCATCTTTAAGGTACCAACTGCTATGGTAAAAGTCTAAGCCGATAACTGTCAGGGATGGCAGAAGCAACATCCCCTTCAGGAAGCACAGAGGGGTGACAGGGTGTAGCAGTTCATTTGGAGATGCAGGACAGAGCTCAGAAAACACCTTTGGCAGAGTAAACAGAAGACAAGGCCTGGCAGACACCATCACAAGCACTGAGACCTTGCTCCCTTCTTCCTGCTATGGCAATGGCAGCTGCAGCCTTCCAATCAGCAATCCCTAAGAATCCATATTAATCAGCCTCTGCTCCTGCTCAGGAGCTTTCTCAGCCTCTCTCTGTCTCTTCTGTTGCTGGGCCAGATTTAATTATATATGTACTGGGAGACAGAAGTGCAGCCATTTACGTACAGCTGGTCTCCACAGATGAGAGATGGCTAAGAGGCATCAGGATTCACTTTAGGCCAACAGATAACCACCATAAAAACTGGAAAAAAAACCCAGACTGTTTGAACATTGTCTTCTCCTCTTTTTGTTCTGAATGGAATTGGGACAATTGTCATTTAATAACCAAGAGAATAAAGGGAAGTTTCACTCACAAAGATGCTCAGCCCATAAACACAGATATGACTTAATGTAGTTTGCAGCATTCACACTACAAGAATCACACTATGCCCCACATCCTTCAAATTAACTGCTGTCATCTTCAAAGCTACCTCCCTGAAGGCTCAGGATGTCTCTGCTGCTGTTCAGGATTATGCTAAGTACTCTCAGTGTGGATGTAACAAGATGTCACGATGTCCCACAGCTACTACTTACAGGCATCACTAAAACCTGACAGGCAAGGTGGCCATCCCACTGCACTTCAATCAGATTGGAAAGGAGAATTACCACCACAAAGATCTAGTTCTTTTAGCCAGGACCCCATCCCCCCGATTGGAAATATCCCAACTAAGGGAAATACAGCATCATGGGCTCGTTTCTCCCTAGAAAACAAGAGTCCACGTGGCAAAAAGCTATAAAAGGCCACAGAGCTTCAGCAGAAGCTTTGCAGTAAACTCCAGGCCTACACCCATATCCCAACCAAACCAAGTTTCACCACTTTTGGTGTTCCAGGAACAACCTGCTTTCATTGCTTTTTCCTAGGTATCAAATCCAGTCCCCTGGCAAGGTTTTCCTAGCCCTGGAACCAATGCTTAAATAAAAAGTTCTCTGAAAAAAAAATCTCTTAAGTGGTAAAGCAATAATTCCAGCTTCCTAGATCTCACAGCACCTTGCAAAACAGCAAAGTAGGTTACTCAATAGATTTAAAAAGCAAGCAGAAGGAAGTTTTCCCAGGTGATGCACATTTCCTTCCTGAGGAATTAAAATGAGGATCACTAAAGTCATTACTGAAGAGCTAGTCAGCCAACACATATCACACAGCTGTGGCCCTCTTTCCTCCAGACAGACAAAAACCCATCAATTTAAGGTGATTGGTAATTTCATATAGGAGTTTATTTTTTTTTCCTGGTGTTGGCACCAGGATCTCAAGTTATTACAAATGTTTGTTAACATTGAACATTGCAAACTGCTTATCACGGCACCAAACACCATGCAAATGTAATGAACAATTAGAATGAAGTGCAAAGCTTCACATGTCGGGCTGCTACTGTGGTAGGTCAAAATCAAGGGGTTTTCTGACAATAAACAGCTCCTTACAATACTACAGCCTTATCTAGGAGGCAGGAAAAAGCCCAAAAAGCTGTCATTTAATGTGCTCAGGATATTAATGTCAGTCTTCTCAGCACAACCTGCCAGAAAGGGGGAGCTGAAACTGAACAAGCCAACCTGAAAGCAGTTTTTATCCTAGAACAACGACAAGAATAGCTGGAATTGCTGTTGATGAGTAACAACTCAGTGAATAAACACGGCAGAAGTACCACACAGCTGAAACCCAGCTCTGAGCACACAGCCTGGGCAGTATCTTCTGAGACTTCAAACATGTGCTGGCATTTCACTTGATTTCTGCTAGGCAAGCCACGGAGAACACCTCTTCATGTCTGAGCTTAATGCTAGTTTTGAATCTAGCTTCCCTCTCTCCACCTGAAAGGAAACTGCTCAACTCCATGTGCCAGGGCCATACGGGTTTTCAAATGGCGCAAACCCTCAGCAAGATAATTTCCCACCTACACACTGGGTAGGGTGTATCCCTTCACCATTGGGCATAATAAACCTTTTTGTCCAGGTGAAGGTGTGCACAGCCTGACAAGAGCCTGTGGGCCTCACCTAAGGAGTACAGAGACTCCTCAGCTTGTACAGAAAGGTGACGCTTGCAGGCAATGCTGGCTCCAAACTAGCCAGGGATTTTTCTGAACTGTTCCAGGTTGGGTGTGGTGGCTTTCACACGACATGCTCTGGCACAGTGAGCCAAGACAACTGCAGTGCTTACAGACACTTGCAGGCTGTGAACGCAACAGCTGCACACTCTTTTGGTTCCTGTTTCCATTTAAATTGATTTGGGGGTTGGGATTTTGGAGACAGCATGGCTTACAGACACAGCTCAAGCCTGGTACAGGATGAGCCAAGGAGTCTGCAGGAGTGTTTGTGCAGACTCCTAAAAATGTTCAAGCACAAATACAAGCGAGTTTCAGCTCAGAGTGGTTGTCTCATGGTCTCAGCCACTGAAGCTCTCTAGTTTCATATAAGAGAGAAAAGGCAGGTCAGAACTACTCTAAAAACATCCCACCAGAGTAAACTGAAGAGACTAAAATATCAGTGGTTAATCTACCTATTAAGGTGTACGCCTGCATAACAGCACGAGTGAAACTGCTACAGAAGAGGATGGGAGCACTTGTTCTCCCCGCCTCTGCGACCTCACACACCGCTCATTGTGAATAAGCAATCAAATCGCAAGGCCACGTATCTCCTGAGCCAGACCCGGTTGTAATCTGCCACCTAGGAAGAAGTATCTTCACATTGCAGTGTCATTTTCCAAAGAGCAAATCTTCACCAGCAGACAAGCTTGCTTTAACTTTTCTTCCAGGAGGAAAACAAACCAATACAAAAGCTTTTGAGGTATGAAACTGAAAACCTCTACGAGCTTACAGAGAGGAGGCTGGATACACCACATAGAATTCAATGCCCACGTTTGCAATGGTGAGCACACAGCTGACATTACTCCAGCCCATGAGGACAAACTAGAAGAGGGAGGAGAGCTTGCAGACGTCACTTTATCTTGCTCGGTTTGGTTGATGAAGGGGTTCATCGCTCACCCACCACACCCAGCTTTGCTAAGCAACTGCCAACGGCCCAAAAGAAAAAAAAAACCCACATTTTTTTAGAACAGCTTCTAAGCACATAAGCAAACTCCGAGTTCTCCTGCCACAAGCAACAACCTGCAATTAACTCTGCAGCCGGGAAAGCAGCTAGAACGGTCTCTGAGCAAAAACGTGGAAAGACGTGTGGAAGCAGCAATATCTTCTACTAGACCTGACGATATACTCCGCGATGTAATTAAGCTGAGAAGGAAAGCGCCTGGGGGATTCACGCGTCAGCTCCGCACAAACCGACTGCGGGAGGCTCAGCCCCGTCCGCAGACGGATTCAGGCCCCGCGGAGACAGCCCGTGCCGGGACCCCCTCCCGCTCCTCACTGCCCGGGGCGGCCCGGTCGGAGCGGCAGCGCCCCGGCAGTGGCGGCGGTTCCCCCCGGACCTGTGCGTCGCGGAACTCCACCACCACGTTCTCGCTGCTCCAGCGCGCCGCCATCTTGCGCCGCCCCAGCAACCCCCGACGCCGGCCGGGGCAGGCGGAGAGGCGGCGGCAGCGCCTGCGCGCGGCGCGGGGCCTCCTGGGAAATGTAGTCCCGGTGCCACCGAGCCCCCTTGCCCCAGCGCGGGCAGCCGGGGGCAGCGGCCCGAGGAGCCGGCGGCGGGGCGGCACGGGGTTGGGGGGGATGGGGAGAGAGGCTGCATCTGCCCGCAGGGACTCGCGGCGGCGGCTGCGGGCGGCCCCGGCCACCGGCCCGCCGGAGGCTCTGGGGGAAGCGGGGTGTGCGGGGAGAGGGGCAGCGCCCGCCCGAGCCGAGCCGAGCCGAGGCGGCTCCGTGACCCGCAAGCCCGGCCCGCGGCGGCGGCAGCAGCAGCGGCGGCAGCAGCGCAGGGGTTAAGGGCGGCGGGCCGG
>WBNH01010195.1:46680-67215 GCA_013401255.1 Urocolius indicus
GGGGGAGGCCGAGCGGGCCCCGAGCGGCGGCGGCGGCGGCGGAGGCGGCGGCCCGGGCTCCGAGTCCACGTACGCCCATGGCAACGGTTACCAGGAGACGGGAGGCGGTCACCATAGAGACGGGATGCTGTACCTGGGAGCCAGGGCCTCGCTGGCCGACGCGCTGCCCCTCCACATCGCGCCGCGGTGGTTCAGCTCGCACAGCGGTGAGTGCCGGGCTCCACGGAGCCTTCCCTCCGCCGCGCTGGGGGGAACGGGGGGGGGGGGGGCTGCCCCCCACTTGGCCTCCTGGGCAAGCCCCGCTGCCGTCAGCCTGAGGGAAGCACCCCCGTGCGCTCGCTGGTGCGGATGGGTGGGCGAGGACCGCGGCGGGCACCTGTGTCAAGGTCAAGGGAGGAAGGGGCTGCGGTGGGAGGGAGCTTTCTGAAAGGGCGATGTTTCGGCTGTGAGGATGCGGCACCCTCCCTGTTGACTTGGGGAGAAGTGGTCGGAGGGTGCTACAGCTCCGAGCCCTTGGGGTTTAGAGGCCAGGCTGAGCTCTTTGTGCCTCTTCTGAAGGTGTTTGGGTGGTGCCTCTCAGGTGTAGCGGTTCCCGTGCCTTAGAAACGGGGAAGGGGGCAAAGGAAGCCTTTGAAAGCGAGGTGTGGAGCTTTTTTTACTTTTCTTTCATCTAATAAAGGGCCAGGGAGAGGCCAAAGCGGGTTTTCTCATTCCAGCCAGCTGGCACCGTTGTGATGCTGGGGAGGAAGCAAAGGAAGAACTGCCTCCCACTCTGACAGAGCTGGGGAGCCAGCTAGGCTGTCTTGCAGGAAATGTGTCAGGCTAAGGCAGGAGGGGGCAAGGCTTTCCCCCACCCTCATCCCTAACCCTGCTGCTGCACCCTTCTGCATGTCCTGGTGTCTGGAGAGAAGCTCTGCCTGCGAGTAGGGCTGTGTCACTGACCTAGTTTTGGCTGGGTACAGGGAGCGAGGTGGGAGGTCCTCCCTTTCCTCTGCTGCAAGGGGAAGGCGTTTCAGGGATATCTCCTTGCATTTCCTGGAATAGTCTGGGATTTCTCTCCCACACGGCCCCCTTGCAAATGCTGTGAGTGTTCTCCTTGCATGATGTGGTGTGGGGATTTCACAATACTCCTGGGGACAATCCCTCATTCTCAGGAAGGCCTGAACCTGAACTAGTGGACGAGAACAATCGGAGGCTCGTGGGGCCCATTCTCCTACTTCCATCTGGGGATTTTCCTGCTGTACCCAGTCTCTGGGGCCTACGCTTCTCGGTTAGATCAAAGATGTATGTCTTGCCTTGCACCCCCAGCAGCAGGACGCCCCAGGCCCGGTTCCTACTGCTCCAACCAAGCTGGGCGCTTGCAGTGCTCGCTGGCAGCTGGAGAGGGCTGGCTGGCATGTGCTGCTGGAGCCGAGACCAACCACTTCTGCAAACTTTCTTGCTCCGTGACCTTGTGTAGACATTGCTGCTGCTCTGGTTTTCAAACACAGAAAGAAACCAGGGTGCAGCCGTCCTTCCAGGTGCTCCACAAGCCTCTGTGCCATGTGAGTGACCTGGGGCATTCTGGTGTGCCTGGTCTTGGAGTAAGGAGGATTTTGTCTCAGAAAGACCCTGCAGCTAATCT
Source organism: Urocolius indicus (assembly GCA_013401255.1). Taxonomy (NCBI): domain Eukaryota; kingdom Metazoa; phylum Chordata; class Aves; order Coliiformes; family Coliidae; genus Urocolius; species Urocolius indicus. The sequence goes on from WBNH01010195.1 coordinate 48,305, forward strand.
GGTCGGCCAGAGGGTATCAGTTACATTAAATGAGAGTTCACAAACAGCTCTCAAACCCCGACTCCGAGAGTCAAAAACCCGTCCATAAAATTGAACCAGCTGCAAAATGGATTAAGCTTGTTTTTTCCCAGCTAAGTTAAAGCTGGCACCCTTGGAAGATCGCAGTGGAAGCCATGGGAAGTGCTGCAAGAGCTGGGTTTCTCTGGTGCCTCTTTTTGGGGCCCTCCGAGAGCATTTGAACCGCACCGAAGCGTGTGCAGGCAGCAGCGAGAGCTGTTCCGTTTGTACTGAAGCCTCTCCTGGTGGCGGCTCTTCCTCGTTGCTAATTAACAGCAAAAGTGACAGAGGAGGCTTAAAAACCCCTCTGAAGACTTGTTGGGGCTCATTCAACTGTTGTGTTCTTCCTCTTAGTGTTAATGGAGGCTTTGGAGACTGAGAGGAAGGGGCAGTAAAGCCGCCTCAAAGGCTGATACGCTTGCTGCCGGAGTCCCCCTGCAGCTGGTGGAGGTGCAGCAGGGCAGTCAGAGCTGCTGGCCTCTGTCCCCCGGCGTCCCCATCGACCTGCTCCTCTGGCGGCACTGAGCCGTTCCATTAGCCACCGGAAAGTGCTGAAGCAGCAGTGCTCCGGTAAATGGAGAGCAGCTTTGACATTGCTATGCCTGACTGTCCCTGCTCCTTTGGAAGGATGACTCGCGTGTGGGGATGAGGGGACACTCCGATGCACCCAGCCCACTCGGCAGGACACGTGCCTGGGGGTCTTGGATCTGCCCAAGTCATTGTACTGCTGCAAGGAGAGGAGACCCCCAACTCTGTGGCTAACAGGTCTGGAGAGTGGACTTTGCCCTGCCAGCCTTTTCCTCCTCTCTCAGCACAGGCTGGAGACCCAGATGGTGCTGATCTTGGCACGTGGGGAAGGTTGTGTTTGTGCTCTTCCTGAAGTACTTGAGTTTGGGGGAAGAGCCGGGAGTCTCAAAGTGCAACCTGGACTCTGCGGGGACCGCAATGGGACAGTGAAGAGCCCTGGCTTAAGTCTGGTGATAAGGGGCTGCTGTTGTGGCAGTGTGTCTGTGATAATGGGAGCACACAAATAGGCTGGGCACCTCACTGCTCTCTTTATCTGCAATACAGACTCTGTGTGCTTCTGCGTGGCTCATCCAGCCTGTCAGCAGGGACCCCGAGGAGTGAGCTGGGGTGGGCTGAGCTCTCTCCTCTCTGGCTCGTGTCACTCGTTCCCCTTTCTGCGGTCAAAGGGCTGCAGAAGAGCCAGGCCTGCTGAGGGAGGGAGGGAGGCAGGAGGGCTGTGCTGGAAGCCTGTGCAGAGGGGGGTTGCAAAGCGATCCCCATGTGCTGCATCATCGCTGTAGGGTGCTGTGTGTCATGACAGCTGTGGAGAGCAGCCTGCTGCCAAATCCCTCCGGGCTCTGCCACGGCTGCCAGGCTGTGTGGGGACAGCAGGAGCACTTGCCTATCGATGGCCTCTAGCCCTTCCAGGGCCAGGGGAGGAGAGCTACTACCCTTACAAACAGCAAAGACTAAACACATCTTTTAGATGGGGTGGGTGAGTAGGCTCTGGTGAGGATTTTCCCAGGCCTGTCTGCCATCCACGTGAGCAACGAAACTGCTCTGGGATTTCCCTGTCTGCCCAGGGTTTCTAAGATCTGCTTCCTGCCCTGGGTGGGTGGAGAATGACAAAACACCTTTTGCAGCTTTAGTGTTTGCTTATAGCACTTGACCTTGTCCCTGTTAGGACTCCTCAGCAAAGCCAGTGCTGGCAGGGAGAAAGGAATACAAGGAGATGTGAGGTTTTAGTGCTGCATGTCTCCAGCTTTGCGTGGTTCTCTTGGTATCAGTCATTTTATTCATCTTCATCAGAGGATCTCAAGGAGTTTGCAGAGGCTGTAAGTAGCTTAAGGTTTATCTAGAAATCCCCCTCATCACCCAGAGCTCCTGAGTGTTTGAAGCTCTTAATAAATCCGTATCTCCTTGTCTGCTGGCTAGTCCAAGGAAATGCCTAGCTCATCCTTCTGGGTGGTGCCATCAGGACTGTCGCAGCCTTTCCATGCACTGACAAAAAGAGCTGTTTGTCCTGGATGGTGGCAGCACCAAGGTCAGGGGGCTCAGCAGCACCTTATCCAGAGCAGGAAGGTCCGGCCTGGGGAAGAGAGGGGTCTGTTGTAGACACAGCAGCCAGGGTGCTGGGCTGTGTCCTTCTCCAGGCAGGGTTAGAGAGTGAAACAAGCCAGAAGAGCTCCTTGATATTGTTCTGGAGCAAGAAATGTGAAATAGGGGTCACTTGTTGGAGAATGAGCTGAAGGTGTGTGTGAACACCTGCATCGGGCAGGCTCACACACTGCCCAGCCGGGAGGAGTCGGGTCTGTGGCGTGTCCTGCACTCCGACAGCTTCGAGTCCAGAGCCTTTTATTGCCAGTGCCTTGTGCTCCTCGCTCCTGAGCTTGCCCTGCTGTTGCACCAAAACCAGGAGGCTTAATTTGACCTGGCTAGTCAGTGAGCTGCTGGAGGAAGTCCACTTCCAGTCCACTTTCCTGATACCAACTTTTCAACATGTAGACATCATACATGATTCCTTACCCCCTCTACAGGGGTTAGGCCAAGGGAAGGGCACCTCAGGATCTGCAGGAACTCGCCATCGTGAATCTGTTTTTGCCAGGGGAAATTTCCAGAAGAGACCATCCTCAAACCATCTTTTTGTGGGTTTGGACTGGTGACTGCCTGGCAGCCTGATCAGGCACCTACAGCACTGCCAGACCCGTGGATTGTTTGGGAAGTTGTGCAAGAGTGGTCCTGACGACTTCCCAGGCTGGAGAGATTCAGCCGTTGGACTCCTCAGGTCTGGAGGTGCTGCTTTTCCACTTCTGCCTTTGGCCAGCAGGCTGCAGGGCAGCATACACCTGGGGCCAGGGCAGCAGCTACCTTGGAAGAACAAAGCACCGAATACCACAAGATTGGAGACTGGAAGGCAGCTTTAAGGCACATGAAGCCCACAGCCTGGAGGTGAAGTTGAAGCGTGTGTCAACGCTGGCCTTCACTGCATTGCTTTGCCACACCAGTGCCCCTCGAAATCTCTTGGCTGCCTTGCCCAGGAGTGAGGCACTGACTGCTGTATGTGCTAACCAGCTTGACTGGGCTTGCTCCTCTCTAAAGCTGTGCATAAATCGACCCAGGGGAGCTGGGTGCCCTGTCCCTCGTCCGTACATGTACGCTCCAGAGAAGGATGCTCTAGTGCTCCCTGTGCTGACCCACTTCCCAGCCAGGGCTGTATTCACGCCGGTTTGTTTTGCTGAGATGTTTGTTCCAGTGACTGGAATAACCATAAAGACTTCTCTTATTTATTAATGTGCTGTTAGGGCTCCTCTCTTCTCTGTATCTCGTTGGAGGGAGGATCAGTCGGGTGCAGGGATGCTGGGTGGAGGAGCGGTCCCGGGGCTGGCAGCCGGCCAGGGGAGCCGTGGAGAGTCATGGGAACATGCTGCTAAATGCCGAAAATTAATTTCAAGAGAAGCACGGGGAGGGAGAAAAACCCACTTGAGGGGGAAGGGGGAGCTTTTTTCCTCCAATGTAATCTCCCATGTGACAAATCAGGCAGGCAGCAAAGAGCTCTCTGAACGTATTCCCTCTGCAGGAATCCAGTCCCGTGGAACCCCAGCTGGCTGGTGGGCGACCACAGGGCATGTCTCATTGCCTCTGCTGCTGGCATGCCAAAAACCCCAGATGTGGCAAATACTTAGGTTTGAGTAAATGTGCCCTGGCTTTCTCCTGGTTCCCTTGCAAACTGAAATCATAGGGGGTCACAAGTAATTTACACAAGCGGCTGAGTGATGCTATAGAGCAGCGGGCCCTGCTGCAGGGTGTTTCACCTGCCTGCTGTGCTGAGGCTGTGCATTGGGGTACTGCAAGCCTCTCTCTGGAGAGGCAGACCCTTTTTATGAGTGGTTAAAGATGGGCCTTGGTTGTCTCGTCTGCACAGTTTCCACTGGACTGGTTTTGTTGGGAGCTTGAGTCTCCCCCCTGGGGCCACTCCTGCTGTCCCTTGCGGGTGCTGCTTGACCAAAGGCTTGTGCTCGGCACTTTGTGGTGTGTGGCCGTCAGGAGATGCAGCTGCAGGAAGCTCTGCTGGCCTGGGGCCTCTTCTGGTGCTGCTGCACAGCGTTTCCCGTGGGCAGAGCCTGGCTGCTGCCAGGTTTCCTGCCCTGCTGGGCTGCAGGCAGGGGAGTGCTTGTGGTAGGGGACAAGGGCTGCTTCTCTCATGGTATGGTTTAGTTTTCCAGCCTGTTGTAAGTTCCATGCAGCCTGGGGTTGGAGGAGGGCAGCAGGGAGAGCTGTGGAGGCAACAGGCAGGTCTCTGTTCCGTGGTGCTGCCCACCATGGTCCCTGTGCCTGTACACTGCCCAGCTTGTGCTACAGGTGGCCACCTGAGCTTGAGCAGATGCATTGCTTGGCACTGACATCGCCCTTCCCCAGGCCTCAGCCTCTGGACAGCTGGAGGTATCTGGTACAAGATGTATTTTGCCAGCGTAGATGATGCTTCACCTTTGAAACAGCTGCAGCACATCTCCAAGGTGGAGCCGAGCTCCCTCCCCTCTGTCCTCATGGAGCTGAGCTGTGCTGGCCGGCGTTGGCAGCACATTGTGCTGCTCAGGAGGGCAAAGGCTGTGTTAGCTTGGGAAGTTCCTGGCTCTCAGGGTTTGTGCAGCTTCAGGCCTCCCATCAGCAGCGTGGAGACCAGACCATGCACCTTGTGCGGTGGTTTTGTGGCGCTTTGTAGAGGAGCAGAGAGAGAGGCAGTGGAAATATTTACTTGTTTGCTGCTTTTAGCAACACCAGCAGACATTTCCCAGAGCTGCATGTTCCCAGTGAGCACCCTCAGCTCCTCGAGGCTGTGCCAGGTTGTGGCAAAGGCTCCTGAGAGACTGTCACCTACAAGGCACCAAAATGGAGCTGGGATAGGTCCTGGTAAGAGCAGCATAGTGGCAAGAATTGAACTGAAAGCCGCTCTAAGCTATTTCCTGGCCCTTGCAGGCAGGACAGCATGACAACAGTGGGTATTTTTAGAGGCCAGCTGCCTGCAATGCAAGGGAAGGAAAGCAGCAGTCAGGCAGGAGAACTGAGTGATGCTTCCTCTGTCCCACATGCCTGCCCAGCGTTTTATTTCCTCCAAGGACAGGGAATGGGGGAGTTTCCCCAGCCTCTCTGCCTCTGTGCCTGTTGCTACCTTGAGAGGTGGCTGTCTTCCTTCTCCCCTTGGCATTTGCCATGGCTGTTTCTCTGATCACGGCTCAGCAGCCCGAGGGTAGTGTCAGGGGCTCCACTCTTCACATCCCAGGCGATTGCATCGCAGCTTGGTGCAGTGGCTGTCCTGGGGATGGGGATTTTGGAGAAGACTTTGTCGCCAGTGAAGGGAAAACCAGCAGTTTCTCCTGCAGCCAGAGTAATTGCAGTAATTCATTTGGGAGCTCTGCCTACAAGACACTGGAGCTGCAGGGGAATTGGATCTGCCTTTTGGTCCATCCATCCAAGGCCTCTACATCTGTAGCTGGGAAGAGCTGGTGGGAGGGAGGGAGGAAAGCAAAGTTGGTTCTAGGCAGATGGCTTAAATGACTATCTGCAGGGGGGTTGAGTCAATACGGGTTGAGGTTGGTTTGGGGGCCAGCTGTCTGTTGAGCTGGAGCTGAGCAGAACAGGCTGAGGCTGAGTCCTCTACCTGAGCTGCCTTGGCATTTCGGGTTATCCTCCTAGATCCCACTGCTTTGAAGCTATTGTCTGGCTGTTTATTTATTGCAACATTGGTTTCAATAGCCCTTGTGCTCCCTGTAGACAGGTACAAAGCAGACAGCACCCTGCAGCAGCAAGTCATGGTGAGTGTTCCTGGGGGTGACACATGTTGAAGTGAAGGGGAGGCAAGAGCAGAGAAGGTGAGACAGACAGATAGGGTTGTTCCTGCATGTGGCATGGTGTGCAGCCCCTCTTGCCTCCACTAGCAGAAGCCAGCCTAGGTAGACCCTGCTGCTGGCCAAAAAGTTCTGTCCTCCAAGGCATGCTTTGTGCTTCAGAGGTTTGACTCCCTGAGCTGCAGATAGGCAGCTCTGTGTGCCAGAGGCAGCTGGGAAGCACACGGGGCAGGGCTGCTCTGGAGCCAGATTTAATCAGTTGTGTGGTGTGACAGCCCCATCCTCGGCACAGGGCACCTCCCAAATCCCCAGCCTCTGGCTGGAGCCAGGGCTCGTGCTGCCTGGCTGCACACCTTGGTGCTGCCGAGCATCTCTCCCTTCCCACAGAGAGGTGTGATCATCCTGCAGGTCTGCACGCCACTTTTTCCCTTCTTGCTGTCCTGGTAGCCTGGGGCATGTGTTGGGCATCCCTCGGCATCTGCAGACCCTCCTCGGGATCAGGAGATGCTCTCTGCTGTGCATTTCTTCCTACTGTGCAAGGAGCTGGGGGCAGGTGAGGTTAGGGAGGGCTTGCTCTGCAGTGTGTTCCTCCCTGGGGCTTTTTTCATTCTTTCCTTCATTGCCCTTCCTGGAGAAGCAAGGAGTGTTAAGTGGCTATAACCCTTCCCACCACACTGCCAGGCACTGCCTCTGGGGGTTAGCTGCCTGTGCCATTCCTGCTCTGTTTGCTGCCCACCACATGGAAACTGCCCTTCCTCTACCCTGAGAAGCAGCTCTCTGTGCTTCCCGTACACTTTGGGGGCCAAGAGTCTTGTGCTGATGAAAGCCAGTTGCCCCAGTATATCCAGCCACCACAGCCCTCCACCACCATCAAATGCAGGGGAGGAGGAGTCCCAGGAGCAGAGGGGTTGCTCCCAGCAGGAGGGGCTTCGTGGCTGAGGGCACTGGGCTCTGCTCCCTCTGCCAGCAGCACAGAGCCAGGGCACGTCATCACCTGTCCCTGGAGTGTCCCTTCATCCTCCCCACGAGATCAGCTGAAGCTGAGGCATGACAGAACCTCAGCAGCATCAACACACGAGGGTTTTGCTTTGGAAAACCCCTTCAGTCAGGAGGGAAGCAGCCAAGGAGCTGCTGCCTCACCCCCCGGGGTCAGATGCCGTGTTTAGGAGTGGCTCGGGTCAGGCTTTGGTGCTGGAGCCGTCCCCAGAGCGAGAGTTCCAGTGGCAGCAGCCTGGCAGGGACTCCGTGGGTGCCTCCCCAGCCATGGCTTAGTCAGAAGTGACTCACCCCACGGATCCCCGCGTGACGCTGCCTCCCTGCTCCCTCCCAGCCCCTGCCGAGCCCAAATGGCCAACTCTTTCCCTTCCTCCTCCCAATTCCGACTCACCGCATCCCACTGTGCCACCAGCTCCCTCACACTCCTTCTTCTCGGCTCCTGGGACACTCCTTGCCCTGTTGGCTCTGTGCATCTTGCAGATGATTGCTGCCCACAGAAGGGCTCACAGCTGGGCTTCCTCCCTCACACCAGAAATACTGAAGAGGAACAAAGCAGCCATGCAGGCAAACCCGCTGGAACTTCCCAGTGTGCCTGCAAGATCTCTGGGCAGTGAGTTTGAAACCTGGATCATCCCTTGAGAGGTAGAGACTCAGCGCAGGGGCATCCCTGCAGCTCTTCTGTGCAATGAGATGGCCTCAGGCCAGTTTTGTGACTAGCGGGAGCCCTGAATGAGCTCATGACTTGGTAAATTCAGGCCCTGTAGCCCAACAACAGGAGTCTAAGGTGTTAATGCTGTCGCCCAGGACCCCTCTGCTTAACTTGCTGTTCTCCAGGATGCTAAAATTAGCTCTTCCTTATGAAGCCTGTTCCCAGCAGCTGGGGGAGTGTTTCTGCAGTAAGCTAGGAGTATCTGGAAGGCAGGGTGACCCCAGGAGGTTGCCTTTCACATCCCAGTCTGGGGCAAGCACTCCTGCAGCATAGCCTAGACTGTAGGATGGAGTTGCTCTCTATGTGTAGTGCACATGCTTTGGTTCAAAACTTGCAGCCTTGAAAGGGGCAGTACAGGGGGATGCTTGGGGTGCAGAGGCTGTTTGCACATCTGCCCTGAGGATCTGTGTGTAAGGAGCATGGCTCTGGATGTCCTGTGTCCATATAACCAGGTCTCTTTGCCCTCCCGTTTCTCAGTATTGGTGGCCCATGCTGGAGGTTTCTTGTAGGGCTTTGGTGTGTCCATCTGAGGCTTGATGGACTTGGGTGCTTTGTAGTAAATGCCCTTGTGGGGCTCCCTCTCCTGTATCTCCTGCCCCATCCCAAACTCTCTTACTTCCCTCCAACCCAATATTGCAATCTGTTCTGCTTCTTCCCATCCTCCCCCACCACCTCCATAAGAAACCAGCTGGCCAAAAGAAAAAAAATCTCTCTGCTTCCTGTTTTGCAGCAAGGCAGCCCTGGGCTGCTGCAGCGGGATGCCAGCCAGCCCCCCTGCCCCACGTCCCGCCTTCCTCTGGCCCTGCTGACTTCCCCACGTCACATCCATCCCCTTCACAGCTTCAGTTGGGTGGCAGCTGGCAGAGCCACCTCCAAAATGCATTCCCTGGAGCATTAGGGAAGTGCCAGCTCCGTCCCCTGCCACCCTTGGCTGGTTGTGTGGCCAATGTGAGAGCAAACCCCTGCAGCGTGGGGGCTTTGCCAGGAGCCACTGCGGACCAGGGGCGGCTTTTGTTAGATGTTCCACGGGACTAGGGTGCTGCTTCATGTTACAAGAATTTATCTTCTCACAGCTCAGCTAGCCAAACTGACTTGATCAGCAAGGAAACAGTGGGATGGGATTGGGATTCGGATTGGGGATGGGGCAAAACTGTCCCTTTGCCGGGGCAGCAGCCTACACCGTGGGTTTCTCTCCAAGTGCTGCCATCCAGCGGTGTCCTGGCCCAGCCATGTCCCTGCTGCCTGGCTCCTCGTCTGGAGCAGACCCGCTGCTGTCCCCCAGCCTTGCCTCTCCTCTGTCCCCAGAAAGGTGGAATGTCTTGTTCCCACTCTGGACTCGTCCTCTGAGCTCTCCTCACCTCCCCACAGCCTTCAACTGGGAGGATGGACGCTTGTGTGGCCTTTTTTTGGAGCTGGCAAATGAGGCCGCTCAGGTGCTTTGCTCCTTCCTGCCTACGTGTCCCTGCTCGTGTCAGCCCTGGTGCTGCACAGTGGCTGAGCACCACTGCAGCCTTCCCCCAGCACCTCTGTCTTGCCTGGACCGCAGCAGCAGCGGCGCTGCCTCAGGCCCTGGCTCCTGCATCGCCCGTGCAGTGGATGCTGCTCCCTTCTGCCAGGGAAAGGGGGGTTGGGCCTGATCCTGCCCTGGGTGCTCTGACCTCCAGGCACTTGGTGCAAGCGCTTTGCTGATCCTTGGTGCAGCTGCAGCTGCCTCCTGGCCCCGGTGTGAGGTGCTATCACTGGCTGTGTCACTCGCTGGCCCGGACAGTGTGGCTTACATGTGGGTAGTGCTCTGGGAGCAGGATCCCTGTGGTCCTCAGCTGTGGTTCCCGCAGTGCCCAAGGGCAGGAGCTGTACTCTGCACACCCCATGTGCCGTCTCTTCCGTGCAGTCTCAGGCTGGTGCTTCCAAGCAGCAATGCTGCTGTAAGCCAGGAGGGAATTTGTTTTCTGGAAGCAGTTGGATCTGCAGGTTTCCGTCACTTGGCTGGTGAGGAGGATCCTTCCCTCCTGGGGCTGTGCTGGGGAGGGGCAAAGGAACGGGAGGGAGTCCCTTTGCTTCACCCAACCCCACGTGCTTCTGCTTCAGACTGGGCCCACAAATGTGGTCTTTCAGTCTTTCCCTCTCAACATTAACGTGGGGTTTTTAAAGATGATCCATCCCTTCCAGCTCCAACCTGGTGCAGGTTCAGCTGGTGATGTTGGGGAAGCTGTGGGAGGAGGTGTGATGCCCAGGGTTTGATTACCGAGAAGGCACCAGGACTCTGCTTCAACTGTGTGCTTGGACCAGATACTCCCTGCATTCCCTGCATTTGCCTTCCCCCACAGTCAGGAATGGGGTTCAGCTCCTATGGATGCCATCTCACCTGTACCTGAGGAGAGCAGCCACTTCCACTCGCAGGACATGAGGTGGATGATCCCACTGTGGTGCTCAGCAGCTGCCCTGAGACACACAGGTTGCCATGGACATCACTTGTGGGCACAGGGGATGGGAATTTCCCATCCCAGCTTCAGAAGCAATTCCTATCAGGCCTGGCCACAGCTGTGTTTTGAGGTCGTGGTTACAGACAGGTTGGAAATGTGTCTTGACCCTCCTCCTGCCACCACCATGGCTGCTCTGGCAGCCTGTGTGGTGGTGGTTTTGGCACCATGATGACTTTTTCATCTTGCAGAGGACTGGTGGAGTTTTTCAGAGGTTCCCAGCTCTGCTTTGCCCAGCTCTCTAAAATTAACCATGTAACCTTCCTAAAAATACTCAGAGGGCAGTAGTCCCCAGAGACCACCAGCGCTGCTTGCTCCTAGTTTCTAGACCAAGCCATTGGAGAGATGAGATCACCTGCCAGCCTGTGTCTCGCAGCCCTGGAAAGCCTTTGGCTTTCTCAAAGTCTCCTGCAGGATATGAGAAGTCCAGGTCTGGAGCTGAACCTGGCTTTCCAGGCAAGCCCACATGGCCAGCACCCTCCTCTTCTTCGCTCCCTCCTGGTGAGAGCTGGTACCTGCCCGCACATCACTGCCTGCTTCGGGTTCCGTGTGCCGCAGGCAGGAGCATCACCAGCTGCCCTGGGCACCGAGGGTGGGAGAGTCCGTGGCATTTCCCCAGAGCATGCCCCGAGCCTCCCCGTGGGGCTGGGAGACGCAGGCGAGGAGGAATAGCTGGGCCCTTCCTCTCTCTCCTCATTTTTCTGGCATGTGGGAGGAGGGTGGAAAGGGCTCGAGGAGGGAGAGAGCTGAATTTTCCATGAGCAGCTGTCAAAATGTAATCTCCTGCGTCGCTGGGGCTGGCAGCTTAGGCAGGATAAATTAACGGGGATTTCGGGATGGTGGAAAATACCGTGGCCTGGAGGGGCTGCCTGACTGCGGGGAGAGCCGCTCCCAGCCCCTGCGCCCACCTCAGCCCCAGAGGGACCCTCCCAGGGGCTGGGTCCGGCGCCTGCTGCTGTCAGGAGCCAGCTGTCCCCTGGCCTCGCCGCGTTTCCATCCACCAAAGGTCAGTGGAGGAGGGGTGAGGGAGCCCAGACCGCTTCCCTGCCTGCATGTGCTGCTGGGCTCCTGCTGCCGGCCCAGGGAACGCAGCAGCTGCTCTCGCAAGGCCACGTGTGTGCTGCCCGCGGTGGGGCCGGGCAGCCCCAGCCAGCCCCAGGGGCCTTTCCACGCCGCCTCCTCACTCCCACGCAGACCCACAAACTTCTGCCAGAGCATTTTCATCGTTTTGTTGGGTTTTTTCCCCCCTGCACCTTGCGACAGGCAGAGCCAGGGAGCTGTGTGTGCTCCTGCGCCCCGGGCACAGCATCAGCGGCTGTGCCTGGAGCACGTGCCAGGGCTGGAGCCCGGGCCCTTCATCTCCACGCTGTCCCCACGTCCTTGCCACGGGGCCAGCAGCGCTGGGAGTCCCCGTCCCCCAGCACAGGTGTTTGTGTTGGCTATTTATAAATGTGCTAAAGCTACGGAGCAAAGCAGCCTGGAGATACAGCAACAGCCGCTGGCTGGAGCCCGCAAACAGCCCTGCTCCTGCCCTGCAAACAGCCCTGCTCCTGCCCTGCTCCTGCCCTACTCCTGCCGCCGTGCCAAAGGCCATGCCCCAGCAGCCACGATCCGGACACTCTTGCCCAAGGTCCCCTTCCTTTGCCCTGCTTGTGTGTCTCATAGGATCCCTTCAGGCGCTGCCGATCTGGGGCAACTGTTTAAAATAACACACTGGCACGGAAAAAGGGGAGACTAGAGAAAAATGAGGTCTTTCTACACATAGGGGACAGTACCTCACCTCTGTCAGTGCTTTGCCCTGACACTGAGGTCACAGCTGAAATGCCTTTTCCTTTGCAGTGGCCCTGTGCCAGGGGCTCACCGCTGGAACCTGGTGCCAGGACCCCCCTGATGCTGGCAGCCCCCGGGCGCTGAGGCAGGCCTGCTGCAGCCAGGGACGGGGTCAGGGTCTGGGTCAGGCAGGCTGCCAGGCGAGCTGGGGCATGGGAAGGTGTCTCACAAGGGGAGGCCAGTTGGGTCTTGCAGAAGGCAGGAGATCTGAGCCCACTCTATAAATACACCAGATGGGTAAACATTTGGGAGGAGAAATAAAACCTCGACTGTTTCAGCTAACGGGCACTGCTGCCACAAGGTATAAATCGGTTAGGCTGGAGGGGAGAAGGCAGGCTGGTGCTGCTGCCTGCAGGGCTCCAGCTCTGACACTGCCCTTCCAGCCAGGCTTTGGTGCGGAGGCCGGACTCACAGCAGAGACCTGGGCACGCTGTGGGCCAGCCTGACACCCCACCGAGGGGCCCCTGGGCTCCAGGACTCTTTGTTGCAGCAGGTCCCTTTATAGCATTCCCCCACCATCCGTGGTGCTCATCCTTGCTGTGCCCTCCTGGGAAATACCCACCTTCCGGAGGGCAGGACTCGGCATCCCTACCCTGGGCTTCTCTCCAAGGAGCAGGGAGGTAACCTGTGTTTACCACTGCTGCTAATGAGAAGGTGCTCAGGTGTCGAGCAGTTCCCCTGGCTGTTGGCACAGCCAAGGTCTGAGCTGCCTTCTGTTAAAGCCACCTGCACTTTGTCCCCTCCAAGAAGCAGAGAAATACCCTCACCACTTCCATGTGACAGGCAAGCAGGAGCCTGATTCATCCTTAGATAATTTATGTTCTTTTTCTCCTCTTTCCTGAGCAACGTTTGCATATATGAGAAGAAAGCTCTTAAGCAACACTGCAGTCAAACCTGATCTGCTTTTAGAAGACAGATCCTTAAATTGCTCTCTCCCTCTCTGCAGGCAGGGAGCTGCTAGATGTTCTGGTGAAACCCGTCATGGCATGTGTGTGTTGGGCTGCAGTGACAGCACAGTGACAGCAGTGGGGGGGCCACGGAGTCCTGGGCCAGGGACCTGCAGGTGTGGGTGGGCCTTTGCTCCTTGGGAGTCTGGGGCTTCGAAACCTGTGTTTGAGGCAGCCTCGCTCGCTGGCACTGGGGCAATGCCAAGATGTCCTGTGGGGCTCGAGCAGAGGGTGGCACCAGGGTGATATCCTGGCACCAGCCAGGCCCGTCCTCATGCCCAAGGAAGGCTGCAGAGCAGAGCTGGATGGCACAACCAGCTTCACCTGTGGCCTGGGTCCACAGGAAGGGCTGGGTGACAAGGCAGGGCCGAGGTCAAGCTGGGACATCAGCCTGTGGGATGGATGCCTGTGCTCCTGCGCCTGCTGGCTGGCGGTGGAGGGGCGAGCACCCACCTCGCTCCTGCAAAAAGCTCCACGGCTCCAGCCTGCCCATCCCCTGCTGCAGCCCTACGGCAAATCCTCCTCCTCGCAGCTCTCCTGGCTGAGCCGTGTGGGGCTGAGCCACAGCCACGGGGCCGGCACAGCGCCGGAGCGGGGACGTGCCCCCGCGCTTGCCAGCTGCTGGGTGCTGTGTGCCCTGGGCTGCTCCTCGCCCTTTAAGGCCCAGCAGCAGCTGATGGCCACGTGTTCGCTGCCTTGGCACCTCCTGCGTGCCCTCTGCACGGCGGGCAGAGGGACGAGCGGCGCGCTGGCTCGGGCGGCCGTCCCCGGCGGGTGGCTGTCCCCACGCCGGCGCTGCTGGCGCAGGATGAGCCCACGCTGCGGGGGGTGGGTGCCACCATGCAGGCGGCAGGTAGGGCGCAGCCACCATGGCCTCGGACACTCCTCACCATGCAAGGCGGGCTCTTCTCCTCCTCCCCTCCTAAGGGCTCGTCTCTCTGCTCTCCCTCCAGGTTTCAAGTGCCCCATTTGCTCCAAATCTGTGGCTTCTGATGAGATGGAAATGCACTTTATCATGTGTCTGAGCAAACCTCGCCTCTCCTACAACGGTAAGGGCTGGGGGCCAGGCTGTGCCACACGAGATGGCTCCAGGCAGGCTGGTGGGACAGGGGCAGGCTGGCAGGACGGCTGCCACAGGCAGCTCACCGAGGGTGCCAAGAGGGCTGTGCTCCAGCAGCCGCCACAGCTCCCCCCGCCCTGCGTCCCTCTGCTGCCCCGGCACAGCTCAGCCCTGCTGCTTTTGCCTTGGGACTCCTGGTAATGCAGCCCCCTCCCTGTGTTGCTCAGCACAGCGTGCCATGCTGCAGGGAACCATGCTGGGAGTCCTGGCTGGCTGGAGCAGGGGATATGTGTCCTCCTGCGCTGTCCCTCTGAAGGGTTGCTGCCTTGTTCCCCTCCTTGCTGGCAGTGAGGCTTTACTGGGCCAAGCACAGGCTCTGGGGAACTCCTGCATTTCCCATCCTCTCCCCTGACTGCTGATGGGAGAGTGATGCTCACTCTCTACTCAGGGGTGTTTTCTGAAGGCCAGGGGTAGGGCCTGTGTTTGCCACAGCTGCCCCAGCCCCACCTGGGCTGTTCAGCCTGCAGAAGACTAAGGAGGGACCTCGTTAACACAAGTACCTAGAGAGTGGATGTGAAGATGGGGCAACACTTTATGCTGTTACCTCCAGTGACAGGACAAGGGGTAATGAAGATAAGCTGGAACACAAACAGTTCCACTCAAACACAAGGAGAAACTCCTTTGGTGCTGAGGTGAGGGAGCCCTGGCCCAGGCTGCCCAGGGAGGGTGTGGAGGCTCCTTCTCAGGAGGTTTCCAAACCCACCTGGACACGTTCCTGTGCCCCCTGATAGAGGGGAACCTGCTTGAGCAAGGGATCAGCTCTGCATGGTCCTTCCAACCCCCACCACACTGGGATTCTATGATCTTGCCCCACCTGGGCCCTCGCTGCTGTGGCGTTGCCCCATCCCAGCTGCCTCAGTGGAGGTGGCAGTGGACGGGAGCGCTGGGTGGGCTGCGTCTCACTGCTGCCCTGGCCTCCCGTCCCAGATGACGTGCTGACCAAGGACGCCGGCGAGTGCGTGATCTGCCTGGAGGAGCTGCTGCAGGGGGACACGATAGCCAGGCTGCCCTGCCTCTGCATCTACCACAAAAGGTACCGCAGGGTGGGGAGGGGGCCGGGCGGCGGGGGCACGGCACGGCCGTGCTGACACGCTCTGCTCTCGGCAGCTGTATAGACTCATGGTTTGAAGTGAACAGATCTTGCCCGGAGCATCCTTCTGATTGACCCTCTGGGCGTGCTTGCTGAATTCTCTAAGGTGAGCCCGTGTCCCAGGACGGGGTGGGACAGGGGATGGCTCTGGCTGCTGCTCCTCACCCGGCATCGCCTCTCTCTGCCTTTGCAGGGCACCTTGCTATACCTGCTGTACCTCCTCTCCCCATCCCCCCTGCCCTGCCTGGAGTTTTGGGCTGACTTTAAATTCCTCGAGAAGACAAAAATAAAACCCAGAAACTTGAATCCACTTGGGACAACGGCGATTTTTTTTTTTTTTAATTATTGTTCTTATTTGTATTTGTTTTGTTGGTTTTTTTTGGGGGGTTGTTTTGTTTTGTTGCTGTTTTGGGGTTTGGTTCTGTTGTTGTTTTGGTTTGTTTTGGTTTTTTTTTTTAATTTAAAAGATTTTTTTTGAAAGAAAAAGAAAAAAAACCCACAAAAATGAAAAAGAAACATCCAGGAGAAGACAGTGTGAGAAAAGTGGAGCGACCTGCTCTCCCTTCCACAGCCGCTGGTCACCAAGGAGAGCTCTGCCCACCAGGGACACCCTCTGCCGACAGCCTGCCATGATGTTTGGCTTTAGTCCCGGCACGGAAGGGGAAAGCTGCCGGGGCACGGCCGGCCAAACGGAGCGTATTCGCGGCGTTTCTCACCGGCACCCCCCCAACCACCCACCTGGACTTGCCCGGGGGCTCTGCTCGGTTTTTTTTGCACTGACTAAACGAGAATTTCTCCTCTCTCTCTCTTTATCTCTCCCTTTTGGAGATGTCCGGCCCAGCCCCGGCAGCGTGAGGCCAGGACTGTGCCCCACGCCGGGAGCCAGGCCCCTGCTCCCCCCTGCCCGAGTGCAGGCTCCTTCTCTCAAGTGTTTACAGTGAGAAAAAAAAACAACAAAAAAAGATAAAAACAAAAAAAAAAAAAAACAAAAAAAAAAAAAGGAAAAAAAAAAAAGAAAACCGACCAAAAAAAAGCCTAAAAAAAGAAAAAACCAACCCAACAAAAACCCAACCAACCGACAAACCACAACTGAAGCTTTGTGTTGACTGGCGTGTTCTTCGGTTTGAGCTTCCCTGCCCCGGTGATGTTTACAGACTGGTCACTCTTTAACTCAGCTATAACCACTCAGAGACTTGGAGAGCCGCAGCAGCTTCCCCGCCGCCCCCGACCCATGCCCCTCTCTTGCCAAAACCACCCCGACCTCCCCCCTCACCCTTCGTTTTTCTTTCCATCACCTTTGAGTTGAACCCTTTCCAGGAGGGGCCAGGGGAAGGCACCCGTGGTGCCCCCCCGCACGCCCCCCGGCCACGGGAGTGGCTTTGCTGGAGGTGCCAACTGGGGGTTGTTTGGTGGCAGTGCCCCCAGCCCAGCCCGGCCCGGCGCTCCCGGCGCAGCAGGCATGTTTCCCTGCGTGGGACCTGCCCTGCCAGCGGCCGTGCCCTACGGGAACCTTTCTGTATTTATACCGTAAAAACAACGGGGGAAAAAAAACAACAAAGAGTTCAGAGCTTGGGGGGAGCTTCCTTCATTAGTCAAGGTGTTTTGATATGGTATTAAAACAATGTTCAATAAAATATTCACTGTTATTTTATTTCATTGGTTTCCTTGGTGGAGTGGATGATGCCTGTGGGGTGCTGGAGCCCCTCACTGCACCCACTGCCCCACATCTGCCGTGGTGTGGGGATGGCCACGGCACTTTGGCACCTGGTGGAGCTCTGCCAGGCTGGCACCGTTGGCACCACGGCCCTGGGAGGTGGCTGAAGCGGGTCCCATCCCCACATCCCGCAGGGACTGCCTGTGCGCTGCCTGGGACAGCAAAAGATGTGACAGCACGCGGAGGCTGCGGATACAGAGCGGTTTATTGGGGGTCCCCATTGCTCAGGGGCAGGGATGGGGGACGTGGGGGAACACAAGAGATGGCACTGCAGGGCAGCGCTGGCTCAGGGCCGGTGCCCTCTCAGAGCACTTTGCCGGGGTTCATGAGGTTGTGTGGGTCCAGAGCAGCCTTGATGCGGCGCAGGGTGTCCAGCCCGTCCTGGCCCAGCTCCTCCCGCAGCAGCGCCCGCTTGCCCAGCCCCACGCCGTGCTCCCCGGTGCAGGTGCCCCCCGCTGCCAGTGCCCGCCTGCAGGATGGGGGCAGTCAGGGGATGACACGGGACCATCCCCACCGCCCTCACAGCAGCCTTGTCCCCACCTGCCCAGGCGCTGGCTGAAGGCGTGGACGCGCTGAGCCTCAGCTGGGTCCTGGGCATCGAAGATGAGGAGACAGTGGAAGTTGCCGTCACCTACATGTCCCACCATGGGGCCTGTGGGAACGTGGGTCAGGTGGGGTGTGGTGGGGAGGGCAGTGGCCCCCAACCAACCTCCCTTGCCCCGGGGGCCATGGCCCCGCTGACCGGTGAGGCCGGAGTCCTGCAGGTCACGCTTGGTCTCCACCACCACGTCAGGCAGGCGGGAGATGGGCACGCAGACATCTGTGGAGTATCCCTGGGCCAGGCAGGGCAGACACATGGTGCCCACAGCTCCATGGGGTGCTGCTGCCATCACCCCCATGCCAATCCCTCACCTGGCAGCCGGGCCGCAGGGCCAGGGCCGCGTACCACGCGCTGTGGCGCATGGCCCAGAGCCGCTCGCGCTCCTCCAGCTCCTCTGCCCAGGTCAGGCCCGGGCCACCATTCGTCCGCACGATCTCCTCTGCCAGGACCAGGAGCCCTGGGATGGGGCTGGGCCGGAACCCACAGCACCCCTGGGCACCTTACCCTCGCCCTGGGACCTCCAGCCCTCATCCTGAGCATCCATCCCTCATCCCAGGACATTCCTGGTCTCCCTGTCCCTGGGCACCAGTCCCTGTCCCAGGGCTCCAGCAGATTGACCCTGGCCCACCCGCACATCCCTCACCCTGGGGCCCCTTTGGCCCCCCAGTATTTCCCAGTCCCCATCCTGGGCACTCATACCGCACCAGCCCCAGCTCTGGCTCTGGACACCCATCACCATTCCCAATATCCCTGACCCATCAGCCCTGCAGTCAATGGCACCCATCCCTCATCCCAGGACGTGCTTGGTCCCCCTGTCCCCAGGCACTGACCACACACCATAGAGACACGTCATGTTTCCCTAGCACCATCCTGCTCCTCAGGACACCCCTGGCCCTTCTGTCCATCGGTATATCTATCTCTGGGTACCCATGCCCGTAGTGACCCTTCAGATCCATCAGATCTCATTCTTGGGCACCTTCACCCCACGATTGCCCTGAGCATCCCTCCCTCATCCCTGCGTGCCCACTGTGCCACCCAGCCCCAGGCACCTTGTCCCCAGCCCCACTCAGCCCGTCCCCATGCTGGTGCCATCCCTACCTGTCTGTTGCTGCTGCTCGGCCAGGCCGTGCCGGGAGCCGTGGAGCTCCATGAGGAGCGTGGCCGTCGCTGGCAGCTCCATCCCGCTGTAGCGGTTGCAGGCATCCACCATCACCTCATCCAGGAACTCTGAGCAGGAGCAGGAGGTGCTGAACCCCACCATCAGTCCCCAGCTCCCCAGCCCCCCCATCAGCCCCTGGCACCTACCAATGCGTGCCACGGGCACAGCAGCCTGCAGCACCTGGACGGTGCAGGCCACGGCCGCCCGCACGCTGGGGAAGGCAGCGATGGTGGCCGCAGTGGCCTCGGGCAGCGGGTGCAGGCGCAGCGTGGCCTGTGTCAGGAAGCCCAGGGTGCCCTCGGAGCCCACGAACAGCGAGGTCAGGTCATAGCCGGCCGCTCGCTTCCTGCACGGAGCCG
>WBNH01010195.1:81721-152460 GCA_013401255.1 Urocolius indicus
GGCGGCTAGGGGGCGGGGCTACGGGAGGCGGCCGCGGGGTCCCGGCGGTGCCCGCAGCGGGGGGGAGCGGCCCCGGGGGTGCTCCGCAGCGCGGACGGCACGCGGAGGGGGGGTCACGGGGTAACGGGCCGTACCGAGCGCGGCGGAAGGGAGCGCGGGGCTCTAACGGAGGGTTTGGGGGGTGTAAGCAGAGGTCAGTGGGTACCTGGTGCTGTAAGGGGCAGGCAGGTGTGACGGAGGCTCCAGGAGTGTGATGGGGCCGTGGTGCTCTGGGCTGGTGGTGGGTGTTTAAAGGACAAGGAGGTGCCAGGGGCACGCAGTGGGGGCTGCGGGTGCAGCAGCTGCGTGTGTGATGGGTGTGTAAGGTGTGAGGTGAGGTGTGCAGTGGTGTGTGCAGAGCGGTGCACACAGTGGTGGCAGGGTGAGGGCTCAGTGGTGTTGGTGTTGCTCCCCTGCAGCTCTTCACCATCCCCGGCAGGTGGGAGAGGGGTCACCCCAGTACCACCTGGGGTGGAACTGGAAATAAACCCCTTGGGTTTAAATCCTTATTCCTTCTTTGCCTTCCCTTGGCTGTACGTCCTGCCCCAGCCTGGGTGCTGCTTCAGGCTGGTGGCACATCACGGCACACCACTGCCCATGTGGCATTCCACCCACCCAGCCTATTCCAACTGGCACCCCAACAGCTGGTGAGCCCGAGCTCAACCCTGCCACACGCCGAACTGCTGCCTGTGCCTGCAGCTCCAGTGCTGCTGGTACCTGCAGGCTGGGAGGGTGGCTGCAGGGCTTCCTGCAAGCTAGGAGCATGTGGAAGGCATGCATGAGGGCTGCATGGGCATGGACAAACTGCATGGGCCTGCCTGATCTACGAGGCATGCGAGCTGCGTGAGCTGCAGGATGTGTGCAAGCTGCATGGAGGCACACGGCCTGTGGGACATGCAGCAGAGCCACACCGAGCCTGCAGGATGCACGGGAGCATGTGCTGCTGGCAGAGCAAGCGTGGCCCAGCACAGCAGCTGCATGCAGGAGCGGGGTCCGTATGCAGCGGGGAGCGTGGCATCGCATGCGAGTGTGCCCGGGGCAGTGGGAGGGGAGGTGGGGTTCCCAGCGAGTGTGTGAGGCCACGCAGAGGCAGGGAGCCAAGGCAAGGCCTGTGTGAGGGGTGTCTGGCAGCCACAGGCACCATCAGAGCCACGGGCTGGTGAGCCGAGGCGGGCCAGGAATGCACCTCTGCCCATGCACGTGCTTCGGGCCCATGTTCCCTCACCGTCGCATTTCCTCTCAGCCACCCTCACCCTCTGGGGTTACGTTTGTGCCATGTGGGCACGTGGCAGTGGAGTTAAGGCCAGATAGCAAACACATTTCCTTCCACAAAAAGCAAGGCTCATTCTGCTCCTTAAGAACTGTCTCCACCATCCCTTGGCACCTGCAACCTCCCCACACTGGCCCCTGCTCAGAGGCATCCCCTGGGCATCGCTGGTGGAAGGGGAAACTGAGGCACAACCAGGGTAGGAGGTACCCGGCGGTAGGGGCTGCGGTTCTGCCTGCAAACCGCAGCTGCCCCAGCAGACACTGAGAGAGGACTGTGGTTTCCTCCTCTGGTGGCAGTGGTGACAGTGCAGGGGCTGGGCCCCGTGAGCATCCCTGGGACAGGCTCTGAGCTCTCCTGCCACTGCAGACAACCCCATGGGGCCACAGTACTTTTGCCTTGCAGACCCTGAGGAGGTCACAGCTGGCCAAAGGTCCCTCCTGGGATCTCTGGGGTATCCTCAGGGTGAACCTGTCACTTCATGGCTTCAGCTTGGTGCTGGAGGGCTGTGAACTCCCCACGGTGGTACTTAAAAGCAGCAGGGATTTTACTTTCCCCCCTCCCCATGGAGACACTCAGAATAAAACATTCCATGTCGGTACCTGATCCTGGTCATTTCTGGTGCATCAGAGCTGAAATCGCTGCTTGCATCTGCGGAGCACCCTGAGCTGGCAACACCTCCCACAGCCGCCTACTTCCACAGCCAAGCACCTGGGGGCTGACAGGCACCAACAGGTTTCCCTTTGGCTTCTCCCACCTCTATGAAAATCAAGTGCCAAAAAAATCAAAGATGAAAAGCGGAGCGTTAAGGGGCCCCTTCAAGTGCTGGGGATGCTCAGAGCTGGGTCGGCACAGCTGAGGCATCTCCATGCGCTGGCGGTGGGGTACACCATGGGCCCCCACTGGTCCCACACTGGGGCTCTTGATGGGCTCCAGCTCCAGCAGACACAGGGCTGGGTGTTCCAGGATGGAGGCTACTCGGGATGCAGGTTGCCCCAGCAACAGTTGCTATGGAAAACACTTTGGTGGCAAAACTTCCAGCCATATTCATGTGTCTGCCATTGTCTTTGGGAGAGTCCCCAGCATGCAGCGAGTCAGGCACGCCGGCTCCATGCTGCACAGCCTTTGGGGAGGAATGTCTGTGCCAGGTCCAGCTTTGCCCAGCTTTTCTCACTAGTTCCTGGCTTGGGAAGGTGTCAGAGGACCCCTAAGCAGAGGTTTGGGAAAGCACCGTGGTCATGCATGGGACAGAGCTCCAGCACAGCAGGACATCCCAGGAAAGGGGGTGGCACTGGGGCACGTGTGGGGCTGCAGCCATCCCCGGTGGGGACCAGCAGCTCTGGATAGGGCTGCCTGCTCCTGCCTGCAGCTCCTGCCCACGGCCCCTCCAGGTCCCCGCTCTGGAAAGCTGCTCCCTGCCTCCTGGAGCAGCAATAGGATTACACGGGACTGAGTCTGCTGGCAATGAACACAGAAATAAATCCTGTAAGGCAGGACGGGATTTATTAGACTTCAATATTCTGGAAATAATGAGGACATTTCTCTTGGCTTGTAATATCACGAGACCCAACAGGATAGCAGCAAGATTTATCCCCATGCCTTTCCCAAGCACTGGGGTGGTTTTCAGCTGCAGAGAGGAGATGGTGGAGGAGACGGCTCGTCTTCCCAGAGAATGGGATGGTGGGGCACCTCCTCATCGACATAGCAGCTCAGGCAGAGCACAGGCCTCAGGCTGTCCCAACAGTAGCAGCTCTGTTCATGTCCCCACTCATCCCCTGGCGAGGGCTGGCGCTGATTCCTGCCCCGGCTGGGCTTGCTGGCTGTGCAACCAGCTGAACCCCGAGCACCAGGGCCAGCACCCACCCCCAGCACGAGGAAGCCACAGCTGGGATGAGGTAGGAGACCTGTGAGCTGCCCTGGTGCACCCTGTCAGTGCTGAACCCCACAGGATGGCCACAGCCAGCTCTCAGCCTCTGTCCACAGGAGCGCAATGGTGGTTCCCACTGCCCCCAATCCCTGCCCCCAATCCCTGCAGCCCCATGAGAGCCTCCCTTGGGCAGCATCCCCAAAACCCACCAAGCAGCTCAACCAGGCTGAGCCCGTGGGCACGGGCTGGATGCAGCTGGTTTTCCTGTGTCTGTGCAGCGTGGCTGCCGCAGCAGAAACCCCGACTGTCGGGGCACACAGACACAATTGCCGCCTTGTTTGGGACCCAGCCGCACAAGGGGCCCCTTCAGGCGGCCAGGGAAGGGAAGGGGGAGCTCCTCAGGGTGAGGTGATGCTCAGGCCATGAGGTCTTGCAGGGCCAAAATGATCCCATGCAAATACCCTGGCTTGGTCCCAACCCACGGAGGACAGGTGAGCATCTTGGAGAAGACAGTTCAAGGTGGAAACATCATGAAATAGGGACCCACGTCTCCTGGGAGCTCTGCTCCTCCCATAGAGCTCAGGACTAGTGGTGATGCCAGGGGGCTGGCAGGCACTGGGGCCGCCCTCCCTTTGTGGACAGCGGCTGGGCAATGGAAAGAGCAAGCAGAGTCAGGCTTTGGCTTGTTATTTTTCCTTCCTAAGCAGCCAAGCTGTGTTTCTGGAGGCCTGTAAATCACTCCTCATCCTTAGGAAAGAGAGGCGAGGAATACATGATCCAACCCAGCAAACACGTGGGACACTGGGAGCGTGCACGGAGGAAGCCAAGGAGCAGCCCTGGGCTGGAGGCTGCCTGCGGCTGGCCCAACGAGCCCGTCCTGGCTTGCCAGGCCAGGAGCTGGCACCGCAGCCCGGCACCACCGAGCCGAGCCAAGCCGAGCCAGGCACGGCCCAGCCTAGCACAGGATGCTGCTGCCAGCTGCGGAGCCCGGTGGAGAGGAGCCGGGGCTCTCGGCCACTGCTGTCAAATCCCACTTTTCCAGCAGGTCGGGTTCCTTCCAAGGTTTCAAAACTTTCCACATTTGCTGAGCTGAAGGGAAGGAAAAAGCCCAGAGCAGAGAGGCCGGGAGCAGAGCTGGGCTGGCAGGCAGCATCCCGTCAGCTGCGGGTCACTGGCTGCCCGGATGAGCAGTGTGCCACGGGTCTGCGCTGGCCAGAGCCCACTGACACGCCACGAGCCCCTGTGTAAATGCAAAGCTGTCCCCTCCAGCCCTCCAGAGCCCGATGCTGCTGCAGGGCTCCCTCTGGACACAATCTGGAGCTCTTTAAGGCTTTGAGAGTGGGGCTGGGTTTGGTGCCTCTGGCCTTCGGGGTCTCCAGAGGTTCCCCTGTTGTGTCTCCATTCAGCTCTTGCTGATAACACAGTGCACAGAATTATCTTCCATTTCTAAACTACTTTTCAGCCTCAGATGCTGCTGAGCTGCTGGAGTAGAATGTGCCCTAAAATGCAGCCACATTGGCAGCCTGATATGGCAGACAGCACCCAGCAGCAGCCAGGACACCACGCTGGGGCAAAGACTTTGGTCAGAAGGCCCTGGGGAGCTGGACACTGAGGTGACACAGCCTGTGGGGTGCTGACCTGACCCTTCCCCACCTCCATCCAGCATGTGAGACCCAAGACTACGGTCAAGAGGGGACACAGGGCAGAGAGGAAGCCCAGAATCCCCTCCTCTCCTCCCCAGCCTAGCAGAGCAGGGGGTGGCAAAAGGCAAACAAACCATTTCCCCTGCTCCCTGCCCAGTGCTGATGGCTGGCCTGGCCCTCCCAGCCCCACTGGCAGCCGCTCTGGCTGAGCTGAGCCCCTGCCCCTCGCCCTCAGCGGGGAACTGCTGCAAAACAAGCCCCAAGGGTTGCCTTGAGGTCCCCGTGGGGAAGGACTCTGCATGCAGGGCAGGACCTGGCTGCCTCCCCAGCCTGGCATGTGGAGAGGAGGGAAGGGACCAGAGGTGGTTCTGCCCCAGCCTCCTAAGCAAGACAGCAGCCTGGCTGTGGGAGCAGTGCCTGCTTGACATGGCAGCCCGCTCCAAGGTCCAGCCAGGGCTGCTCACTGCCAGCCAGGAGACCTGAGCTGAAATCTCCTCACAATGGTGCTCTAAACACGGACTCCAGTTGTTTTTGTGACCAAAACCAACGCAGCAACTGGCTTGGAAGTGTTTGGAGATGAAAACACACCATCACCCCCATTGTTCTGTTTCTGTCCAATTCCAGGCTCCTTTAAAGCAGGTCTGAAACAGCCAATTCTGTAGTAATAGGGCACCAAAGGCCACAGCTCCCCCTGAGCAGGTGGTGTTTTGTTCTCCTCTATCCCAAAACAAGGCCACAGAGCAAGGGCTGACTCAGCAGCTGACACATAAGTCCAAAGCTGAGACTGTGCTCAGAGCTGCGGGCAAGGGGCCAGGGTAGCAGTGGCATTGCTCATCCCCTCAGCAGGGATGGGCTTTGTGCTGTGTTCCCTGGCACAGGGCCAGCCTGGGCTGCCCCACTGAGCCCCCACCAGCCCCTGGGGAAAGGCCTGTGAGCATTTCTGCTCTGGGGATGTGTACGGGCCAACTCTTAGGAGATGCCGAGCTCCAGACCAGAGGGGCCTGGAGGGGTTGGCTGAGGGGCCCATGTGGTGTTGGCCTCCAGCTCCAGCCATACACCCCAGGCCCCAGGAGGCTGTGCCTTGGGTGCTTTCCTTAGTCCAGCAGTGAGGACACAGGAGAACTGAACTGCTCCCATCACCTCCTCGTTCTGGATTTAATCCACCACCACCAAAGGGAACAGGATACCAGCACTTGCTTTGCCCTCGGGCTGCTAATGAGGCAGGCACTGCACACCTCTGAGAAGCCATTTTCACAATCAGAGAGACACTCCTTAAAGGACTGTATGTCACCCTTCATTTCTTTGTCCTCTGCTTCCCAAATAAACCATGCTGCCAGCGTGCAAGAGTGTTGGGATGGAACACTTTATTCACATGAATGCTCAGATCCTGGCTCATCCTGCCTGCTGCAGCTGCTCCCATCCTCCTGACAGCACCAACAAGGAAGGATTTCTTCATCGCCTTGCTTCACACCCCCCCCAGCATCATCAGACCCCACAAACAAGTACAGACAGTTCAGCTTTGTCCAGGCAAGAGCACTCTTCGGAGGGGCAGGGAGTGCTGCGGAGCTGGCAGAGCGGGGAGAAGGGCTCCAGCCCACAGCCTGCGCACCCACAGCAGCCACCAAACCTTCCCACAGCTCTGCTCTCGCAACCCAATCCTCCTGCTGAGCCCTAACCCAGGCTCCAGTACCCTCCCAGCCTCGGCAGCTACTCCTGCTGCCAGAAGCAGCCAGGGCTGGCACAGGATGGGTGCCACCGTCTCTTCTCCTTGGAAAGCTGCCTGCCAGAATCACGCAGGTCGCTTCTGTCACCGTTTAACCCTCAAAGTGCCCCCTGCCCACTGACAAATACCCTCCCCAAACTATTACAGTAAAAGGAAAAACCTGTAGGTCGAGACATACAGGCTGAGTCTCGGGTGCAGAATGGTTTCCGTGCTCGGTGGTCCGGCGGCGGCCGGCAGCTCCCAGCCAGGGAGCGGGATCCCCCGCGGCCACCCCCGGCACGTCAGGGCTTCATCCTGCTCAGTCTGATGTCACGTTCGATTTCAAACTGCCTGTGATCCACACGCTCCAGGAATGCTTTCCTCTCGATGTACCTGCGGGGGGGCAGAGGCTGCAAGTAGTGCCTGTCGTGGGCAATGTTGCCCCTAGCCTGGGGCGAAGTCCTCCCCAAGGGATGAACAGGGAGGGAAGGGATCATCTGCTTCCCTCCCTCTTTCTCCACCAGCTGATCACTGCCCTGGGTGTCCCCACTGTCTTGTGGGGGACCTGCAGAGATATGAAGTGTCCCCAAAGGCTGGAGATATGTGCTGGCTGCCTCTGGTTCCAGCTCTTCTCTTAAGGCTGAGAAATGACCTTCACAAACAACATGACTCTGATGCTGCCCTGACTGCCCAGGTGACCCTGCTCACGGGCTCCCCAGCAAAGAAAGCATCTCAAACACCACTGCAGGAGCACAGCCCATGGTACAAGCTGGTAATGGGCACAGGGAGCAGCAGGGACACAGACAGCATCACTCAGCAGGCCTGTAGCAGCTCAGGGATTCAGGCCAGGGGTTTCCCAGCCACACACCAGCTCCTAACCACTGCTGAGCATTTACTTCTCCCTCTCAGCACTGCACCTGAGGGCTGGAAGGAGGAAGGCAAGCACTGCCTGTGCCTGGAACAGCACCTTGCTCCCCATTAATGGCACACAGCTGAATTTTAATGTACTTTGCTGCAAAGCCTGGCCACAGATAGCCCAGGGCTGTGCTACTAATTAACCTACAGAGGGAGTGAAATTGCAATTCAAAACAGGAGCTCTAATTGAATCATCACAATTGTTTTGCATTTGTTCCAGGGTGGCAAACACTGGACTGTCATGACAAGGTCATTATGCTTGGGGCCAGCATGTGAGATGCAGAACCTTTTCCTTCTCTCTGCTGGTCACTGCTCTCCTGCAACCAGAGAAGCCCATTGCTTAAAGGCAAGACCAAAGGCTGCAGGAAAGATGAGCACCACAGACTCTCTGGGTTTTCCAGGCTCCTGGACGGCTGGCAGAGGGCACGAAAGTGCCCAAGACCCAAATGCACAGGAAGACTGAAGCCCCCTGCCACCATCAGCAGCCATCCCTCTAGGACACAGGGGCTCTGCTGCCTTTGGTGATGAGGTCTCTGCTTGATGCTGCAGCTATTGACCCGGTGCTGAAAGCACTCCCAGCACCAGGATGCCTTCGCCCTTGCTGCAAGGGATGGCCCTGACAGTGCTGCCCGCCCAGCCGTCACTGGGAATGAATTCATCCACTCTGAATTGCAGAGAGTGATTCCCCCGAGCCCACGAGCAGCGCGGCGCATCCCTGCTGTCACCCAGGCCCATCGCAGCCTCAGCCCGTCTCACATTGACACAACTGGGTCAGCCCATCTTGTGCTGTGAGGGGCAGGGGCTTGGCAGAGCACAGCCCACGTGCTGCCCTGAGGAGGTGTTTGTGTCAGAGCGCTGTGTGCTGCGGCCCCCTCCCCACACCAGCTCAGGAAAGGTGGGCAGAGGAGTGCCACTTCCCTTTATCCCCACAAACAGGGAGGTGACCTGCTCCTGGGACTGGGCTCAGAGAGGCCACAGGAAGGAAGTTGTGTGGGTCACGTTGTGTGTTACAGTGTCATATCTCTGGGTGTGTGGTTTTCCTCCCCCTCTGCTGCTCAACACCAACCGCAACCACAGCCGCGACAGCACGGGACAGGGGTTACGGCTGTTGATGGGGAACACCCTGACTGCTGGGGCAGCAACAGCTCCAGCTACCAAACGTGAAACTGCCCTCTGGGACTCCAAGGGACAGAGGCATCTTTCTTATGAGGAAAGGCTGTGGGACCTGGGGCTGTTCAGCCTGGAGAAGGAGAGACTGAGGGGGGATGTCACTAACACAAGTATTTGAAAGGTGTTTGTCATGGGGATGGGGCAGCACTTTTTTCTGTTGTGTCCAGGGACAGGACAAGGGGTGATGGACAAAGGCTGGAACATAGAAAGTTCCACTTAAGGACAAATTGTTTTACTGTGAGGGTGAGGGAGCCCTGGCCCAGGCTGCCCAGGGAGGGTGTGGAGGCTGCTTCTCTGGAGGTTTCCAAACCTGCCAGGACACGTTTCTGTGTGCCCTGATCTAGGTGGGACCTGCTTGAGCAGGGGGGCTGGGCTGGATGATCTTTAGAGGTCCCTTCCAAACTCCACCATTCTCTGACTCTGTGACTCCCTTCTCCCAACGTCAGCAGGGGGTCAGTGCCTTCCTCTTGGGCTTTGGGCAGGGCCTGGATACAGATCAGCAGCCAGGAATGTGGTCTCACCACACAGCAGAGGCCCAGCAGGATCCCGCAAGGCACAGGGTTTATGGGGCAGGCAGTTTGGGAACAAGCCCAGCTGGCAGGAACTATCTGCACATGGAGGCTGGAGGTGCAGGGAAGCAGCAGGGTTAGCACAAGACCCCCTGCCCCCAATCCCTGCTCCATCTCCAGTCCTCAGCAGGCCCCCAGCAAGGCCCTGCCCAACAGCAGTGCAAAGTGCACGAGTGAGGCACAAACACCCTTCCTCTGCTTGTGTAAAATAACCTTTGCTACCTGAATCAATACCCTCCTGTAAATTATTAGCCCATGTGGAAACAGAGCAGCTGTGATCCACAGCATAGGCAGGTAAGGTTGTTGGGAGAAGAGGCTGTTTCTGCTAATGAGGTCAGCTGCAAAGTGCTTTGGGGAGGGTTTCATTGGTGCTGCCTGTCCCTGTCACCATCAGTCACCCAGGGGCTGCCCCCCACTGGGCCTGCCCTACAAAGGTGGCCCAATTAAGAGGCTGCTACACATTTCCATTTATAAAGCACATCAGAGGGGCTGACAGCAAAGGGGATAGCTGCCTCTGCTCCTTACTTCAGCCCCTCCTGTCAAATCCAGGACAGGCCCTCAGGATCTGACACAACCAGGCTGCATGAGCTGGGACCCTGCTGCTGGGGAAATGCAAATCACCATCTGAGGCTGCTGGGAAGTCAGAGGCAAGTGTGGACACAGCCCTGCACAGCAGCAGAAAGATGCCATGGCCCTGCACAGCCCTGTTGCTCAGCTGGCTGCTGTCATGCTGGCCAAGCAAGGGCCAGTGGCCAGAGAAGGGCCAGAGAGGTCTGAGGCACGAGCTCCAGGCTGTGAGTAGAGGCTTCAGAAAGTTACCAGAAAAAAATAAAGTCAGATTGCCTTCCCTTCTGAGCAAAAAGAAATGCCTCCTGTCTTCCTTGAGACAGGCATGGTGCATCTCTGCAGTGTGTGGGCACACATGGCATGGGGCAGGCACCTCCAGGAACAGGCTGTGGCTTCCCTCACTAGGCAGACACCTACAATTACAAAGCAGGACAGGCAGGGACACAAAGTTTCCCAGCCAGCACCAGAGACAAAGGCAGGGTCCCACTTCCTCCTGCCTGGTTTGAAGGGTTAACAACTGCTCGTCATGGTTTTAACAGAGATGTGTAAATGATTGCCCACTGAAGGGTGTGCAGAGCCTATGTTATGAAAGGAGAAGAGGCAGCTGCAAGCAGAAGGGACAAGGGTCTCCTGCAAAATGACCTGAAGCTGGCAGCAGCTGTGTCTGTGTGATCTATCCCCTCCAGCAGCCTTGGGGCAGCACACTTCACACCATGGTTTACAGGTGGTCTGTAAGCAGCAATGCTGTGCATCCACTGCTGCTCCTCCCTCCTTCCTTCCTTCACCTTGAAGGTGGATGCAGTTCACAATGAGAAGATACTCAGTTGGTCCCCACGCCGTTACCTGCCTGACCAGCACAAACAGATTTGGAAGGGGTGTCTAAAGTGATCAAGGCATCATGTCTCATTTGTTTAATGACAAAAACCACCTGCCAATAGCTCAGAGGATTTTCTAGCTTGGGATGTGG
This sequence comes from Urocolius indicus, assembly GCA_013401255.1. NCBI lineage: Eukaryota > Metazoa > Chordata > Aves > Coliiformes > Coliidae > Urocolius > Urocolius indicus. The sequence continues at coordinate 92,428 of WBNH01010195.1, forward strand.
CAGGCAACAAAACCCAAAGCTGTCCAAGCTTACAGATGCTCTTAAAATTGCTGCTCTGCTTTGCTCATCTTTTCAATGTGCTGCTCCCTCTTGAGCTTTCAAGGCCCATTATGTTGGCATCTCTGGAAAGGTTTACCAGGCATGAAGAGCGAGCTGTCCTACATGCATGGGGTGAGAAAAGAAACAGCACTGGCCAAGAAAGGTCGGCATAGGCTTCATCAAGCAAAAGATCACCCCAAAACACTCATGCAGAGATGGCCTGTTTGGGGTGCATACAGTCTAGCTGAGAGAAATGGTCCCTGACTCAGGCTAATTCCACCAACTGTGAGAAGAAAGAGTGTGTGTCAGCAATTGGCATGAGATGGTCTGGCTTTTAATGGTGGTGCTACCAGAGTACAGAGCAGCAAGAGCCCAAAACTGTTAATGTCTGTGTAAGGCAAAGCCTCAAACCACATCCCATTGAGATAAGCCAGCCAAGGACCACGGAGAGAAAGAAGACCCTTCCCTGGAGATGCTTTCTCCTAAAGCAGCCTGCAGCTCCTGATGGGGCTCTGTGGGAGAAGACCATCCTCCTCTACCTCAGACAGAGCTTAGCTCTGCCTCCAGGCTCCTGGCACAGGCCGTTTCAATGGAGGCCCTCAGATACAGGGTGGGTATGACTGTGCCATCTGCCATGCCACGGACAGAACTGGCAAGGATGCACCTGCCTGGATTTCGAGGCTCTGGGAGGAACACCCTGTCCCTCTCAAGCCCTCCTACTGAATTGCTCGTTCAAGGCCAAGTGTCCAGAGACATATCTGGGCAGATCTGAGGGGAAAGGGGAGCTGTGGAAGAATGCAAGGCCAGCTTGAAAACCCCCAGCAGTTACAAAATATCTATTTGAAATTCCGAATGCAATGTGTAGGAATGCAGCAGCTCTGTGTTTTTCCTGCAGAGCAAAAGAACAGCTGACAATAAAAATGCACTCTATGAGCTGCCCAGTAAGCCAGTTACGTTTTCCCAGAGCTTAGCAAAGCTCTTGTAGTGGAAATGCTGCTTCTGATTTTATGATCCTTCCCTGCAGTGCATGTTATTAACTTTCTGTTTTATTTACAGCATCGCCATTTACTTTTATGACACTTCCATTAAGTTCATTGGAGTGAACATTGCCTGATGCACACAACCTGCACCCCGGGCTGCCATCAGCTCCAACGCACCTTGCCAGCTGCTCTGTGCTTGCACATATCTTTATGCAGGAGGAGGGAGGACAGACACAGCTGGAATGTGTCATTGGAGCAAGAGAACAGAAAAAAACCCCATACCTCCCAACTGGAGACTTGGGGAAGGGAAGGGAAGGGAAGGGAAGGGAAGGGAAGGGAAGGGAAGGGAAGGGAAGGGAAGGGAAGGGAAGGGAAGGGAAGGGAAGGGAAGAGAAGAGAAGAGAAGAGAAGAGAAGAGAAGAGAAGAGAAGAGAAGAGAAGAGAAGAGAAGAGAAGAGAAGAGGGCAAAGGCAATTGTGTTTCCTCATAGGAGTGCTGCATTAGGCCAGCTCACACTGCATGTGTGCCACTAGCGGAACAGAAGATAAAGCACAATCAGACTGTACTTTAGCTGGACCTGAAGAAATCATAGGGCTGTTAGTGGAGACTGAAAGGTGCTTGCACACTTACCTGTCTCCCTGTGACACCTGTGATCCCTAACACAGTTACTGGCTTTATGCATCCCTTGAATAAATCATTAAGAAAGGTGTGGGTTTGCTGGACTCCCTCTGCAGCAAGCAACAGGTTCCTACACGTGTAGGAAAGGGTGGAAAATACTCAGCTACTATTAGGTAAAGTCTCTCTTACCCATCTTTCCCTCTGTTATGGATTGCCAGCTCCTCCACAATCCCCTCCTCCTCCTTGAAGTTCTCCCAGTCCAGTTTAGATTTCTCCAGTGTGCTCATCTTCTGCTTTTTGGAGCCAATCTTACCGAGGAGGCCGCTTATGCCACTTGGCCTCTTCACCCTGACAGAGATAAAGGAGCAAATGTCACTTAAATGCAGGGAGACAGCGTCAGTCAGCAACGAAAAGCAGAGCTGAGAAACGTCATGTATGAGAGTGGTGGTCTTGCTGGTGCTGAGAGAGTCACCTCCACTAAACAGATGGCCACCAAGCTGAGGCAGCGCGCAGGCGGCCGGGCCGTGCTTCCTGCAGCTCCTGCTCTGCCGCTGCCCTGGAAGCAGCAAAGTTCAGCACACACAGAGCTCAAGTGCTCGCTTTTTGTGAAAGGGCTTTTTCATTTATCTTCTTAAGAGAACACAAAGCTTTCAGGCCAAAAGAGATCATTAAATCATCTAGTTTGACCCCTTGTATACACCGGGCCAAGCCATTCCGCCCATCACCTCCATGCTAAGCCCTGTTCTTTGTCTTGGTTTAAAGTGTTGCTTTCTGGAAGGGATCCAGCCTGAGTGCGTCACCAGTGCTGACAACACATCTAGGAGTTAACCATTTCCTTGGCACCAACACGCCTGTTTTCAACATGGTTTTGTCTTGCTTTATGTTCTGGTTGCCTCTGCTTATTCTAAATCTAAGAGTACTCTGGTGCCCAGGCAGGTCTCATTAGTACTGTACTTGTACACCATAACAAACTTACATCTCAATTTGGTTTTGACAAACAGATGGAGCTCTTTATGCCTCATTGCAATGCATTTTGTCCCAGCCTGCACATCACTTCTAAGGTCCTGTCCCCTTGCTTATGTTCTAATGCTCTTAGAAGATGTGGGCACCAGAGCTGCCTCTAATACCTCCCACCCCTACTTCTGATGGCAAACCTGTTTCTGTCCAAGGATCGCCCAAATCCTGTTAGTTACACCACCACGGGACACCTTGAGTCCCAGAGCACAGGCAGGATCATCCCACACCATCTCCCAGGTCCCTGTTTAGCAGGAAGACCATCTCAAGTCTTTCATCTCCCCATTCTCAGAGGACCAAAATCTCACCCGTAGGGCAGGGCCCCCAAACCTCTCCTTTACTCTGGGAAACACACACACAGGGACTCCGTCTGACCTCTGAGGAACACAATTCTCAGGGCTAGGAACCCATAAAACAAACTCGTATGGACCTGTCTTAAACCCCCCCAGGACAGGAGGGCAAACAGCATCCCATTGAACTCCTGTTTACACACATTCCAGAGATAACTTCAGGTCTGCGGGGCCTCTGCCTCTGCAAGAAGCTGGGGAGGAAATGATTCTCGTTCTTGAGAGATGGAGGAATTTAGGGGGAGGGGAGGACAGGGGGCAAGGAAGGCAGCCAGGTGAGCGTGGCAGACTGCTCTCCATCAGTTCTTTCCCAAGCACAGTCCTGCCCAGGGGTAGCCATTCTTGGGAAGGTATCCAAAGCTGTCCTTATCGGATCATTAGCATGGTTTATGCTTCTGTAATTTGCAAGCCTCTAAAGGAAAATAATTCAGCCCTTTATATGGAATTAAATCAAAGAAAATGACATCTTTGTAAGCCTCAGCCAGAAGATTCTCAATGCAAGAATGGCTGCCCATAGTCAGCTGGGCTTGCAGCTTCCCAAGATAGAAATATATGGGCTACAAACCCTGGATTGAGGGCATGCTGGCAGGCTCCACAGACAGTGGGCAAAGCTGCTTGTCCATCTGCATACTGCCCAGCCTCAGGAGCAGAAACGTCCTAGGCCCTGGCCCTCTTATTTCTGCCAGTCCCAGCCCACAGCTGGAACCAGTGCTTTTCACTCTGCAGGGACACAGAACAAGCTGGATGCTTCTATTCACCTTCATCCCTGAGTGTCTCATCAAGATGTCTACAGGCCTTCACATCACAATCACACAATAAAACCCTCCAAACCCCCCTTACTTCTCAAGACATGATGGCTCCACATACCCTTATCTGCAGGCAGCTGGGAAGTGGTGCAAGGAGGGGGCAAAAACATGCAAAGATGTTCTCAGCACAAGATAAAACTGGTTTGGTTCTCACGTCTGACTATCCAGGGCTACACATGAGCCTTGAACAACCACCAAACCCAGTATCAGATGCGTGTTCAAATTGTGAGGGAGAGGGAGAAGAGACAGACAAGTAAAGAAGACAAAACCAGACAAAATATTGGGCAAGCATCCCCTGTGGCATTTCCTGCTGAGTGGCTGCCTGGATGGCAGAGCGTCGGGCATGACAGCTCCTTGTGCTGCACTGGGAGGCTCTGGGATTCAGTAAGGGACTTAGGGATGTCCTGAGACAGACCTGGAGAAGTACTACGGTTGATGCAGCTGGCAATGCTCCTCTTGCCCAGCCTGGCAGGAGCAAGGTGTTTAACACAAAGTATTCAATAACACATTTCTCTGAATACACTTAACTTTCCAGACACACTTGTGCTTACAAACTGAAGTGGAAGCTGTTGTCCCTTGACACCTCCTGAATGGCTTTTCGGGTAAAGACCCCCAATAGCATCTCACCTGTCCAATGGCACTCACAGCTCACCTGCACCCACCACCTTTTCTGTGGCTGGAAGCCTACAGACAGACCTGACTCTGTAAAGGACACAGCATGCAGCTGGAAAACCCCCTTAAAGCCATTTCATGATCTCTCCTGTGTGTCAGAGGAATGAGCTGCAGAGCAATGAGTAGGCCCAGGGGCAGGCTCACACATGCCAAGACGCCTTTTTGGCTGAACCTTGGTCTGTCAGCTGCTGATGGGGAAGAGCTCAGATGGGACAGGCCCAATCAGCCAGGCTGGGCTGCCAAACACATCCCTGCATGAAGCAGAGACAGGCAATTGCCATCCCCAAACCACAATGGTGGAGAGACAAGAGCAGGATGGTTTTGCAGCCAGATGATGGGAGGGGAGGAGGCACTGGCTCTGCAGCAGGGAGCAGTGGCTGCAGGCTGGGATGAAGGTCCCTTGCCACGTATCTTTTCTCCCATGGTAATTCCTGGCATAACTTAACTATGTCTACATGCACACATCCACCTGTAACACTGCTCAAGGCCTCTGTATCCCCTCTTTACCACAGATCTCAGCAATATCCCTTAAAAGGTACAATTCACCCCACATTTGAAGCTACAGAGTCTAAGCTATCCACACAGATTTTCATCACAGGCTTCCAGAGAGACACAAGAACGCTTGCAAGGGCAGGATATGCACTCTCCTGTTGATGACTACTCCAAAAATACTGCTAATACCTGGTGTCAGTCCCATGCTGGAGATGGGCCCTGGGCTGGATGACCTGGCTCTGCTCTTGCCAGGACAATTGCTGTACTATTGCAGCAGGACCAAGCCTGGGCCAGGGAATGAGATGAGGCCAGGCAGAGGCTGAAGGACATGCTGGAGTCTGTTGTTGAGTCTTCACTCCACACTGAGCATTTCATCACCTTGCATAAATCCAAAAGCAAACCTGGGGGTGGGAATTCCTATGCTTGTGCCAAAATGAAGTAAATGAGAGACATTAAAGTCCAATTAAAAACTTGCTTGGCCTTAAATGCCTCATCTGTTTAAAAAGCAAGTAAAGGGGCCTGATTAATTGCATTCAGTGCCAACAAGAGGAATTATTACCCTTTTTGTACTCATTAAGGGTATCTGCTGTGGCATCTTTAATCACTAAGGCATTTAAAAGAGAGAAAGTAATTTGCTAAGACATAATGGATCCCGGGGATGAGAATCAGGACAATTGCCTATTTAGGACACAAAGACAGGCTCTTACTTTCCATGATTAAAAAAGCATGGCCCAAATCAGCCCCATAACCAGCAAATAAGCATGCTGGCAAGCTCTGCCTTGTCAGGGGAATTCCTCTGCACCCATTTAGTGACTTCAGGACAAGGACCATGCCTGTGCATCACTCACCAGTCACACACAGAGACAAAGAGCAAGCAAAGGGCTCTCTTGCTGTCCCATCGTAAATAAAAATACTCTGTATTCCTGCCTTTAACAACCAGGCTTCCTCCCACCTTGGTGCAAACCTGCAGCCTGATCAGGACCTTGGAGAATTGCTGCTACGCCAATGATAAAGTGTCACTGTCAAACATAATCCCTGCTGTCTTGTAACCTGAAGGTTGGCAGTGTCTGGGAAATGCAAAGAGGCAGATTTCATCACAAGCTCTATAAAATAATCTTCAAGCAACAGGAAAACACAGTCACAGAGGTCTTGTAGGGTGTCCCAGCCAGACAAAGAAAGGTAAGTTCCTCTTCTGCCTGCCCAGATGGGTGCTCTGAAGGCCTCCTGACATCAAGCCCATATGCACTAGAGATTTCGAGACTTAATCAGCCTTTCACTTATGTAAATCTTCCCCAATGACTAAAATTTCCCTGCTCAGCCTATGACTCGTTATCTTCTTCCTAGTAGCTAAGAACAGATCATTCCCTCACTTTCAGCATCAGCCTTTTATGTCTCTGAAAGCTTTTCATATCCCCCCTGTGCAGCTTGCTCTTTCCTAGACTAAACAATCCCGGGTCCTTTCAAGCTCTTCTCATTCCTCATGGTTTCCAGCCCTTTGACCACTCTCACCCTTCTTCCCAGACTCTCTGCTATTGGCTCACATCTTCCTTGAAATGCAGCATCCAAAATGGGAAAGAAAGGGCTTCAGCTGCAGTGTTACCAGCACCGGGAGGAGGAGGAATGCTTCAGATGCCTTGTGAAGCATGCAGCTCCTTACACGGCCTCCTATGACGTGTGCCTCTTTCACATCCGTGTGACAGTGTTGACTCAAGTCCAGCCTGTGATTCACTGAGATTTCTGTCTGCTCCACTGCTGCCAAGCCAGTTATTTCCTGCCTCGATCTGTGCAGATGATTACTGCTACCCAAAGGCAGAGCCTTGCACCAATCCTTCTGTGTTCCTCCTCTTGTTTGTCCTTATACAGTGGATCTTTGCAAATCAGCCTTTCCTATTTGTGACACTCATGCTGCAGCTGTTGAAGAATAACACTGGGGAAAGTACCTCCTATCTCTGTGAAATGCCAACAAATACCAGCTGAATCAGCACCAGTTGGCCAACAAGATCAAGGCCAGAAGCAGGCAGGGATCAGCAGTCGGACTGCAGGAGGAGTAGTGGCTGTTCACGCTGTCAACTCCAATGAACAAAGGGTGCCCAAAGGACACTGAAAGGTTGATCACGGGGCCAGCACTGTCCCCAGCTCCAGCTTGCAGCCTGACCCAAGCCCTCTACCGCTTTGTTTCTGCTGGCTCTTTGGGAGACTGCAAACCCTGTGCTGCTGCTTCATCTGTTTCTCCTGTTGTCCTCCTTGTTGTTGAGAACAACAGCTTCTGTAGCAGGAAAGTCCTATTTCTGTTTCCTATCAGTACTTTTAAGCAGGGCTCAATTCATGAGAAACAAATTTTGAATACAAAGTTAGGATATTGTTATTGTTTAGCTAACACCCTAACCCTCCCCCTCTGCCCTTCTTGTTTTGTCATGTTTTTGGGAAACACTGTGAGAAAATGCACTTAGAATCATTGAATCATTTTGGCTGGAAAAGACCTTTAAGATTATTCAGTCCCAGCCGTCCCCTCACCCTGCCCAGCCCTCCACTAACCCACAGCACCTCAGCTCCATGGCTTTGGGATCCCTCCACGGCTGGGGACTCCTCCACCTCCCTGGACAGCCTGGCACAGGGGCTGACACCCCTCTCAAGGAAAAAGTTCTTCCTCAACTCCAAACTAAACCTCTCCCGGTGCAACTCGAGCCTGTTTACTTCTGTATCATTCATTACTGGGGAGAAGAGATCAACCCCCATCTCATTCCAGCCTCCTGGCAGGGAGTTGCAGAGAGTGCTCCTGTCTCCCCTCAATCTGAACACCCTCATTGCCTCAGCCCCTTCCCAGCACCGTTGTGCTCCAGCCCCTTCCCCAGCTCCACTGCCCGGCTCTGGCCACGCTCCAGCCCCTCAGTCTCCCTCTGGCAGTGAGTAAGGGGCCCAACACTGAGCAGCCCTTGAATTGCAGCCTCCCCAGGGCCCAGCACAGGGGCAGAGGCACTGCCCTGGGCCTGCTGCCACCCCAGTGCTGATCCCAGCCAGGATGCCCTTGGCCTTCTTGCCCACCTCCATCTCCCACTCCAGCTGCTGTATGCAGATAATCAAAGAAATTACCTTTAGCATTCACCATTAAAAAAGCAGATTACACTAACAATCTAAAATATCCACTCCAAGGAAGGTTCAGAGCTAGGATGGGTAACTTTTTTTGGGCATTAGATGATGAGACCACCAAAATGGGAAGGGTGCTTACGCCACATGGCACAAGAGGACAAGCAGAAGGCACCTGCTGGCTCATAGATCTTTTACAGAACAGCTGGGCAGCTTTGCAAATCTTCAAGCAGAAGAACCCAACTCAACAAGAACTGCTTCCCTGCTGGCTCCCTGCCACATTACATAGCCCAGCACATCCAGAATCAGATGCTGGAGAGCAAACGTGACTGAATGCAGAAAGATGGCATCAGGCCACGCAGCCCTGACAGCATCATGTTCATCATCAAGTCCTGGCTCTTCTGCAGTCCTTCTCCTGTCCACTCACTTCCTTTCCTCACCAAAGCCTGTGATATTTACTTGCAGCACAGCGATGGCAGCTCTGTTCCTGTCACCCCAAGTACTTTGATGGCAGAGATGCAGGTGAGAAACCCTGACACCCAGCAAAGAGAAAAACACGAGGGTTTGTAAACAGCAATATCTCCTCCTGCCACGAGCTGCTATGAGGCTGAACAGTTTCCTTGCTGGCAGGAAATGCTCCTCATTCAAACTAACCACAGCTGGGCAACTGAAGCAGCCAATAAATACTTTCATTTTAATGAAACAGAAGATTCCTGCCCAGTGCACCACGGCTCACACACCCTGCTGTCCTCCTCCAAACAACAGCATCCAAGGGTGAGTGAGAGACCTTGCACAAAGAGGATGGATGCAGAGACGTGTCTGGTGGCTTTTGTATCAGCTCTGCTATTCTCTCCAGACTATCTTCCTCAACAGAGGAGTTAAAAATGCCACAGGGAGGAAGAGTGGCACGTGTCAGGAAGAGAAACGTGGTGCCACCCGCTCCTCCAGGTCAGGGTGGTCTCGCTGCACAGAGCAGGAGGCAGCAGAATGATGGTGCCTGGTATTGACAGCCTGCAGGGACCTTCCCCAGAATCACAAAACAGGTCTTCTTCAGACCCAGCTCTTCCTATCCCTCATCTTGCATAACTGGCTGAGGACAGAAAACTCTCCCAGGACACATCCAACTGCATTTCTTTCTTATTTTTTAATTTTCTCCCTCAGCATTGTTTCCCACAGGGGCACTCAGCTGGATGAGGACAGCAGCCCAGCTCCTCTCAGCCCTGCCTGTCACAACAGGTATTTAAAAAAACAAACAAAAAAGCCTCTCTGATGCCAAACAAACAAACATTGAAATCCCAGGTGGGGAGAAAAAAAAGCAAGGAAAGAGGAAATGAAGATAAAAACAAGGTGGATGCTGCTGGAGAGGTGGCAGGGTGGTGATGATCCTGTTTGGATGAGTGGCCAGGACTGGGCAGGTTGGCAGGGAGAAGACTGCCCTTTGTAGTGAGGATTCTAAAGCTTCTTGCACTTTGAAACAATGCCATGCACCAAACTGCCTTGGAAAAGCAGCCATGACTGAGGCAATACCCATTTGGCAGTGCCACAGGGCAACAAGGGAGCAGACAGCACAGGCAGCCACGTCCAAAGGCAGCAAGGAACACAAGTGTTTTGGCAAAATGCAGTTGCCCTGGCAGCCATCCTGACAACAGACTGAGGCAAGTTTATTTCTACTGCATGGAGGGCTTTGCTGACAGGGGCAGTCAGCAGCTCTGAGAATAGTCACCCTGCAGAAGGTGGCTGGTCTGGCTGCAGTGGGGCCAGCCTAAAGTACTTAGGACCATGACAAGAAAACAGTGGGTTATAACTTGAGTCAACACCATGAGTTAACTCTTCTTGGGCTTTTGTTCAGGCTTGCCAGGCCAAGTTAACCTCAAGTTCCTCTGCCATCACTACTATTGTAATGCAAGCTAGCAAAATCTGAAGGGCTAAGCCACAGCTTCTTACCACTTATAGGAAGTGTTTGACACTGACTGCTGAGCTGAGGAGGTAATCCAGGATCACGGCACAAAACAGAACTACTGTGTGTCTTCCATACTACGTATGGAAGAGAAAGTGTAACTACTTCAGCAGGGAGAGCAGTAGCTCACCTTTCCCCACACCTGCCTGCCTTCCTGCAGCCAGGCTGTACAAGGAAAAGTGTTCAAGGTGGAGATAAAAGGCACCGCCAGGCTGCTATGCTCTGGCAGCTCAGCAATCAGTCTGGCCAAGATGACGCATGGAGAGAAAAGGGCAGATGAAACAGACTAAATGCACGTGTGATGTCGCCTTGGTGAGGGTTGCAGCAGGCAATGGCAGAGCTTGCCCTGGGCACAGTTGACTCTGGACATCATTTCTGTCTAAATATAGTCAGTGAGGGAACAGAGATTTGTCACAGGGGAAAATCATGTCACTCTCACCTCCCTATGGCAGCAAGCAACAGACAGTTGAAAGGCAATGCTACTGTTTTATCGCTGTGTTTGACATCAATCCAGCACCCTGAGTTTCTGTGGGACTTCCCAACTTGCACAACGTTGCTTTGCTTTGGCAGAGTGCACCTCACCTTCAGGAGGGAAAGAAGTGTCATTGTACCAGCTTACAAACGCAAAACTGACCACGCAGGTGGCGAAGGGGCTTGTAGAGCATCACCCCACGGGGTGCTAACAGAGATCCCAGAGAGCGACTTCTTTCTTGATGCAGTCTTCAAGATACACAAACATCTCATGCTCATGCCCACGCCCAATGTCATGAATTGTGCTGGATAGGCCTTTCCAAAGTGCAGGGCTCAAAAGACAGACCTAAGGACTGCCTTGTTTCAGAATTGGACAGCATGGATGTGGTACTACCTTGCTCTCCAGTCCACTTCCCAAACCAAAGAACAACCCGGGTAACACACTAACATGGCACACAGGGACAAAGCTATTCCAGGAATAAAACCAGAGTTGGGTTTCCACATGCACTGAGGCAAATTTGCTGAGCAGGGGAAAAGTGGGCTGCTTTGGCTCAGGAATGGCAGAGAGCAGCAGCAATAACACATGTGCACAGCTCTGCTGGTGCTGACCTTTCCTCAAGCAGGTTTCATCCCATAGCATCTAGGTCTGTTCTGCTCCCATCCCTCTGAAGAGCTCGGTCAAGAAGCATTGGCTGGAGTCTCATTTTACAGGCTTTGGAGGACACGCTCATGAAAGAGCACTTCAATCCTCGGGGAGCTGGCTGGCTCAGGCAGAGCCCCTGACCTGCAGGTCTCCTTATCAGCAGGAAGGGCTCATTAGGGAATGGATCAGGGTTTCCTGCTCAGGACTGAACCCTTTGTGGAGGGACTGCTGCCATGGAGAACCTGCTTCCTAACAGCCAAAGGAAACAAAATATTTTCCTTGGGCCTCTAAGACAGAGTTACTATGGGGCAGTTGTCAACAAAACGAAGTTGTGCCTGTGGAGCTGGGCAGCACATGCCATGCACGGGCTGTCACTGCAGGATGAAGGTACTCCCAGAGCATCACTGCCTGTCCCCAGAGCTGGGGACAATTCAGAGCAGCATAAGGCCCCTCTGTACCGGCAGAACTGCAGCTGCCCTCCGAGCTGTACTGGCAGAACTATTTTAGCAAAACAAAACCTTGCACCCTCCTAATCAGTGTGACATTGTGCTGAGGCCATGGCTCCCTCTGGCTCCTCTCCAGCCCTGAGCACAGAAGGTGGCTGTTTCAGTAGCAGACTCTTCTAGTGCATTTGCAGTGGGTCAGCCAATTATGTTACAATATCTGCGTATGGAGCTCAACAGGAGCTTAATTGAAAGAGCTGTAGCATTCAAATGACTTTTGATACAATGAAGACGTTAAAGATTCCAACCCAGGGCTAACCAGCTCTGTCTGATGCTCGGCTGCTGGGTAAGGACCTGCAACTCTGAGCTTGGTCTGCAGCCAAAGCTACGCCTCTGTTAACTCAGCAGAGCACCTCAGCTGTGGCCAAATGCTGATTGAGTTTGCCCCTTCCCAGCTGGAAGCTGCAGCAGCTCCTCATGTGAGCTTACTCTCCTCTGCCCAGGGCATCCACACAATACAAACCAGACCCATTCCTGCCACTGAAGTGCTGTATCCATACATCAGCACTCCCAACACCCTCCACACGGACTGATCTGAACCTGCAAAACACCACTTGCATTTGTTCTTTTCATGGAAAAATATCACACATGCTCCTCATAGATTTCATGTTGCTTTTAAGTCCTGTAAATGTTTTCGATAATGCACGTGCCAGATGGATTTTGCTATGGCAGCACAGAACCAATACACCTACCCTACACCACTGGCTGGGGGCTACACCTAATTTGGTATCTCAGTGCTGCTGCTAGGAAGCGGCAAGAAAGGGCTTGTACAAAGCTGTAATTGGCCACACTGCATTTTGTGTGGGAGGGGGAAGGTGTCCTGCTTCGACTATTCTCAGTTCAGATCCAATATACAGAAACCAGCAAAAATACACACACACACACACACACACACAAGCTGCCAGACACTCTTTCATGGCTGTGAGGGATCTCACACCCTGACAGCAGGCAAGAACGAGAAAGAAAAGTGAAGAGGCACAATGCTTTTGGTACCCACATCTAATAGGCTGATGACCTGAAAGGTGCCAGAAGGTACTGCAGGTCGATAGCTGTGGCATACAGCCTGCTTGCTGGGCTACAGAGCTCAGGTCACACGCTAAAGCATTTGAGTAACACCCTGTATTACGCCCATATTTAGCCATGGAAATAAGTGTGACATGATTTTCAAACACTTGCAGCTCTCACTGACTTCACTGGGTTCAACTGAGACGTTTAAAATAAAACACTAATGACCACAGCTCTGGGCTGGGATCAAGCACAGACCATTTTTATCTTAAAAGGGATTTGTTTGAGAACATTCAGAGCTGCTAGAACCAATGGCACTGAAGTTATTTCAACGTGCAACCTTCAAAACGTCTGCAAAGTGACACGGATTAATTGGTGAGCCACCCTTAAAGAAAAAGAACAGTTAGAACAAAAATTGTTGGCAAACATGAGAAATTCTTCCTCCTTTCAGAGGCTCACTCCTTTCTCCTTTTGTCTAACAGCAGATCTTTTGTTCAAGATTTCAGTCGTAGCAGCCCCGAGGTATGCAGGGAATGTCTTGGTTATGAGGAGTCCTCCAGACTGGTGCTTTGACTCGGGGTTTAACCAGCAGAGAAACTGCTCCAGATCCTGCCTAAGAAGAACTGCTAATGGAATTGTTCCAGCGCTAAAGGGATTGGGAAGTGAATGAGTGCGGATGGCAGAGCAGCTGGCACGGCTCCCAGCTTGTTCTTTATGGCATCGGATGCCACCAAAGGAAAATCTCACACACCAATCATCCCAGCCTTGAGAAAACAACCCCCAGTGTCCCCCCAGCAATGCAGAGTCGCTGGCTCTGTCCCTGTGCTTCACAGACAGCCTCAGTGTTTAGTCCAGATTAGCTTCCTGCTGTATCAGATCAATGTCAGGCTTTGATGAAAATGAGGTGAGAAAGGCAGGACAGAAGCAGGGAGGGACACCCCTTCCTCTCCCAGCAATTAATTTGACAGCTTTAAGAATAGTTCTGATTAAAACAAACACGCTGCCTTCCACTGGCAAGCGTCTGCAAAGCTCAGCAGCTGAGGGCAGGGGAAAGCCTCCAGGAAATGAAGTCAGGGCAAAGGAGTATCAGGTCTCCCTGGTACAAATGCATCACTGCAATGAGGAACAAGCTACAGCCCTGTGGAGCACTTGCTTTGCACTGTCATGCAAGTTAATAAACAGCATGAATATAATATATTACCTTCTAGTGGAAAGCCTGGCCTGGCAGCATGAGGGATTTGGAGGATAATAAACATTTGGGCACTGCTACAAGCAGCCATAAAACAAGAATGGGGGTTTGATCACACTTAATTGCTTTAGGGAAAGGTAACAATCATTGGAGGATCCATCACAACTCTTTTCCCTTCCCTGAAACTGCTGCATCCCAGATTAAGAGCTGGCCAAATGATCCAGATCAAAGACGGGGTAAGGAAAGGAGGGAAATACCCTAAAAGCTTTAAAGACATTTGCCATATAAAGCCTGAAGTCCAACCCAGGAGAAAGCAGGCTATAAGAAGTTAACTGGTGCAAGGATATGTTTTTCTTTCAAACTATAACTTTGTAGGGCTGGTGGCTGCAGAAAACACTCATAACAAAACAGAAGACTGCACAGAGAGCCCAAAATGTACGTAAGAAGAGGAACTAAGATTATCCCATGTTTTTTTTTCCAGGGCTGGACTGAAGTTCTTCAAATGCCTGAGGCTGGCAAGGCATACCTTCAAATGCCTTCCAGCTTTGGCAGCAGCCACTTAGAAGAGCATCTCGTCCTCTTCCCAGGGACCCACCTCACTGGAAATAGATTTCAAGTCCCCAGAGGAAGAATATGGAAACAGCTGAAATCTCCTAGCCACGAGCTCAGTTGTGGTCTTCCAGCTGGAGGCAGGCAGAGGGGTAAGAACAAGGCTTTCCTTCCACCCACGCCTAGTGGGAGGCTCCCAAACAGATTTTGCAGCTAATGTCCACCTACCAAAAGCTGCTTGGGAAGCCAAAGCTCTCACTGAACGTGGGAGATGGCAACTTGTCAGGGCTCCCACTACCTCCAGCAGCCCCATGCAGAGAGGGGTGGCAGGGCCAGGGTTTTCATGACACATAATCTCTGGAATTTGCTGGTGAGTGTCCCACAGCCTCTGCTTGGTATGATGCCAGAGCCATTTCTCAAATCCTGCATGACCTACCAGCTGCTGAGGGCAAAACAGCAAAGCATACATCACCCAGAGAGGAGATAGGATCAGCGGGCTCCTCATGAATGAACAGATAAATGACTCACAAAACTCACCCCCATACTCTTGGCTTGGGGGAGCAGGTTTGGTCCCTGGCTCTCCCAGGCAGCCTGCATGACTCTGTGCAGGTCATTTAGTCCCTTTGTAGCAAGACTTTTGTCTCAGGAGGCAGAGAGCTATGCAGCACTGCTGAGCAAGGCAGGCAGGCTGCCAGATGAGGATTCAAACTCCTTCAGGGAACTGTAAGTTACAAAGTAAACGCATTAACCATGGGAACAGCTTCCCAGAGGATGTGGTGGATCTTTCCATTGCCAGTGGATGCCTCTCTTAAAAATGCAGGCTGTAGGTCAGCCACAAGTGCTCACAGGGAGCTCTCAGGGAAACTGGATGGCTGGGCCTAGAGGGTCATAGTGAATGAAGTAAAATCCAGCATCAGGACCAGGCTCTGCAAAACAGCCAGCTGCAAGGAGGTCATGCTGAACATCACAGGAGACCAGAAAGAAACAGGACACTTTCTGCAGGAACAAAAAAATTCCTTTCTCTGCCTCAATCACAGTAATATTTGGAAAAAGTATTCTTGTCAGTACCTGGACTGGATCCTGGCATTTCAGCAGGCCTGCTCTCAGCTCTCCAGCAACACTCAGCTGGTCCACACGTGTGCCTTGGTGGAAAGGGCTATTGTATCATACACAAAGTTGGTCCTTCTTTTCTTATCTCGTGGCTTTTGAATTTCTAATTCTCTTCAGAGTCTATAATCAGGGATTTGAGGAGTTGATTTACACACAATAAGTTACAGCCTCCTCCAGGATACCTCTGCTACAGCACTTCTTCTGACGCTCTTTTCCTTCCACTCACCAACCTAAATCTTCTCTGTGTGCAGAAAAGCCCAAGCAGGGTAAAACTTTGCCAAGGGAAGAAATTCTCCCATTATTCTCATCCAAGAAACTGGCACAAAGGAAAAAAGACCAGAAGGGATGGCTTGCATCCCTGGGTCATGGCAGGGAGCTGCAAAAGGCTCATCTCCAGGAGGACGGAGTGCCAGTACTACTTTTTTTTTTTAACTTAGCCAGCAGCTGCAGAATTTAAGCTTTATTAAAAGCTTATTTTGCCCTTGCTGCTGCAAAGAAAACCATCTCCCTTCTCTCGCAAATAAAAGGCCAAAGCCTGCAGACAGTCATCCTCTAATGTCACCTTAGAAAGAGGTGGCAACTTGACTCATCTCAGTGGGACGTGCAACACAGAGCAGCTTTATTTTCAATTCAGTTCACAAGAAGAATATACTGCTCCCGTGGCTGAGCCTTGCTTTGAGGTTTGATTGTGAGCAGTACAGCAATTCCTCAGTATTCTCTGATCTCAATGGTCTGCAGAAAGAATGGAAGAGACAGGCCAGGAAAACAGGCAGGCTCTAGGTACCGCTTGTTACCCACAGTTTCCCACTTACTTTGCAATGTTGCTGCACACAGAAACCCTCTCTCCCATAGACACAGGCTGCTTGGCAGGTCAGAAAGATCGCATTTAAAGGGCCTTCCTACAAGATATTTTAATAGAATGCAGACAAGAAGCTGCATTATTTATCAGGCCAGAACAACAAGAGATGGAGAACACTGAACTAGACACCATTTCCTAAACGCTGTTCTCCAACAGCTCTTCTAAGCCTGCCTCAATTTATAGATTAATCTGCTGGATAGGTAATTCAGGCTATTTGATGGTTAGCATTTAGAAGTGTTCATTTCTGGGAAGGCTGAAAACCTGCTTATGATTTACAAAATTACTGTGGTGTCTCCAGTGGCTTGGGCATTTGTCAGAGGCAGGTGTTCAGTGTTGTCACATTCTCCCTTCTCTCCCCACAATCAGGTTTATTATCAGCAATGAAATACCAACTGCTTCTGCAGCATTTACTCTAAAATAGCAGAGCAAGCATCAGTCTTGTCCCTCTTCCCATTTCCAGCCTGCTGCATCAATCATCATGCAACATTAAAGCTTTAGGATGAGGTATCTCAACTGATTCTGGTTGGGAAGAATAGGACTGGAAAGCATCCAAATGTCTGTGCCCTCCCCGTGCCCTCTCCCCTGAGCCCCCTAGGACAAGGAGCATCCCTCTCTTGCATCCTTTCTTGCTGAGGTCAGTGACAGGGACTGGCCCAGCCTAACAGAACAGAGCAGGATTTGAAAGGGGAAAGAGCAACCCTGCCTCTGCAGCCTGCTCCTCCTTTCGCTCAGTCCTTTCTGACTGACCCTGAGCTCCTGCTATCTTTCAGGTCTGGGTAGGGATTCCCTCTGGAGCCTGTCAGCAGAGCTGTTTAAAATGGCAGTGTGAATCCTCACTAAACAACAGGACTAACCCTCCTTCCACCAGCACTAAACATATTGGCTCCCAAACCCTCCTGGAGCCCGCAGTGCGCAAAGCAGGCAGTGAGCACTTCAGCCCGCTTCAGTGTGCCTGCTTTCATAACACAAAAGGAAGCTCGAATCCCTCAGGGCTCAGATTTTTCCCAAACTGGGTAAACACATGCAAACACACATTATTTGCATGCACAAAACTGGGACAAAGGGTCTGTGGCCAGGTCTGTCTGTCTAAGCAGTGGTCCAGGCATGCGGTAACACGTGTGCAATCCTAGAAATCTTGAGCTAAAAGAGACTTATCTCTAGACTGACTCTGTGCTGCTTCCAAGCCTTGCTTTGAGATTAAAAAGCAGCCTTTGTTGTTTGGAACATTACCATTTCAGAAAAAAAAAACCAAAACCCAACACTCCACCTCTGCTCAGCCCCCTCATCCCAAAGGTTTGGGTTGTAACTCAAGACATTGGCACCTTTATACCAGAAGGTCAAAGCCCTACAGTCATTAGGAAGATTATATTTAAGAGCCTAATGTGCAGCTGATCAGAGACTTATTCCTTAAAGGATTAGAATTGCAAGACAGCACACCTCAGTAAGCAATTAGCAGAGATGTGCTCTTCTGAGATAAAGATCATGGCACACTAGAAATGGCATCACCATCAGCTTTCCTCCACTTCTGCTATTATCAATCCAGCTGATCCACTCTTTCAGCCCCTCATTAACTGGCAAGACTGGGATGCTTTTAAGTCACCCAGCAATTTTATCACAACCAGGCCAGCAATATTCTTGATAATATTTTTTTTCACACTAGAGGAGGGACTCTGGATGGATTCAGAGGCCAAAGAAGCTCCAACTTTTTCCACAGAGAGCCTTATCTCTGAGCATGTAATTAAACCAGGGGAAATCATGATCATCCAACAGTGACTCCCCTTGCAGATCCAAATGCCTAACCCCTACATGCATTGCCATGCATCTGGGAGAAGAAAACAGCTAACTGAAGGCAGATTTGCACTATGTTGATATATTAGCACCAGCCAAATTACAGTTGAAGGCGGGCCACCTACATCCAGCCACATGTTGGTAACAAGCGGCGCTGTGAACCAGAGCACATACCCCTATTTCACAGGCACATGGACATCAGCATAACCAAGAGCACATGGGAGCTCTTCTCTAGAGCTGCCAACACCACTGTTCAAAAGCCATGAGTCAGCCTCTGCACCCCCGCCAGTCGAGGTTAGCTTAAAAGCCAGACATTGCAGAAAAGTAAATGAGAAACAGTGTTCATTTGCTTCCCAGTTTCTAAGCCTGAGGTTAAGCCTGAGTGGCTGTCCTTTCCTTCCAGACATTTGAGGCACAAACTTTCTTTTCCTTGCTCAAAAGTTGAGGTTCTTACCTGATTGCTTTCCCTCAGGTCTTGAGCTTCAGGAGTAAAATCTGCCAAAGACTTGGCAGTCCATTCAAAGTTGGCATTGCTTCCTCTCACAATCAATCAAATATGACAAGGAGTGACTTGTGATCCACAACAAGAGGCTTCTGCTAGCTGGGTAAAAGTAGAGGAGAGTTGTTGTCCACAACTCAGCCCAGAGAGTTCGACAGAAAGTTTTATGTCAACAAATCAGTGCTCTTCACCAAGTCTCTTTAAGACCTTCAGCCAGGAGACTAAAGTTCGTTCATGGACTCTGAATGACCATATTGTGACCACAGACCCTCTATGCTGGAGGAGGTGCAGTGCAACACGCTGCAGAAACACAGTGCAACCCCCTGAGAAGCAGCAAAAGCAAGGTGTGAAAGCTGCTGATACCAGCCCCGTGGTACTGACAGAACAGAAACCTCAGAGGCTTCAGAAAAACGTCCCTCTGGTGCAAAACAAGCAGACAGGCAACATGAAACAGTTTGCATAGCAATTTAGGGTTTCTTTTAGCTTGTGGGCTACCACAAACATCTCTGCAGCCTAAACCTGCCTTGGGGACTTTGGTTTACTCTCCTGCCTTGAAGAGTGGCTTGACAACAGCTCTCCTCTACTTTTACCCACGTAGCAGAAGCCTCTTGTTGTGAATCCAAAGACAAGCGGTAATAGGATGAAGCTGAAACACAGAAAATTCCATTTAAACTTAAGAAAAAAGCTATTGTACTGTGAGAGTGAGGGAGCCCTGGCCCAGGCTGCCCAGGGAGGGTGTGGAGGCTCCTTCTCGAAGGTCTTCAAAACCCACCTGGACACATTCCTGTGCCCCCTGATCTGGATGGACCTCCTTTGGCAGGAGGTTGGACTGGATTATTTCTAAAGGTCTCTTCCAACCCCCACCATTCTGTGATTCTATGAATACAAAGATGCCCAAAGCCTGAGAGCCAGTCTGGTGTCAATCACAGAATCACAGAATGGTGGGGATTGGAAGAGATCTTTAGAGATCATCTACTCCAACCTCCCCGCTAAAGTAGGTCCCACCTAGATCAGGGCACACAGGAATGGGTTTGAACACCTCCTGAGAAGGAGCATCCACACCCTCCCTGGGCAGCCTGGGCCAGGGCTCCCTCACCCTCACAGTACAATAGCTGTTTCACATGTTTAAATGGAACTGTTTGTGTTCCAGCTTTTGTCCATTACCCGTTCTCATGTCAATGGATACAACAGAAAAAAGTGCCGCCCCATCCTCCGGACAATGTGCAAGGAGAAATCCAAGCTTACTTTCTCCTCTTATCATCGCAATGTCAACTCCACACAGAGGTAACAGAAGCAAAACAAGCCTGCCCGAACACCCTTTTTCAGCAGCAAAGCTAAACAAGGCCAATTCTGAACCGCAAAAGGCTGTGGAAGGAAGTTGCCACTAGAGACCATCATTTTTCACAGTATACCCTCACTTGAATGTGGCATCAAGAAGAAAAAGAAATTCTAACAGAAGAAAAATTGACAGCTCTTGCCATTTGAATAGATGCCTAAAGGCACAGCTCAGAAGCAAGATTCTTATGTTATGAACAAAAACCCTTTGGTTTTCTTCTCCCTCAGCAATATCCTACAGGAACATCTCCCAGGTGGGGTGATGCTGCCAGATTCAACCCCATGGAGAACAGAACAGATGGGAAAGTCTGCACTGGTACAATCCTAAATAACCACTTCAGAAGGCAAGTGTTTATTTTACCTGGTCCCTCTGCTTTATGAGTTCAAGGCAGAATTTCCCTGCTGGCTTCCTGGCCTTGCACATTTGGTTGAGATGAAGGTGTGAAGCACCAAGCACTTCTTATGAACTCAAGAGAAGCAAAGCACTGCTGTGGCATGAACACATGAGCAGAGGGACCAGACTTATAGGTGATGATGGTTTACAGCAGGAAAGGTGACCCAGAGGTATTAAACTCTCAGGGTTAAACCACTGCAAGAAAAGGACAGACACAACTGCTCAGCCCTCAACAGCTGTGAATGAGGCATATTCTGGGACCCAGGGGCAGGAACAGTGGTGTGAAGTCTCAGAGCAAACTTGGAGGCAAGACTTTTGAAACTTAGTATGTACTGGCTCCTCGTTACCCAGCTACCAGGATCACCTCCTCTTCACCTGGCACTTCTTGCCTTCAGGCCCTGCCTAAGCTACACTGGATAAGCTAAACAAAAAAAAAAAAAAGCAGAGAAATCGAGGCCCAGCAATGAAACTCCCTGACCTGGACAAGGCACAAGGCTGAGTTCCCAGCACTGCTGCAGCATGGCCAGGCTTCCTCAGATGAGCTGCTGTAGTGTACTATCCAAATGAAAAATCAGAGAAATAACAAAGTGCATTTTTAGCTGCAGGGTTTCCCCAAGGCCTCCACCTTTCACAGAATGGCTGCAACCAGAGTCACACAGAAAAGCCAAGCTGGCTTGAAGCATGCTAGCAGCAGGATGGACAGATTCGCTCTGCATCCCTAAAATAGTGCTGTGCCTGGGCTGCTTGGCATTTTGACCAGCCTGCACCATACAGACCCACTGCCTTAGTCTGGGCTGAAGCTCCTCATGTCTTCCTCATCCACATCACTTGCATTTGATGATAAAGGGTACTGGGTCTGGTGTGCCCAGCCCTCCCCCACACCCCCAAGTCCACTGATCACCAAGTCAGAGCTTTCCACATCCAGTTAAGCTATTAGGACAGCAAGCATCCCAAGACATCAGTTATTATGCCACACACAACCAGCTCACCAGTAAATTCCCCATCACTTGTTGCAACGTGCCACAGCCGGCAGGAGGATGTTAAATACTGTTCCAGGCTGCTCTTGAGAAGCTGCTCTTGGGAGCTGCTCCTCCTGAGCTGGGGTCGATGAAGTTTGTACACTGCTCCTTTCTATGACCCCACAGCTACAGCAAGGGGAGCATCTTTGTTCCTGCCACACGTATCTGCCTTAAAGGGGACAAGAAGGCTGATGGCCTTGTTTACACTGGAATCCATGCCTTTCTCCTCCTTTCACACGTTTTGAAATACAGACAGCTGGAAGCCCTTCTCCAAACTATTTTTCCCCCTCTTCTTTCTTTCTTTTTTTTTTTTTTTTTTTTTTTTTTTTTTTTTTTTTTTTTTTTGTTGTTGTTGTTTTTTATCAATTACTCTGCTCCTCTCTGATTTTGCCAGATAATTTTCTGGAGATCTCAGGGATGGCTATTTTTTGATTTAAGAGTTGGAGTACCACAAGGCTAAGGGTTTGATAGTCAGTGGAGAAGGGAAAAAGCAAGTGTCTACAGGAATCTTCCAAAGCTTCTCACATTATAGAGAGAGAGAAGAGATCATCCTGCCCTTTGTTGTTCACATTTGAAGCACACAAAGCTCCACATATTCAATTCCCACATACATTGCTCGGGCTCCTGCATTGCAAGCAAGGCTATGTCATGAGAACTACAGCACAGCAAATCCTTACCCATCAATTTTGGGAACCAGGGCAAGGCTGTGGTCAGCAGCAGGCCAAGGAGGACAGCCACATGCTCCCCTACCCCCACCCCACACTGAGGAATCAGCAGGGAAAAGAGGAGCATATTAGACACTACAGCCATTAGACATTTTAATATCTGCAAATACAAGTTTCTTATTAAAAGATAAAGAAAAAAAGAAACCCTTTCATCTTTCGCACCCCCACCTAATCTTTAAATACCTAGTGAAACATAAGTAATTGAGAGATGTCTTTAGCAGCTGTGGGCTCAGTCATCGCTTTCATGTACACAGACAGAAGCTGACTAGGGCTAAGGGTTGCTTAACTTAAAACTGACAAATTTTGATGGTTGTGCCTGGCCATGAATATTAAAAGCAATGACAAGATTGACATTATCTAGCTCCACTGTAGCTTCTGGGGATTTTTTTTCCTATTTAAATGCTCCATCCCTCAGTTCTTACTGCAAGGATCTGAGTGAGGAAAACAGCTTCTGGCTGACATCTTCCAGAAGTGCCTGCTAAAGCACAGCTTCCAGGTTGTCAAACTTAAGACCCTTAGAAGGGCTCCTTGTGATTTCCTGAGAACAAACTGCAATAAAACCTCCCTTGTACATCATGTGCCACGTGCTGCACACAGAGTCAAAGCTAAACTACCTTTTTCACCTTTCACAGACAGCTCCGTTCTCCAAGAAGTGACTTCACAGCAGCAGTAAGGAACTGGAGCTCTCCCACATGCTCCAGGAACTGAGGTAACTACAGTTTCTGCCCCTAGTGATGACAGATGTTTCCCTGAATGCATAGAATTCATTTTTTTTCTCCCTAAATAAATCTCTCTAAAGCTCCTAAGTGGCTCTAACTGAATGAGTGGCAGTTAAACAAGGGCATAAGATGGAACAAGAAAGTTACCAGGATGCTTTCTATCTTTAAATAGGAGGAGAAAGCATCAGGCTTGCTTGCACAGACTTGCTCCAATGCCTAAATTCCTCTCACCACAAAACTTGTACCTTATTTCTAGCTTCAGCTCTTTCAGTCATTGCTCACAGTTGCTTCTTGGTGGGCTGGATTACAGAGCACCTCCCTCAATCAAGAACCATGTCCTCACACAGGAAGCTACAGACTGACCACATAGTACATGATTCCTTCTCACCTGAAAGCTGTACGTCAGCTCTCACGTTCATTAGAGCCACCACGTGAGCTGACGACAGCTCAGGTTGTATTTTGCAGTGGAGGTGGCAGCTGTTTCCTTGGGCTGCTCAAGGTCACAGAGGGTATCTCCACTGTGGAGTACACGTAGGCACTTCTGCATCTGCTGCCCTGAACTTCATAGAGAGCATAACACAGTCTTTTGGGAGATCCCCTTGCATGCTAAACCTGGGCCAGCTGGTTTCTCTGCAGCTGCAGAACAAATCTAAGCAGAGCTCTCACATGGGCTGACAGCCCACCCCTTCTGCAGCAAGGATTCAGTTGGCAGCAACACCACTTGCCTCTCCAAGGCAGAGATGTTCCCCCTCAGCTACCAGGGTTTCACATTGCCACTGCTTTCACCCCACAGTGATGCACTAGCACTGCTGGCAAGCTGGTCTCAGGTGCCCACCAAGACTCAGTGTTGTAGTGGACTTACCTCTTCTGCCTCACCATACCAATTTAATCACTTCAAGCTCCAGAGAAAAGGAGACCCACTTCTTGCTTCCTATTTCCTCCCCCCCATCATCCTTCCAAGAAAAGAGACATTTCCTCAGTAAAGTCAATTGAGAACAGTGTTTTCATCAGCAGATGTCTTGTAATCGTAAGTTTGTGCTCTTAAATCTTTTTGAAGTAACAAGATGTTTGTTGAAAGTTGATACTCAAGCCCTCACACAGCAAAATCTAGCTCAGCTTGGCCACTTGGCAAGTAGGATATTGTTTTATTGTACATGAGAAAAGGTAAGAAAGTCCAGCACTGGGCATAAACAAGTTCACTGTACATAATGGACATTGTTAGGTGTCTGAATAGGTCACTGACTCAAAGGAAAGTTCAGCTCCTCATTGCAGGACTTGAGCTCTGAACCCCAAGCAGAAAGCATCTCCATGCACTCATGGCCCATGCATTCAGCACAGCTGGATCTTTTTGTATTTCTCACTGTCCATTTCCTCCTGAGTTTCCCTAGTTTCCTTCCATTTGTATTATGAGCTTTTGTTCTTTCTCTGCCCTCTTCCTCCTACTATTTAAGTGCACAGATGGAGTCTAAGGGTGGGGAAGCAGAGTAACACCAGAAAAACAACTTTCACAGCATAGTAAAAATAGGATAAACCAGCTCCAGCGTCGTACCAAAGCAGTGAGCCCTGTTGCAAGAGGTAGGACCCAGCCAAACTGCAGCTACAAAGAATTCTAAGTCTTAAGAAGTTAAAAATAGGGCCCTTCTTGGAATCTATTTCATTTCAGTATTCGCCAGTTGTTCAAGCCTCGTACATGGGGCTTTCTACCATACTCTCATTGTGCATCATGGTGGAACATTCCTCTTCTCATCAACAGGTCTCAAAGTAGTCTGCAGTCTGTGCAGCACAGCCATCCTATCTTTGAAAATGGCTTAATTGAGACATCCTGAGCAACCAGTTTGAGCGCTTCTACAGTCCTGCAGCTCCGGAGGAAGGTATTTGCACACTGACAGCCTAGGCCTGGGTCTGACATTGACTGGCTTCTCCTTTGGACTCAGACAAGTCACAGATTACCCACTAACAAGATGAATTTTGTAAGAGGCACATGCTGTCAAAACAAACACAGAAGGTGAGGTCACTGATGCACTGACACTGGAGAAGCTCAGCTAGCAGAAGGACAAGCTGAGAGGTACTAACCCAAGACACAGAGGGTTAGAAAATCACACTAAACACAGACACAGGAAATGCTGAAAACACCTACAGAAGCAGTTGTCTGGCTGTTATTGCCCTTGCTTTGCTCCAGATGTCATGACTAGAGATGCTGTTCACTATGGTCCAAGACACCCTGTGATCTTAGAGGTGCCCTAGGACCGGGGTAAGTTGTGTCCCAAGAGAGCGGTGCTCAGCTCTCCTGCTGCCACCAGTGCAGCCAAGCTTTGTGCAGCACACTTTTTCTACAGCTTTTCTTTCCAAATATTCAAAACCAACCTGCATGCATTACAACTAGCACCAGGACTTCTGCAGCCCTTGAGACTACTGCAGCTGTCAGCTTTTCAGTGATGGTAATCACCTGTCAAAAATGCAGATCAGACTGGAGAAGAAATAAGGGTTAACAGGGAAAAAATGTAAGTACCTGGAGCTATAGCCAAGGCAATCAAGAGACTACATTCAGCTGCTTTGGTAAGGATCTTTTAATGAAACATGTTCATCCCTCAGTGCAGGGGTCCTACAGTAACTCCACAATAGTTTTGTGCCTGTGGCTTTAAATATGCTAATAAATGGCCTATGCACATGATGCATGTGAGAGAGGGAGAAAAAGAGAAAGATTTCAGATTACAAGAACAGCATTTGTCACTTGCTTTAGACAGTGAGAGGCTCTTGGACTCAGGAAGAATATTTTGTGTTTCATCCCTCATGTGCTTGGCTGTGTTCTGCCAAAACCTATTTTACATCCCTTAATGTAACTAGGCTGGGTCTGCAGAGCTTCTTCATTCCCCAGTGGGAGAAGAGCTCTCGAGTCTTATTTCCAGGAAAGACAGCCACCCATAGTTCCCACCACTGTCATGTGAAGCACTGCTCTCTGGCCAGCTCTCCCCTCAAAACACACCTTCTTCCAGGAATATCACCCCAAGTTTTCACTGATTGCTTTATGGAGAACACAGGGACTTGATGAGATGCACTTTCCTCTTTATAGCAGCACCTCACTACTGCACTGCTGCTGCAGTTGCAGCCACTTTCATACACACTAGGGAGATCACACTCAGGCACATGAATTAGGTTTTACATCCATCTGCTCCAAGGTCATGCTACATGTAGTAAGGATGATGACAATGATAAGAAAGGCTTGTGATTCTTGTATTGCCCTATGCCTGCTCTAACGGAACCCACCAGCACACCTGTGTCCCTTCTTGTCAAGAGAGGAAGCACAGAAGAGCAGCAATATATGCCTACAGCTCCACACAGCATGGAAGAGCTGGGGAGATACTCTCAGCATCTAGGTTTGACAGGAACTAGGCTTGGCAGCTCCATAAACAAAACAGTCCTCAGCAGAAAGATGGTGAGTGGTACTATGTAGATCCAAGTGCAACCTGGATGAGTATCATGTGAGAGAGAGACCTGATCCACGAGACCACAGGCAGGCCTGAACCCGTGAAGAAACACACCTGTGTAGACATTCAGATTATAAGCAAGGTCCACTCATTTCCATTCAGTATCTCCCAGGACTGCAGTTTGCACGAGCTGAAATCCTTTAAGGGCAGGGGCCACTGTTGGTAGCAACACGAGCTGTGCTTAGGAGAAAGCCTTTCTCCAGAAATCTGGGGAAGACACACCAAATGCTTCTTACAGAAAAATCAGAACTATTCCAGCACATGAAGAGAACATTCTCTCTTTCCCAAAGTGTTAAGGCATTAGTAGACCACATTCTTAAAAAAGTTGTATTAAGGGACACAACAACAGCTAATCAAACGGGCACCAGTTCTGTTATAGCAGCAGTATTTTTTGGCAGAAGTATTTTAAGGCTAACCTCCTGTTCCATGAATAGTGGCAGCCTAAATGGGAATGATGGCTGAGTCAGCTTTTGCTTTGGGCTTCACAATGTGCTCTATGTTTTCCAGCAGTCTATAATCTGCCAGGGAAAGCTGAAGTGGTGGGAAGGGGGTGAATATAAAAGCTTTGAAGAAATTTGGAAAGAAATATATGGAATTTAATCCTCTGTTTAAGAAGCTGAAGAAAATGATATCTCAATGTCATAGCTCTGAGTGAGCTATGACTGCAAAGACCTGGGGCACTAAGCACATGACTGCAGTAATGCCCTATTAGGACATAGAATATTTTTTTCTTGCAACTCTATGCAACAATCAATGTTATCCTAATAGTCACCTTAACCTACATGCACAAAGAGCAACTTTCAGAACAGGAGATGCTGCAAGTCATCTGTTACCCACAGGTCGTGTCTAATCCAAGACTGTCTCTAGCAGTGCCCACGTAGGAAAAGATGAAAGTTCCAGTGTAAAATGATTCTTTCTTGGTGTACCAGGAAATCAAGCTCATTTGGGAATGATCTTTAAGACTGAAGTTCTGTCACAATTTAAAAGCCATCCACCTCTTTCCTGACATTGGCTCCAGCACTCAGCTGTTACAGAGCTGTTTTTGCATGTGACACTGCTGGCAATCAAGCTAGTTTTAGCTAAGTACACCGAAATAGCTCAGCAAAAAGATCCAGTGAGCATGAATATGACAACAGTGGGAACACAACAGCCAGTGGCCAGATCTGGCTGACGCTACAGGGGAGCCTCAGCCTGAAAGAAGCATCATGCACAGGACCACTCTGCTAACAGTATCTTTTGCAAATAGCCAAGAAAAGCCTTTATGTTTAAATAAAGGACTTGGCAGCAAACAAAATCACTTCCTCTCATTTACTCTCTCCACACTGACTGAAGCTTCAGTTGAATTAAGAAACTGGGTTATTGTCTCCCCCTTCCAGTCTCTCAGGATGGCTTGCTTTTTTACATGAAGACAGTTATCCAAAAGTTTTATAAGCTTGCTTTTTCTTTAGCAACTAAACATGCAAAGGTTCTCAAACTCCACAGTGGAGGCAACAAGTGTGCACACAGACTCATGACAACGTGCTCACATGCTGCTACCTGATGCATCAGATGCTGACACCTCTCTGCCCTGGGACAAAAGGTGAGTCCTCTCCTTCACAGCTTTACTTTGCTCAGATGAGGCCCAGCTGTGCTGAGACATCCTCTCCTACCCTCATCAACAACTACCCTTGCTATGTCCTAGTGCTAGTGCTGCAGCCAGCCCACATGCCTCAACTGGCACTGCCAAGCAAATCCCATTCAGAGACAGCTTATTAGACCAGGCACAGCAAGGCACAAAGCCAGCTCAGATTTGGAAGCAGCACAGCCTGCACAAAGATATGCCTTTGCTCAAAAGCCCTCCAAGAACTGGCAGCTATGCTCTGTATGGAGCCAGCTCAGGGGTCTGTGGGCCCCTGTTAGAATTACTTACAAGCCCTGTGATGGGTGCCTTGCTGGAAGAGGCAAATGCACACACAAGAAACCTGGCATGTTCTCACTGCATATTAACTCTGCATGTAGTTTAAAATCCTGAAAGGATCATAGAGATGGGAACAAGACTGAAAGTTGCTCCAAAAAGTTTCTCAGCCTGTATCATACCTCTGGATGACTGTTCAACTGGATTAGCTGATGAACCAGCACACCACAGAACTACAACACACAGGGACCCTCTGAACTGAGCTGATGATGACCTACCACGTCTAACTTGCCATGCCTTGAGCATTTCCAAGGAACAGGGTCTTCACCTCTTCCTCCACAGCAATCAATCCATAGGCGCCTGGGTTTCTGGCCAGCTGCTTTCTTTTCAGTTACATCACAAATCAAAGCAAATAAAAAACTGTGTCAGGGGCCTCTTCCCAAGACTCAGGCTGAATCTTTCCCATTCTCAGCCCCACACATTCAGTCTGTGGACCCAAGAGGACCTCATCCATTATTTGTGCATCTGAAGCACGCTACCACTTTGCAAAGCCCTTTCTTTTATTTTGCACAATGCTGAGTTCCCCATGGCATTCAGCAAAATCTCTGAGCCAATGCTTCGAGGCCCCTAGATTGTCACAGCTGCAGCCTTGTTATATTGGTATCCATATTTACAACCAAAAGGCCTCCTTTATCCAGCACAACCTGCGTTTCCAGGCTTACCACAAACAGAAGAAAAACGCAGGCACGTAATGTTGGCTCAAGGTGCACATATGAAAACAGATCCACTTGTGCATTGGCCAGACAGCTGCCATCCATCCTGACAGTCATATAGGAGGACAGATGAATCACAGCTATGCAGCTCTAGAGTTTGCCCTTGGTCAAATTGGTATAGGTGTCACAAATCAACTGCTGTGCATCCTCAAACACAGAGGCAAGCTCCTAGAGAGAGCCAGAGAGCAAGAGGAGCAGCAGCAATCTCTTCTGCATTAAAGAGGCCTAAACACAATCATGTCCTAATGACACCTAAATAAACTCTGCAGCAGCAGAGCTCAAGCAATCTGCTGTATTCTGGGAAGTTCTGGTGTATTTTTAACTGTTTCAAACAATTTGTTCAACAATTAGCTGTGCAGTTCACCTCAAAGAAAGGGGAGGATTCCTCACTTATTGAAGTATTCAACTCAAGATTGGCTGAAATCCTTTACCAGGAAGGCTGAACAAAGGCCACTGGCAGAAGCAGGAACAAAGGCTGGGGAGAAGCGTGCAGTGCTGTGCAAGAGTTCAGGACAGATGAACTCATGGGCATTTCTGGCTTTCACCTCTAGCAGCCATGCAGGGGCTGTTCACATTAAAGCAGCAGCATTTAACCCAGCAGACTAACGGATACATGAAAAGCAAGTGCTACAAGAAAGGTCATCCAGAAATTTGGGATTAGCCTCAGATATGGGAAATCTTCATCCAGGAGACTTCCCAAGAACTTCAGGCAAGCCAGGCTGCTGGTGCCTTCACTTCCCTGTTTAATGGTCAGGGTGAAGACATTAACCACATTCATCCATTCCAGTAATGGTTTTGGTACCTTCAGCACACATCACAAACCCAGTCATTTTGGCTCACATTGCCCATATAATCTAAAACCCGGAGCCCCTCCTGCAAAGCTCAGCTCCTGGCAAAGAAAAGGCATAGAAGGTTTGCACTGTTCCATTGCAGCAGCAAGAGGCCAGGTGGGCTCATAAAGGCACTGTGCTCCTGATGCAGCTGTACCTACTGGCCAAAGCTGCTCCAACATGAGAGGTCTGCAATGGTTTAGTCTGCCAGTGTGTACAAAACTGGATGGTGCTCAAAGTCCTCTATTTCAGGAACAGATCTGACTCCAAACAATCTTCTAGTGTGACTTAGGACCCTGCCTTTTTACTGGATAAAATGTAAATGAGCCAACTGAAGTCCCTATCCCAACACAAGCAGGGTTTAGGATTCACCCCACTGAATCCCCAGCTACCAAGCTCTTAGAGCTTGGATGAAGGGCTCGGTTCTTCTTCCAGGAGCCATCTGTCCTACAGAGCAGGTAGTGGCAATAAATCTACATGGTGTGAAGGTTTTTTTCCTCCCATTTACTATACCCATCTTAAATGAAAAAGTGAATCCACCATTAACACCTTGGTAATGGGACTGCTGGAAATCTGATCTGGCTTGCCCTGCCAGGTCTCTAGTTCAGGGTTGTACCCTGTAGTAAAGTTACACCCAGCACAGACTGGGGTTAACTGGCAATCAACATTACAATACAAAACAGGAGGTATGGAAGGGAGAGAAAAAGTAAAGCAGAAGGGAGAAGAGACATTTGCAGGATTTGCTTTGGGAATCCTAAAAGGAACATGACTTGGGAGTTTCCAGGACCATCCAGGCTCCCTTGGTTTTTAAGTTTGATACAGAAAATGTAGACTTTATGTCTGCAATAGCTGGTAGCCAGCCACTCCCCTTTCCAGCCTGTGGTGCATTAGGCAAAGCAGAAGCTCTGGTGCAAAGACAAGCACATGGGAATGTAGGGAATGTTCCAATTTCTGATTGGGTTTTAAGCCCCAGAACACTACACTCAAGGCTTTCCACAACCCATGGCAGAGCCTGCACAGATTTATACTCTCAGGCCTGTCAAGATGATCACATTGCCTCCTAAAGGAAGAGTAGGGCCAGAAATGCTACACAGACAACACTCATTTGACAGGGGTCTGTGGTGCCAATGCTATCCCTCTCAAGCTTCCCTAGACGTGACCCTTAGTCCCATACTCATTAAAGATTACTTCAGCAGCTAAAGACAAGGCAGCCTCAGTATCTACCAGCCTGGCACACCATGAGCATGGCAGGCTGTGGAGCAGGAAGCTATCAAAGCTGACTGAAGCATCCCCATGTCACACAGAGACAGGAAAGCACTCCTTATAACAGCAGCGCTACCAATTTCCCATCAAGCTCATCTAGTGCTAAAGGAAGGAGGCAGAGGCATTTTTGTTTCCAGAAGACATTTGTTTGTAACAAAGGAAGTTGAAGACGGCTCTGTAGTGTCAATCAACAGTATGACCAACATACTTTTACTCTCAAAGTCTCTGGAGAAAAACCAGGATGAAAAACCCTACCCTCATTTGTCTGAAGATTCAAACCCAGCCCTGCAATCACAGCACTGACCAGGGGAAAGCTGCTAAACATCTTGACTGTCCTGTAAGACTAGTAAAGCCGATGCTATACTACTCCTTCAAAGCTGTGTTAAGAATCCTTGTCAAATGCAATAGCTGTGAAACTATAAAGCGAGGAAGGAGACAGCTATCTTGTATAGTCTTCAGAGTCAGCCCAAAGCACATGATCTGTTTTGTTCTCTAGAAGCAGTTTTGTTTCCAAAACAAATGCTATACTCTCTTGGTATTAGGAAAGTAGAAAAGTACCTCCCCCCCCGCAAACAGCCAAACTGCGCTGGCAAGGCTCACAGGCACACGCGTGTGAGGGGGAAAGGAAACCAGAGCCCTTCCAGTTTTCCAAAGGGTTACTGCAAACAGCAGGCTGGGAGAAGGCATTTTGCACATTAGGAAAAATACTGTGATGCTGCTTGTCCTTAAAGAGAACTCTGCATGACAGAAAGCCCTGGCCTGCGTTGTCTGTTTAGCACTTCTCTAATGCAAAACACGTGCTAGATAGTGAGTTGGAGACTCTGGTAGCAGGACATCCCATCGCAGGAACTGTTGTTGTCTGCAGCACAGGACAGTGTGCCAGGTGCTGGACAAACCACCTTCATGTTTTTCTGGACTAAGTGACTTTGCTGTGCATCATCCAAGGCCTACGGCAAAGCCAAGGCCGCATCTGCGTATCAGTCTCCAGAGAGTTAGAGATTCTATCATATGTACCAGCTGCTTCCTCAGCCAGCCTACAAGGGGAAGTCTGCAGGTCACAGATGAAGAGGCAGGCACACTGCACACCAGCCACAGTGTAAAGAAACAGCACAACCACAATGGAAAATGTCTCTTTTGGTGCTCTCCCAAGAAAGTTTAACTATCTCAGCTTTCCTATGCTTAGGCCTCTGCTGGTTTTTTGCAGAGCTTCCCTGCAGGAGCCATACTGGCAGGACTGCAGCTCCAGTCAAGAAGGAAGGGGGGTAATGGGGGACAAGCCTTCGGCTGAATTCCCACCAGCTTTGCATTATAAAAGCCATAAGCTGCAATCAGCCAGCCTCTGCAGGTCGGCTTTAACCCCCTCCTTGCTGCCAGGTCACCAGACCTAACAGCACACATACACACTAGTGACAAGCAGTTGATGCACGAGGCAGAACAGGCAAGCACCTAAAGAACAGCCATTTGCTTTCCAAAAGGCACAAGACTCCTCTGCACTTGCATTTCTGGATGCTACAAGCCTGCTGCTCTCAAGCCTGCGGCTTAAAGAAAAACAATAAAACAGTGCCACAGTCCAACCCTGCACATGCCCAGCACTTGTTACTTCACAAAATGCCATAATTGTTCTCAAGCCAGGCAGTCAGGCCATGAACAGGCATCTGCATTGTCCACTGGCTGCTTAGAGCAACAGTGCTGAAGTATGAGTTCCCAAAAGCGTATCAAAGCTGCTGCACAAGGTCAGATAAAACTTATATATCCACAGTTATTTGCTGATCATCGGTAGTAGATGCTATGAGAGGACACAAAATGCATCATCCCCTGGGATTCTCAGAAAAGAGCACACTCTCCAACAGTAACTTCAAATAAATCTGTTTCCCCTCCAACCTCAGTGAATACAAGAGCATCACAACAACCTCATGCACCCAGAAGGATATCTGCTGCCAACCACACACCAGTTATCTGCCTCTGCAGAGGGTCCCTTGGTACACTCAGTGCCCAAAGAACTGCATTGGCTCTGAAAAGCAAAAGGGCAAGCAAAGCTCCAGGGCAATGCTGACTGGGCTGTAACCCAATGCATTAGGAAGGCTTTGAAACTCCTTGGATAGGGAAATAAAGTACTCCACAGCTTGGCAGACCGGATTAGAGCACCCTGGAGAGCTTGAGACAGACTGGTGCTTGTTTAAGGTGCCCTTTCAGCTCAGCCCATGCACCAGTTCACTCAAGGCTCAGGGCTTTGGGCAAGAATAAGCAAGGGGAATGCAAGAACTGGAGGGTTCTGCCACCTTCACGCTAGTACAGCAATAGCTGAAGTGAACTCCAGCCATGTTAACCATCCTCATGGCCAGAAACAGGCAGAGAAAGTCCCCCCGTGGTCATGGCAGACACTTGCTCAAGCTTTCTTTGGCTTCTTCTGGGAAATGAACAAGTGAACAGCTTCCATCCAAAGAGGCTGTAGCCCTGAAGGGAGCTATGTGCCCTTCGAGAGCTCAGTCACACCAACATAGCCTTTAAGACAGGAAGGGAGAAAGCCAACATTTTAGTCAGTAACTTACTCTAATTGCTTGACTTCACATCTTGATATCAAGCCAGCTAGCCTGGGCATGCCCATTTTCTAAGCCTAGTCCTGCATGAGGCTGACAACCTAGCATGAAGATCAACATTTTGGCTAACAAACGTGCTGGAAAATATTGGTCTGCTGATTTTCCATGAATGAGGCCACTAGTATGTGAAAAGCCTGGGGCAACAGGCCTGCCTGAAAGCAGGGAGCAGCACTCTGCTCTGACTGCCACTCCAGCCTGACTTACGTAGCTGGTTCATATTTTGAAGAATGATTCAGTTGAACTTGTTCCTTGACGTGAGAAAAAGGGAGGAACATGAGTGTGGAAAAGCAAGAGGATGTAAAACAAGCATCTGGTATGGGGGAGACACTTCAGGGATGTGGTGCAGCTCAGTTAATATGCAAGAAAGCACTATAAAAGGAAAATAGGACAGGAACGGAAACAAATCTCAGTAGACAAACCTCTAAGCCATGGCAGGGTTGGGAACAGAAACTCTTAGTGTCCATCTCAAATCCCAGGCTTTAACCACAAAGCAAAGCTGCCCCTCTCACCTCTCACTCCAACCAGACCCATTCTGACATGGGAAGATACAGGGGTTTCCCTTTGCGACGTTGCAAGAGGTCTGGAAGAAAAATACAGCTGTCTTTGTTCCCCATTAGAGGCTAATTTCCTCAATCATTTTTGAAGAGGGAGAAAGAGAAATGTTCATTATCTAAGAGATGAAAGCAAATGAAAATAAGCCTCATAAAACCTGTACTGCCCTGAGGGAAAACTGCCCCAAAGCTTTCATTGGGGAATTATCAAAGGCCCAAGATAGTGGGGGGTTGTTTGTATTTTATAAGACAGATGCTTTACAGAATATAAGTCCTCAAATAGCTGAGATTCCATTCTTCTGAACCTCCAGCCAGTTCAGAAAAAGAAACAGCTGATCCCAGTTAGTCTGGCCCAGGGATCCAGCCTAGCCACATTAAGACAGAGGATTGAAGCAAGACACAGAGCTGTAAAGCCACTGCTAAACTTCTTTCCAATAAGACCTATGCCATTGCCCCAAGCAAAAGCAACCACGTGCATGCCAGCATGGCTGCAAGAAAGCACAGATTGGAGCTTAAACAATCTCATTCATTTCTATTGCAAAACTGAGGCTGGGGTAAAAGGCATCGGCTCATTTAGCCTGAGAACAAGAGAGGATTGCTCCTGAGAGACTAGTTTAAAAGAAGGACATTTAGTGCATGTTCTGCTTTGAGTCTGGGAGAGTGGGTACAAAACTTCCCATACTTGGAGCTCTGTTTCTTATTGAAAAGGCCAAGCTCAAGAGCAAAAACTCTTTGGAGAAGGGGCAAAGACTCAAAATGGCCCCACACAGTGAGGCCTCATAGGTGACTGCGGCCCTGGATGAGCCTGGCTGCAGGCAGTGGTCAGGTACACCGACTACAGGAGGGGAGGCAGATGTTGAGGGATAAGGTTGTTCAGTGTGCCTTACAAGCATGCAGCCATCAGCATCTTATTCACCACAGCTGATGGAAATCCTTCAATACTGAACCAGCCATCATTTTTCCCAAATGCAAAACCTCCCCTTCCGTACACATACAAACATCTTTGCACACTCACCCCATGGGGGAATTCATGCTAGTCTCCCTAGCAAATAAACTCAAGATAACAAACAAATATATGAATAAAATCCCCCAGCCTTGTTGCCACATTCATTTGAAGAGTGGATACCAGCAGACAGACACTAACAATGAATAATTCAAACAAAAATAAACCCATAAAGGATCTAAGACCTGAAAAGAAGTTACTCACTTGGAACAGCTACTATCACATTTCATCTTTCACAACCAAAGCATATGAGTTGGAACTGTGTAAAACTAGCTCGAGAGCACATGAATATCGCCCCTGGCTTATTCATTTTGTGTACAGAAAAATATGTCGTGTACAGCCAGCCGTTTGGCTCTGGTGCAAGGGGCTGGATCTCTCCGTCTGGGACAACAGCACTCTCTAGGGCACATGAAGGGAAGCGCAGGAGAAAGCTGCGAAGCCCCGACATCACTGGGAAGAACAGAGCTATGCAATTGATTAAGCATCTACTGTAAAAACCCGACCTTCAGCTCCCCTAAAGGTCTTTATTTGCATCACGGTTCAGCTTGTACCAGCAAAACATACAAGAGTTTTAGCTAAGTAACTGCTTGCAGTTAATGCTGAACTGAAATGGGAGTGTAAACCAGTGTTTTCTGAAGAAAAAAGGGCCCTGGAATTGCTGTAAAATGAAGCTGCTCCCTAGAGGCACGTGAGTGCTGCAGCACTTGCCCTGGATCATCTGAGGTTTACTGAAACTGAGAGCTTGTGTCTCTCTCACCAGTGTACACTTAAGACCTCAAGTGACCAGTTTTGGTCATGATACAGAGGGATATAAGTAAGCTCTAGCCAACTCATATGGAAAGAGCATCTTGTGCAACAAAAAGCTTTGTCTGCAAAGCTGAAGAGGAAAATTAGCTCAGAAATTACAGAAACAGGTCAGGATGCTGCAACCATGCTCCATATTCTCCCACCATCCATATCCTCCACAAAGATTGGCACTATGCCTCCTCCTGCGCACTGAAGATGGGAGAGAAGCCACGGACAGATGTCTCCTTCTGGATTCCCTCTACTCCAGCATTAGCATGCAGCAGACTTCTAGGGGCAAGGGCCTGACGCTTTTCACATCATTTAATGGTCAGTCCACGGGAACTGCTTTACTGCAGACTAGGGCAGGAAAGTTTCCATACTGAACAGGCTAGAGTCTTGCTCTCCTTGTTCAGTGCAAGCATGAGTCTCTAGGTCAGAGCTTTCTTGCAGTGCTTCCTCCTGCTGGGTCTTGCTCCAAGGTCCCAACCCTCACAGACCAAGAGTCGGCAAGCATTGCACCTCCTGAGCTCCGTGGGAGTGGTGCCTGTATGCTTCAAAGGCAAATGTTACCCTGTGTTTATACCAGCCTACAAGGCATGAAAAGGCCTAGGAGGTCACACATCCACCACTGTAATTTCACGCGGGATCAAACAGAAAAGCAACAGCTGGGCTGAGTGAGCAAGACTACATTTAATTATAAATGGTTTTGGTAATAAGCAAAAGTAAGAACAAAGCCAGAGAAAATCCTCCCTTTTTCTTCCTGGCTCTTGTTCAGACCATGTAGAAACAGCTGCCTAGAGGAGAAGCTCAAATAAGATCCACCAGCTACTTGGTCTGGGCTTTTTTTTCATTCTGAGGACTGCTCCAGCAGCACTGTTGCCTGTGCACTGCTGCTGTGCTTTGACAAGTGGCCAGGACCTATGGGCAGCTGCTCCTGCTGCAGGGCTCAGGTCTGTGCAGGTATTTTCCAGCCTGTCGCCCAACCCCCTCCCTCTCTCCTTCAGTCTGAAGTCGTGTGTGGATAAGCACACACAAACACACAGTCATACTGCAGTAAGCTGTGCAGAGGATTTCATTTGCTTTGATATCATCTGAATATGAAATGGTGGTTACAAAACAGGATAACTACTACAGAGGATGATGGAGTCAGCTTGTGAGTCCTGCCTGGCCCAGGGAGAGGCCAGAGCAGTGACTCTGAGCACCCAGGGCGCCCACAGTGTGAGCCCTTCATCAGTTCACACATTTATAGCCAGGAGCTACTCTTGCTGTTCCCTAAAAGGCCCTGGAGCAGAGGTAAGGATAGGAGATGGGGCCTTAAAGACAGGCAAGAAGGCTCAGCAGTGAGCAAAGGGCTTTTTTTGAGTGCTGGGAGCCTTACACCTATTTTTTGTGATAGCAAATTAGAAGAGATCAGTGGATCCCTTCATTGCGATGTTCTAGTTACATCAATGAAAGCCTAATGCAACCCAAGAGCACCACAGAAACATGTCTAAGAACAGAGTATCAACCCCAAGCCCCTCCAACCAACTGATACCCACTGCTGGCAGACTGCTGCCTAGCTGGGAGTCACAGGGGGACACGATGGGAATAATGGGAAGGCTTTGAAACCATCACATCCCTGGGAACCAAGTGCTTCTGACCTCTCCAGCAAAGCCTGCTGAGAGAACTGGGTGGGTTGTTTTGTACTCCTGGCTTTAATTACAGCCAAGTGTTTAAGTTATTCTCCTCCAACCACCCCCGTGTCCCTCACAAGCACAAATCTGGCTTTTTATAGCACATCCGGTATGAATGTTAAACACATTCAGGAAATGCACTTTCAGCCCCAAACATCCCTTCCCCTGGACCACTTATGCTGCAAGGGTTTGTAACGTGGAGATGTGGAACCGGATGTTTGGGTTTGTGACCACTGATTTCCTGGATTACTTCTGTCTGTTTAGAGAAGGGAAATTAAATAAATGCAGGGTAGGCTGGCTGCATCCAGAAATAATGCAACCTACATGCAAGGGAAAGAAAGGACAGATAGGGAGGTCACTGCTGGCTGCTTGAATCCCCTGCACACAGGACAAGGCTCCTCTTTTTCTATTTTGAAGTAGCTGACAAAGCTCCTGGTGCTGACAAGGGATCACAGGACCGTAGGTGTCCACAAGCATGCCCAAGATTCCAAATCATGTGTTTCCTATTGCCTTCTAGTGATACTGACTCAGACTGGGGCTCTTGTGTAATGCACAAGGGAGAAATGCATCCTCTCCCCCAATACTTCTATTTTAAGTAGCCCAAAGGGCACCAGCAAAGAACCATCGGCTGATGACAGGCTCCACTGGTCCCCAGACACTGCTCTGGCTCGTCACTGAGGCTTGTGGCTCTTTACTCCAGAGGAGCAGAGTTTGGACAATAGCTTGGCTCTCAGTCTAAAACCCAACCTTTGTAATTTTCTTAACATAAGGGACTGACATCTGACTTTAAGGAGCACTGCAGCAGTTTCTCACCTGACAGTCCTCTGGCTGACCTCCAACCTGAAGCACCCTCCAAAGCCAAAGGTAAACATGTTTGTTGTCAGTTTCAGGGATCAGTCTCAGACACTGTCCCAAGGCAGAAGACTACCTGGAGCAGTTAGACCAGAGGGTACACACCGGCCAGGCTGCCCCAGGCAGTCTCCTGCCAAACCTTCAAGAGCATTGGGCTGTTCCTCACATCTATCAACACACCACTGCTAACACTTCTGCTGTAGCATCCATTGGTGCACAAACCCAAGATATTCTGCAGCAGGCTGTGAAAGGGAAGGCACACAGGGCTGCAGTGCATCAGGGTTTGCTGCTCTGAAGGAAGCCAAGACATATAAGCCCAGGGGACTTTCCCCTCCTTTCCCTGTAGCCAGTCCACATCATATCTAGCAAGCAACTGTGGGCAAGACATCACATATCAGCAAGTTGAACAATGACCTAATTAAGCTGCTTCCAAAATAATCACACTGGAAGAAAGTTAAAGGAATCCTTGACCTCCTAATATTGATTTTTATTCCATTTTTCCCCCCATATTTGATGTGGGTTCTTCACTTCAGGTATCTAAAGTGTTAACTCAAATGAGGCTCTGGTTATTTCTCCTGAAACTGCAGCCAAAGCAGTCACACACCTTGGTAGTGACTAGGCTGTGCAGGCCACTGGCCATCCCCCTCCTCCCCCTGGGCCAGGCTGATACAGGAGCAAATATGGATCTCAGCAGAACATGAAGGTGAGTAGCCCATGGGGCTTTCCCAGTGGGCTACCAAACCTACCTGTACTCAGAGCAGCATGGCACTTGCTGAATGAACTGGAAGGCAGGTTTTAAGACATGGGACCATCAGTAGTGTGCACAGCAAGGAGCTGCCCTGGCTTCAGCTGCCACCTGAACCACCTCTGTGGCCACCCAGATTGAACAAAGAATGCCAACCCAACTCAAGGCAAGTTTTTGCAGCACAACCCCCCATACACAACTTATTAATGAGCTCTACAGGGACAAACCCTCGTGCAGTGTGAACAATAGCAGTGAGACTGTGCTCATCTATATGTTCATTCATCTCAGGAATAGCAGCTGTCAAATCACACACACATAGTATGCTTTCACTACTCTGATCTAACTACAAGCCCTGCAACACTTAGCTGGAAAAGTGAGTGACAATCCAGCTGCAGTAGCTGAATAACAGCCTCAGGAAAAGGCAGCTTTGGCTCACATGGGAGAATTGCTCCTCAGCAGATGGGAGGACAACATATTTATTTGATGGATCTTTTTTCTATGTGATCAAATCATACTCAGTTTGTGCCTCTCACATATAAATGCAAATGAGTGACTTAATCATTGCTGGAACTCAGAAGCATCTCCTCTGTTCCTGAGAAGCAGGTGATCTCTCAAGCTCATCAAGAACCACACAGTGGCACGACATATGCACAGCAGACCCAACCTCTTTGCATCTTTGACAGCATTATGGTAATCTCAGAGTAAGGTGTTAGAGCTTGATCAGAGAGTGACAAATCCACATTGAAATGATATTAGAGAACACGAAAGAGGCAAAAGCATTTCTCTTCCAAAAGCTTCCCCAATGTTTATAAGAAACCACAGCCCAGCCTGCTATGGCTTTTATGGTCTCAAGAAGCACCTTTCAAAGGAGCTGCAGGCCGTCTCAGGCATGTTCCTTGGCTACTTGTACTTTCCTCAGGCTGCTCAAGACATTCAAACCAGTATTTCCTTACTAGGATGAATTATTTAAGAGGATTGAGAAATTCAAGCCTGAACCTATGAAGTGAGTCACTGGGACTCATGGGTTGCTTCCCCCGCTTCCCTCACATCATACCTCCCAGATCTAGTCCTGCTCCCACTGCAGCAAACAGATTCCATTAGCTTAAATACCACAGAACTTATATAGGCTTAAACGAACCCAAACCTAGGCAGAGAAACCCCATACTCACCCAGAGCCTGTCGGGAGGGAAGCTGGAGCTGCTGCCTGCCATTTCTCTTGCTGCTTCAGAAAAGATTTAGCTTCTTTTGAGGATGAGTCCACTTCCTTAGTCACTCTATTGGAGGGAAAAGAAAGAAACAAATAAGAGTTTAAGGAAGAACTGTACTCAACAACAGCAAAATCCAAGACCCAGCATTGAAACACAGAAATCAGGTACAGGAGTCCCCACACCACCTGCCTGGAGATCCACTCCACCAGCTGCAAGCTGAAGAACCTGTATCTCATTCAGATGTCATTCCAGTGACAAACCCTCTATATTCATGGCAGAAAAAATGAAAAGAGGAACTAATTAGGGCTGGGGAAGGAGAGAACTTTTTTTCCCTTCAAATGAACAGGAATGCCTATTCATTCAAACAGGCCTATCTCACTAGCAGCCACTAGATAATCTGCTAAGGTCAGTGGGGGCAATTTCAGGGTCCTAATTGGGCTCTTGATTTCCTCATTTGTTGGTCAGTGAGGCAGCTCTTGGCCCCAGCTGTTCTGCCACCCACGTGTCTCAGCCCACAGCACACGGGCTTGGCAACCTCTGCAAGGAAACTGGCTCCAGGGATGGGGAATGAGAGAGAAAGCTGTGATGAGGCAGAACACAGAAATTTGCTATCATTTTCTAGTTAATTTTTGTTTAAGGCCCTGAGGGTGCAAAATATTGAACTTCAAAAAATTATAAATCAATATGGCATCTACAGCAGGGGATGAATTACAAACATCAGTAAGAATCTCTAGAAAACCACTCAATAATTAATTGTTAGAGAACCCCAGCTACTTTAGCCCCTCATTTAGAATGACCTGCCTCCAGCAACATGCTTTTCACGCTCTCCGTAGCTCTTAATGAGGTTGCCACGGTTTGCCAAGCTAATAATTTTGCTCCCTTGGAGCACAAGCTTGTGAGTTTTTCTGGAGCCCTGCAGCTCTGTGGGCACAGAGGCAGCCTGACCCACAGCTCAGCCAGCCCAGAAAGCATGGTCCTCCATCCCACTCTCATGCAGCCTGGACTTCTGGCTGCACCTGCTGCTGTCAAAGGTGGGCAGGCTCATCCCTGGCCTCAAGTATGTGTTGATGAGAGGCTGAAAGCCTCATCAGTCACTTATCTGCCCTGGTTTCAAGACTGGCTAATCCTTGCTTGCCTCCTGCCTACCAACCTCAGCCTGCAACTTCCCTGTAGATGCTGATGGGACATGGAGAAACCCAAAGGCATGAAAACTCAGCTGACTTACTGAAGAGGAAAGTGCTGGGGAGGTATTTGTTAAGCCTGGAGGCGTCGATGCCCTGACATTCCCCTCATACAGAACCAGTACACACACACATCCCTATCCTGGCAGTGACAGCAGTTAGGGAAGAGAAACTGTTCTTCCTCTTTCTCCCCAGAATACAATAACAGTGGAAAAGGCACGTTCAGAACTAACAACTCTTGTGCCATACACCTCCTGCTCAGTCATGTCCTGAGAGCGCAGGAGATAACCCCATTTCCCCTCCTTGCATTGCCACATGCCTTTGAAGCCAGTGGCAGTCATGTGGATAGAGACAAATCCCACGTTATGAATATTTAGAAGTGTTTGCTGGAAACACTTTCCAATTGGAAAGGGGTGGGGTGGGAAAAGAAGCTCAGGAAGAAACCTGAGCCATACCACAACATTGTCACAATTTAGGGCATCTCAAACACACCACCTAGTCAAAGCCTTCGGTCACACAGTGCAGCAGTCATATGCTAAAGGTTCTTCTACAGCCGTGAATTTCCTGTCCTAGAATAAACTTGGTATTCTCATGCAGCAATTAAACAGAACTCCCACAGAGAGCTCCCAAGCCATGAGTGAGGGCTTCAGATATAATAGAATCATGCAGACTATTTATTTTCAAATGCAGTGTCCAAAGAGCTAGCTCTGTCCCCAGCCCAGCTGGGGAGCAGCACTGTTTCTCATGCACTCTGCAGCACTGGCTCCCAGCAGTTTCCCTTCTCCAGTCACCTTCCTGCATTCTCATGCCATCAGGGTCCACCCCCAGTGTTCAGGGAGCATGTCTGCTGCTGTGAGAAACATCACACAGACCCCAAGCATGCAGGAATTAGAGGCACAGCATAGTAACCACATGGCCTGGGAAAAAGAAAAACCAAAACCTAGCCCTCTATGCTGGCCTCTCAGCCACAGGATTTGCTCCTGGGTTAGATCCTAACTGCTAAACCCTGTACATTTCTGGGACTTGAAGAGTGTAATGATGATGAGGAGGCAGCAGTCGGGAAAGGAAGCAGAGATCACAGAAAGCAGGCCTTGCCATTAACTCTGCTTGTTGTGTGAAGAGATAATGGCTCAGTTCAGCTCCCATAAACTGACAGGAATCTGGCAACTTAACAGCTTGACAGGATTTGGACATGCAAAGGAAGCAGGTCTCCAAAACCTGTGGCAGAGCTAGGATCTAAACATAGGGCCCCCTGGTCTTAACTTCATGACTAACTTCAGTCTTCTGCAGTCCAGTGACAAAACTGAATGATGCCTGTCCCACAAGCTGAGTTATAGGAAATGTGAAAAATAGCTCCAGTGATTTGCCAGCCTGCAGTCTGACTGAGTTAGCGTACTGTTGGCTGAGCAGGTGCTGCAAGCCACAGCTCTCCTCTGAGCAGGAAGATGGGTCAGTCCTAGAAGAGTGAAAAATGAGAAACCTCTACCTGCTGTGGCCCCTTCAAAATGATGTGCAGGAGAGGTC
The DNA here is from genome assembly GCA_013401255.1 of Urocolius indicus. Classification (NCBI taxonomy): domain Eukaryota; kingdom Metazoa; phylum Chordata; class Aves; order Coliiformes; family Coliidae; genus Urocolius; species Urocolius indicus. The sequence goes on from WBNH01010195.1 coordinate 135,610, forward strand.
TGGCACAGCCCTTCCATTTCTGACACTTCAGCAGCAAAAAAAAAAACCCATTTTTCTGTCCAGAGACATGACACAGTCACAGAATCTTAATGGTTGGAAGGGACCTCCAAAGCTCATCCAGTGCAACCTCCCTGCCAGAGCAGCAGCACCTAGAGCAGGGCACACAGGAACTCATCCAGCTGGGTTTGAATGTCTCCAGAGGAGACTCCACAGCCTGTCTGGGCAGCCCCTGCCAGTGCTCTCTCACCTCAACAGGGAAGAAGTTGTTCCCTGTGCTTCTTTGGAACTTCTTCTATTCCAGCTTGTACCCATTGTCCCTTGTCCCATCATTGGCCATCACTGAGCACAGCCTGGCTCCAGCCTCCTCACANACTTGTCCTTGCTCTCTGCCCATCCCTCCAGCCTGTCCAGGTCTTGTAGAATGGCAGCACAGCCTTAGGGTCAACTCTAGTGAGCCTTATTTTATCCCCTTCCCCCTTCAAAATTAGTTTAAAACCCTTTCTGTGAGCCCCACCAACTCATTTGCAAGGATCCTTTTCCCCCCTTTGAGACAGATGAACTCCACCTGTCGCCAGACCTGGCATCATGAAAATCTCACCATGGTCAAAACCCCCAGAGTGGTGTTGGTGGCACCAGTCTCTGAGTCATCTGTTAATCAGGTGAGTTTTCCTTATTCCTTTTGTATTCCACCCTGCCATGAGAGGGATATAGAACCCTACTTGTGCTCCCCAGCCATCAAGCATTCTCCCCAGTAGCCTGAAGTCTTTTTTAATAGCTTTTGAACTTCTCTCTGTCACTACTAACCTGCATTACCAACAGTGGGTAGTAGTCAGGTGGCCACACCAGACCAGGGAGTCTCCTGGTAGCATCTCTAACTCAGGCCCCAGGGAGGCTGCAGACCTCTCTGTGGGATGGCTCTGGTCAACATATGGGGCCTTCAGTTTCCTTCAGAAGGGAATCACCTACTACTATAACCCTCCTTTTCTTTTAATTAGGTAGTCCTAAGGCATGAAGGTGACTGACTCACCCTGGGCAACTCCTTAAGCAGCCCTACATCTTCCTACTCCCTTGCCTGGCCCTCAGCTTCCAAAGTCCCATCCCTGTTGTGCAAGGGCAACTGGGGAGGCATGGGAGGCTGGGAAGGGATTTGCCTGCTTCCCCAAGAAGGCTGTTGCTACCAAGGGATTACTTGGGCTTTGATCTTCTTCCAACACCTCAGAGTACCCACAGCAATGGCTGGGCACAGAATGTAACGCTTTGTTCATTCTTCCCCCACTTTGGCCTGTCAGCTGCTGCTCTAAAGTACATTTTTGAAGTTGGCTGCTGTAGCAACAGAGCCACAAAGCTGCAGGCAACCTGTTCCATCCAGACTGCCCAGCTGGGGCCAGAGTCACAAACCTAATTAACACTGACCTTTCAAGTCTATTCCACAAGACCCACCGATTGCCTCAAACTGAGACAACAGCAGTTCTTGAGGCGGGCTGCTGCTGGGCTAATGCATCACTCCAACAGGACTGACAAAGAGAGTACTAAAGGCCTTTGCAAGGTATTAATGCAGGTTATGCACATTTCAACCTTTCCTAGATCCCAGGCCAGTAAGGAAAAAAAAAATCCTCTGGTCTGCATTATTATGGGAAACAACTCTCCATGTAGTAACCAAACCACTTCTTGTTCTTCATGGGGAGGAACGAGAGCCATTAATCCAGCTGGAAGAAATCACAGTCATTACTAAGGAAAATTACAAGACCTTTCCATTTTAAATACTTGATAAATAACTATTTGCCTGATTGTTTACAGGGATGTTATTCACACATTGTACTCCAGGAATAGACATGAAAATAAGTATATTGTCAGCCATAAAACAAGTAGCTAGTGTCTCACCCATTCCCAGACCCTGTAATTCACACACAAAACCACTCACTCTCATCACTTCCCCATAAAGATTATTCATTACACTGCTGTGCAGTTAAATTGCAAAACACATCACATTATTAAATTGCAAAACACAGAACAGTTATTTCTTTGGACCATGCTGCAGCCCAGTAGCACAGACAATGCTACCACACAAGGTGCTGGGCAACTGTAAGATACAAAGGTCTTCCATACCATCAACAAGGACAAGTGGAGAATCCTGCATCTTGGAAGGAACAACCCCATGCACCAGTACAGGCTGGGAATCAAACTGCTGAAGAGCAGCTCTGCAGAGAGAGACCTGGGAGTCCTGATTGATAATAAGCTAAATGTGAGCCAGCAATGTGCTCTCGTGGCCAAGAAGCCAATGGCATCCTGGGATGCATCAAGAAGTGTGGGCAGCAGGTCAAGGGAGGTTCTTCTCCCCCTCTACTCTGCCCTGCTGAGGCCTCATCTGGAGTCCTGTGTCCAGTTCTGGGCTTCCCAGCTCAAGAGAGACAGGGAACTGCTGGAGAGAGGCCAGTGCAAAGCTACCAAGATAATCAGGGGACTGAAGCATCTTTCTGATCAGGAAAGGCTGCAGGAACTGAGGCTGTTTATTCTAGGTAAGATTGAGGGGGGGTTGTCATCAACACAAATATTTAAGAGGTATTTGTCAAGAGGATGGGGCAGTAATTTTTTTTTCTGTTTCTCCAGTGACAAGACAAGGAGTAATGAACAAAAGCTGGAATACAGAAAGTTCCCCTTAAACATAAGGCAAAACTTCCTTACTGTAAGGGTGAGGGAACCCTGGCCCAGGCTGCCCAGGGAGGGTGTGAAGGTTTCCAAACCCACCTGGACACGTTCCTTTGCCCCCTGAGCAAGGGGAATCTGCTTTAGCAGAAAGGCTGGACTATCTTAACTCTGGAGGTCCTTTACAAACCCTGCCATTCTATGATTCTAAGAGAAGATAGTTAAGATCCCTAATTGCAGCAGCACAAAGGTAACACCTCCCCTGACCTCCACACTGAGAACGGAAAAACATGAGTGGGAGCTGTGCAAAGTGCCAGCTCTTTAGCACTTGTGCTCAGGACACACGCAGGAAAACTTGCCTCAGTTTAGACCCAACACAGATATAAAACTTTTCACACAATCTTAATGTTGTTAGCTCTGGGGAAATCACAGACCAAGGGATGAAGAGAGGAATGAGGCTAATTATCCTTTTTCAATATTCCCCATCTGTGTCTTGCCTCATTATCTAGTCCTCCAGCCTTCTGGAATTATCACTTGAGGAGCAAACAATAGTCATCTACCAAGGTTTGTAAAAAAAAAAAAAAAATCATCCTTCTGAGGCATGAGAAATATTTTGTCTGAATATTGTGCCATGTCCTGGTGCCTTCCATGGACAGATGCACTGTATGAGAGCCAGGTGCTCCAGCCTACAAGAAACTGAAGACACAGCAGTGCACATGCTCAGCACTTTCCAGGAGAGAATTAAGTCCTTACACAACTGAACCTCCAGGCTCCTTTTGCCTGTTCATTGGGCATGTATTTATTTTATGGTGGGTTACATAGTGTAAAGGAAGCAGAGCTAGAATTAACAAGCGCCCATCACATTTCTAATGTCAAAAGCAAAACATTAGTTTTTCTCCTTTTCAGATAAAAACCCCTCAACGTTCTTCAAACCTTGCTTTACAAACCAGGTAGGAGAATCTGTTCCCTGGGAAACAGCCTATTCCCTGAAGCAACACAAACAAGAACAGGCTGGAGTGACTGATAATTTTGTGGGCTGCTAATCTGCACAGAAGCTGCTTTTTAAAAAGAAACAAATCTGATCAGAGCTCTGCTGGAGTCAGGCAAGGGCCAAGCTGCCTGCCTGGTGCTGCTCCTCAGCAGGTGTGTGCTCCTATCCAAGCAGTCAGCCCAAGCTGCATCTCAAACCAGTTCACCTGAAATCAGTCAAAGCTGAATGGCATTTTGACATCAATAATGCATAAAAAGTACTTTTTGACATCCGTGTCCTGACTTCATAAGCCTTGAAGAAAACAACATCATCTGTACGTGACAGATGTAAAGAAAACACCTGGACAGTTCAGCCAACTGAGACACTGACCAAGCTGTCAGGCTCCTTTTGGGCTTCTGCTTGCTAATTCCTCAAGAGGCTCTCTAAATCCAAAGGAAAGTAGCACTCCAGTTACCAAGCTTGCACTGGAGCCTGCAATAAGTAGAGCACATCAAATACATCTCTTTGGAGCAGCTGACCCACAGCCAGGGCACAAAACTTCACCTCCCTGTTAACTGGAGTTTTATCCACCCCAGTTTGAAATATCTCCAAGAGAAATATCAGGTCTCTGCTTGCTTGCTACTTTGGATTGCTATTCCCTTGGCCAGCCCAAAATCCTGACAAGCAGTTTTCATTTCAGTCTGAGGCATCCTACTATTTTGATTTGCACCTCTCAAAAGGATGAACTGCAAATTAGGGAACACACCTCTGAGCTGAGCACTCCAGGTGAGCAGCTGCTGTACACAAGACGGTACTCTGACCCCATTAACCACAACTTGCAGCTACACTGAAAACAAGAGAGATCCCTGCAACCCCACAACTGCTGCAAAGCAGCGGAATGCTCACGTTAGGGATCTCTTCTCTTGCTGAGGGAAGGAAAATAGTAGGTTTCAAGAGCCAGCAGTTCAAAATTCACTTACAGCTATGAATACTGGACACAAAGGTTACACAGATCACAACAGGAGCCAATACACACTACAAAGCAGAAGCATCCCCATGGGGAAAAGGCCAGACTAAGCTTGACTCAGTTTGTAATGTGTTAATGAGGTAGCAAGGCAGCGAACAGCTTTGCCTTCCCTTCAGGCTAATGCAGAAACTCTCCTGCTTCAGAATATCTTGGTTACAGAGAGGAAAAAAAAAAAAAAAAATCCATCTCACAAGCTGCATTTTCCAGCAGGGGAAACCCCAGGCCTAAGGGCTGCAAAGCAGGCTCTGCCAGCACCTCACCAGACATCAAAAGCCCCTCTGAGCCTGGAGCTGTCAGGAATGAGGCAGCAGTTTGGAAGCAAGAGAAAAAAGGCAAGCAGCAAAATGCTGGGACTAGATCTGAGGCCTCTGTGACGAAGGCAGGAACAGAGGGACAAAAAAGTCCCTTTACTAACAGGAAAAAAAAAAAGCCTCTGAGACACCTGAACAGGTCACTAAGCACCTTCTGTTTCCAGATGTTTAAAAGTCAGGAAATTGTCCGAGAGCCAGGTACAGAAATGATGTCTCCTCCCTCACCTACTTAAATATTTCCACACTAACTACACAGAACACAGGCAGGAAATACTTGAAAGAACATGAAAATGAGAGAACACAGTTGGTCATTCATTCCCGTAGATGATGCAGTACCCAGATACTATAGGTTTGAAAGCCACAGAAGTGTCCAAGTTAACCTGAAGGTTAAGCCATGATTTTGGAGATGCTTGGAGACTCCTTCCACCTTTGGAGATACCAGTTGAGCTGCCTTTTTCATCCCATTGATTACCACCAAAAACACCCAAGTGAAACCATCACAAGTGAATTATTTCCTTAAAAGCATCAAACCATATTAGAAGGATAAAATGACTTCCAGGTGGATATATGCTCAGTCACTTTGGGATTTTCAAAAGCACAATAACATGTAAAAGACAAGAGTCAGCACAATGGTGAATGTCAGATAATGCCCTGGCCAGAGGTGGCACTACTGTGTAAAGCTTTGCAAGTCACAGCCCCTCCATGCTTCAGTCTCTCCATTAAAGCAGAAGTCTCATCTGCACATCTACCAAAGTCTTGAAGAAAAGCTGTTCCTTAGGCCATTCCCCTTCTCAAAGCACATTAAGCAGACCACAACCTGAGCTACTTCAGAAGTGCTCTTGCTTTGGTTAGGTTTGTCATACCGTTGATGACCTTCTAACTTCTGCAGCTGGCCTCTGAGAAAAGCAAATGCTTAGCAAGGGAATCAGCACACAATACAGCTCCTGCTCATGCTTTACAGCCTCATCTTTGAGCCCACATTGTGCCAATCAGCACTGGACAACACTAGGAAATTCTAATTTCTGTTTCCTAACTTCCCAAGGAAACTCTGAAGTGTCAGGGAGTGGGTGCACACAGAGGAAGGGTTACCCAAACATGTCCTGGGACACTTTCATTCTTAAGCGTCTTCTCAAAGGTAACACATTTTCACTTACTGCCCTCCAACAAAGCCCATCAATCAATAGCTGCCTTTTTAAAATGGAAAAAGCCACTATGAACTGCAGATAACTGAGCTATGCTCTGACCTCTAAGAACAATAGCATTCTAAAGACAGGAATGGGCTGCTGCCTACATGCTGTCATGCCAAGATCAGCATTTTGGTGCTTGTTTGTAGAAAAGCAACCAGTTCCTTTTAAGACTGTCACCTCTAAGCAGTGGTCACGTTGATATTCTGCATCATTCTGGATGGTTTGATTTGTCTTATGGTCCCAAGGCATCATCCCCAGGCTCCTAAGATGAAATTTCTGGGAAAATCTCAAAAGCCAAGGTTTTTGCACTGTGCAAGCCCCATGGAGCAAGTGGTATGGCACTGCAAAGTGGTTAGAATCCATTTTTCCAGAAGCCCTTGAGCAAGGGGGACTGCGGCTAAAACCCTATGAACATCTAGTATCACTGGCCATCAATGTGAAACAAAAGTCCTCAGAGAGGCTGGACTTTGCAGTGGCTTTTCAAGAGAGATTCATTACTGAGATTCATTTGTCTTACTTTCCCTAACACTTCCTTGCTCCTGTAGTGAAAGCCATTGCAAAAAGCACATCAAAACATAAGTGGTTTCCTCCTCTGCCCCTTTAAGTTCAGTTGGCTTCCATGTCTAATTGACAATACCTGCCTACCTCATCTGGTGGATGCTGTGTATCCCTCATTAACCACCTGGAAAAAAAGCAAGGCTTTCCAAGGCATCAGGACACACACTATGCTGATGCTCACCTGCCTTCTCACTCAAGATATTAAAGCAATACAGCAAAGGCTTATGCAAAAAGAAGCACATATGGGAAACGATGCATCCATGTTGGCTCTGACCTGACGTGCACCATGCTACCTACAACATCAGGGAGAGATACACATCCAAGCTACTGAGCTTTCTCCTGATTTTCAAGGCAACTGTCCCTCACTCAACATTGTGCAAAACCCCAGGAGCACAAAACAAATGACCAAGATTCACACTCAGCAAGAAGTGTGAGCGAGCTGCCAACCCCTTGCTATTATTCATCCCCGAGTTTCCTGAAAGGCATCACCAGGCAAGAGGAGTGTTAATGGCCTTACATGTTCTCTCTGATAATCAGCCATGCCAAGACCACAGTGCAAGGACACAGATTGACTATTTCATGTTTTAGAAATTGCTCTTTATGCCAGCTCTACATCTGTGGGAGTAAATTCCCTGCTTTTTTTCCCCATTCCCTTTGAAATCCATTATCAGCCAGAGCCTTCTCCCCACTCCCGCTCAATGTTTGCCCGTTGCTCAGACCTGTGTCTTTGAAGCAAAGCAATAAAATAGGTGCTAGTGTCCCAAACTCTTCCACTTATATCCCTTTTGTTTCCCAGTTTTGGTTGATCTCAGTTGTCACGTAAGGAGCAGAGAGCACATCACAGCTGTTGAGAAGGAAAGCAGAGGCTGAGCAAAGACTCTGAAAAGCTTTGTGTGTTCTCAGATGTCTGATCTGCTTCTCCTGCAGCCATTTTCACCTGCTCTCTCCTAAAAAGGGTGGGGATCGAGGGGCTGATCTGGAAGAGGATAGCAGCTCTGGAGTTAGAAACAGGGAGTGGTCTAGGACATAGGTGTCTGTTCAACAAGCACACAGATGAAACAACAACAAACAAACCCACCAGTATTTCAGTAATGAGAGACAGCATCGAGAAGTCCCCAAAGAGCAACACTGTGTAACTGCAGAGAACTGAATTCTAACCTCAGCTCTGCTGTGCACAGGTCAGCACTTCTACTTGCCACAAGGGAATAAACCAATCCTCAGCTCTTCTGAGCAGCTCACCAAAGGAAGAGTCCAGCAGCTCGGTTAGCACCACAGACTGGGCTCAGACCTCACCACTCAGCCAGGCCTAACTTAAAAGGATATGTTGACCCTGATGACTTTGTGGGACACCAAAGAAAGAACCTTTGCTCAGGCAAGCCTCCTGACAAGAAAGTGCCCTCAGCCACCTCACTTCACCTATCCTTCTCTTGCTCAAAAGGGAATGAATATCACCACCAAAATTCACTGATCCAACTTAAGAACAATTTCCTCTGAATAATCTTTTTTGCTTCATCAGTCTTTAAGGTAGGATGAAAACCTGTGAAGCTGCAACACAGAATGAGTAATGAGGTTGGGGCTTTTGCCAGGAACATCCCAGCTGATAACCATTCACAGATACTAACAGATGAAAATCAGGTTCTCTTTCACCCCATACTTCAACCATGGCAGATGAAATCTCAGCTCAGCCAGTATAAATCCCAGTGATTACTGTAAAGATTTAAGCTTATAACTATTTGGTTATTAATCAGATGCTTTAGGTACATGTTTAAAGCTTTGTATTTTGCTTTTAAAATGCAACGACCCTGCTGTGAACCATCATCTCACCTAACCTAGAATATAAGCTGCCTCTCAATTCTGCTCAGCACACATAGCCAGCACAACTGGTTTGTAGACACACAAATAAAAGCAGTCACATTGTAGGAGATCAGAGGCTATTCTATGTCACAAATCTGGTTTCCTACAAGATTTAACAGCAGGGAGCCCATATCCAGAGATGGAGTTCATGTCTCACATGTAACAACCCAGGCAAACTTCTTCTGACACAAGTTTGTCCAGCTCCTTCTATGAAATTGTACGACTATTCATGACATCCAGCAGCAAGTTCCATTCTCAGCATGCTGCTGTGTGCTGCCCAGGATGTCTGGCACCTGGCCCTTCCTAGCTGCATTTGGCATATACCCAGAGATCCAAGTTTCACTTGTGTATATCATGTCTCAGTTTTCATATTCACAACTGGGGAATAACAACACTTCTTTCAAAAGTGCTTTGAGATGCATGGACAGAAAGTTCTGTAGGAAAACTAAGCATCTTCCCTCTTTAGATCTGTAAAGCCTTCAAGGTCTTCAAATACACCAGAGCTTTCTGCTCCTTTGTATATAGACGTCTAGACTAAATGCCTTATTTAAGTAAACCCACCTAAAAGCATTCTAAAGCAGCAAAAACATCTGTGGAATCAGATCATCATCTGTCCCTTGGAGCAAGAAAACAAGAACACTGTAAGTCAGGTGATTTTCATGGCTGTGAAGTTAATCTGAGTGCTCTCCCAGCAAAAGCACTGTGCAGAGCTTGCTGCCCCACCACGTTTCAAAGCAACAGTAAGCTTTAATCAGGCAAATGCTGAGGAATACTTCCATAAGCAGATGGGGCCAATCAGGAAACAGGCACTTAAGAAGCAAGTAAGGATTACTGAGCTCAACCTGAAATGATGAGCTTCATTCAAACTCAGCAAGATCTCACTCATCTGCTCAGCATTCAAAGATGAAAGTAACTGAAGAGCTCACTGGACAAACGTTTACCCATTACACAAGGTCCACAGTAAACCCCCATCTCCCTGGATGTCAATGCTTGAGGTTCAGGGCCCTGTGGTCTGGCAATTTCTGAAACAGCAGGAAGAATGATGCCTTCAGCACTTATCAGCTGCAGAAGGAAGACACACAGCATGCAAGAAAGTACGGGCTGGATCTTTGCACTCACTTATCCCATCATCTACACAGCGGAACGGAGTTCACGATGCAGTCGCAGTCGTGGAGAGGAAATCATGAAACTCCTCCCTGAATCATTTCTACACAGATCCAGATCCAGTCCCAGCATGCTGACAGCAGCCATGCAGCCTACATGAAAATTCTGGCCCCAGAAGTGGCAAGAAGCCAAGAATTACATCCCAGGAACACCTTCCAGACACATCAGAGTGCTAAAACAAACAGCTTCAGAGCATGGAAGCACAGCAAAGACACTTGAGAAAAAAGCTCAAGGGTTAATGCAAACTAGAGTGATGATCAGGGGACTGGAACATCTCTGCTAGGAGGAAAGGCTGCAGGACTTGGGGCTGTTCAGCCCAGAGAGAACTGAGGGTGGAATCTCACTAATATTTACAAGAATTTGAAAGTTGTCTGTCAAGAGGTTGGGGCAGCACTTTTTTCTGTTGTGTCCAGTGACAGGACAAGGGGTAATGCTGGAAGATGGAACACAGAAAGTTCCACTTAAACACAAGGAAAAACTGCTTTACTGTGAGGGAGCCCTGGCCCAGGCTGGAGGTAATGCCTAGCTTGCTGGGAGTCTTTGTGAATCCCATCCTGGCACTCCTGGCCTTGTGAGAAAGTCAAGAGATCTGTGACAGGAACCCCTTTCCAGATTTCAGGAAAAAAAAAATAAAAAAGCAGGACTCTCTCCAGTGACAGGTGGAGAGTGGAGCCCTACTACTGCTTTGCTTGGGCTTGGCTGTTTGTTCACACACGCAGGGAAGCAGCTGAGGGTCACTGAAGCAGCACAAGACAACACTATGGATACAGCAGGGCCACGCTGCAGTACCAGGAAAGCATTCCCACCAGGAGAACAAACTCAGTGTGTAAAGCTTTGGATTTAAGACAGGAACAAAACACATATGCACAGAAACGTGAACCTTCTAGTTTTGAGTCCTTGGGATTTGCATTGTATGAACAAAGCAGAGTGTTGAACACAAGCCACCCAGCCCTGAATTTGCACCCAAGCCAGACACCATTACTCCTCTCAACTTTGTTTTGCCTCCCACCAGCCAAATGAAGGTACACAGACGTTTCAAACAAAAACCTACTGCTGCTAGCATTCACTGACCTGCCTTTGCTCTTCCCTCACAAGTTGTCATGTTGCTGGTGACTGACACCACAGGGCTGGGCCAGCTTCATGTATCTGTGCTGCATTCTGCTGCAGTCCTGGATGGACACAAAGCTGACTTTCATGGAAGGAGCACAGCACCACCATTTTGATACAATGAGCAGAGCAGCAGTGTAAAGAAAGCCCAGGGCTAAAGTAGTTTGAAAGGCTAAGAGAAAATAAGCCTCACTATACAGCAAGAATATTTTGCAACAGATGAACCCTGGCACCAGGGATGTGATTCCCTATTAATGCAACTACATGTCCTGTATTTTGAAGTAAGTTTATAAACCAGAGGCTTCAGAGGAGTTTCAATTTCCTCAGCCAGTGAAAAATGACTCAGACTCCCATTTAGGTGTTGAACTGCCTCTGCAAATTGTTCCCACTGCCCACAATTACAGCTGTTTGGGTGACAGTCACCTGCTGGTCCTAACCTATTCAGAATCACAGAATGGTGGGGGATGGAAACGACCTTTAGAGATCATCCAGTCCAACTCCCCTGCCAAAGCAGGTCCACCTAGATCAGGTCACACAGGAACGTGTCCAGGCAGGTTTGGAAACCTCCAGAGAAGGAGACTCCACACCCTCCTGGGGCAGCCTGTGCCAGGGCTCCAGGGAGAAGCATTTAACACCAGAGAGGAATGAAAAGCAGACAGAAATACACAACTGGAAAACACAGAAATCAGTTAAAGATTCTTTCCAGTTCCAGGATTCAACAGCTTGAGTTTTACAAGGTAGTAAGAAAGCATGTATTTTTCTTAAATTAAAAGCTCCTAAACTGAATTCCTTATGTGGCAATTGGTGATTGTTAATACTCTGCACCTCAAGTTCAGCATCAGCAACTGCTACAAGCACAGACTAATCAGAATGGATATTAAGTGCAACAATAACCTGTGGGAAGCTGACAGTTTGAAGAGGAGGGTCTTCACCTATTGCAGCACAACCCTGTAACTGGAGATGTTTCAAGAGACTTCTGCTACTGCAATCACACATGACAGATTACACCATCATGTTACAGGAGAAAATAACTTGTTTTGCAACATAAGATTGGGGCTAAATGATCTCTTAAGAGCTTCAGTGAGCAGACTGTCAAAATTTGTGCTCTGAATCTATCAGTGCTTAAATACTGATCTAAATTCTTCTGAAGCTTTCAAAATAGCACAACTCAAAAGTAGCCTCAAACCATTTAGAAAGGAAAGCAACAGAGACAGCTCCCTCATTTCAGTGCTTTCAGTCCAGAAATGTATGGACACACACAGCTACCATGTGTTGGCCAGCTGCTTCCCCAGGCAAAAAGTCAGCCTTGGGTATTCAAGAACACCTGCAGGCACTAGGGTGGTAGTGCAAAAACAACCTCCTCTATTCTAAGGCAAAAGCAGCCCTGTCTGTTTGCTACTGCCCTTGCAAGAGAGTCCTAGTACCTGTAAGCAGTGATAACTCCTTGCGTCTCACCCACAGCAAACAGCATAATGCATTTACAGATGAAAGATGAAGCAAACACCACAAAAGTTTCAGCTTTGAATAGCACAAAAATCAAGGGAGCAAAGCCATATTTCTGTTATGAAGGAGCTAAAGAAAATAGCATTTTGTAACTCTGGCACCAGCAGAAAACAGTCCTTGCTGCAAACTTTCTGTGGCTGGCTCTGTAACCTGTCATTACAATGGCTGCTGTAAACAAAGAATGCATTAGCCTTGGTGGTTTGCAGGGTTACAGTCTCTCTGGTGCCCAGGCTCTAGCTTTTGCCTATTTGATCAAAAATTAGTAGAAAATTTGTATCAATTCCTTTGCAGTTTGCCAAGGGTAATAGTCAGTGCTGAGCAGGATAAAGGACACTGGAAGAGCAAATGGTGAAAAAGACCAAAAAGCCTTTATCTAACTTAACTAAAGCTATCACACTACAGGAAAGATGCTGATGTCAAAAGCACACTCAGCATCACAGGAGCTCCAGACAAGCTCTCTTCACGTAAGGAAAGTCACTGTTTGAAGGACACAGGAAGTTCTTCTCCCTCCTCCAATTAATATTATCACTAAAGGTGAAAACAGCTCTGGTAAAACCGAATCTGTAACCACCACACAACATCTAGAACATTCTGTGATTCTATGTGTTCCTGTGAGGACAAAACACTCACCTACAACCACCCAGACATGGACATGTCCAGATTTCAATGCAGATTGCATGCTGATGATTTCAAGCAACCCCAAAGCACAATTTTGCTGTGTGCCACCTGAGGGTAGGTCAAACCCAACAAGGCTGCTGTATGACAGCCCTGTGATCCCACAGCTTCATCCACTCTCACCTGGTACGTAGGACATTTCAAGTTCCAGCCAGAAAAAAAAGCCCCAACGGGAAAACCAGGGACAGACAAGCTGGTGGCTGAGGAGTGCAGAGGACAAAACTCTTGTCTGTAATTCTGCTACACATTTTTATTTGTCCATGGGAAAGACTTAGCCCTTCCTTTGTGAAAGGGGATAAGGGCTACTCTTCCTCAGAAAAGCTGCAGTGGTACAGTTCTTTGTCATTTCATCAGTGAATGAAGGTACTCCTACAATTTGGATTGTGCAGGGAAGCAGGGAAATGGCTACTGGGACTCGTGGCTCTCCTCAGCTTTCTTAAAACAGCTCAAGCAGCCACGCTGACATGAAAAACAAGAGCAGCAGAAGGCCCGGCTGCTTCCTCCTCCAGATTGAGGCAGCGTGGGTGTTATTGCTGGGATCTGCTGCCCTCTGCTGTCACATACAACAGATGACATTCTCATCTGACAAATCCAGGTTTACAGCTACACATGATAAAAAAAACACCCCAAACCACATCATGGTAATGACAAAAAGGTCACAACGGAGTCAGATTTTAAGTGGGTTTACCCACACCCCTCAGTTCTGGTCTTATACCATATAAAACACTTGTCCCTTTCCTCAGTGCACTCCAAGAGGCACCTTGCAAGCCCAATTCTACCTAAAGGATGATTTTTACCTCTGCCTCTCACCCTTGTTGCAGCTGTTTCAGAGATAAAAGCACTCAGCTATTCACCCATTCAGCAAAACACCTCTCACTGTCTGCAGATCTTTGTAGTGGATCGTGCACATCACCAGGGGAAGAGCCACCAAACATCCTGCTCCCAAGCAGAGCCTGGACTAGACTGCAGGAATAAAATGCATTACTGCCATCCCCGTGAGGCCATACGTGGGTCTCTCCTTTTCTCAGCCTTCACAGTGGCAATGCCACCAGGAAGCTTTGCCAACTCCAGAGGGGGAAGCTGAGGTGGATTTGCATTTTGAAGTTGAGCAGAGTGAGGCATGCATGTGAGGATGCTCTGCAGCACTCAGGCAGAAAAGTCTTGGCCTCATTTTCCTCAAGGTCTGTAAGTGCTGACAATGAAAAAGTGTAGAGGAAAAAGGAAAAGGTGCACTGTGCTTCACAGCACATCTCCAGCCTGTCTGAACAACAGCAGCACCCAGTTTGCTCTGAGCCTGCAGTAGATGCATCACATCTGCCAGCTTACCTGACTTCCTCACCAGCAAAGTCAAACACTTTGGTGATTGTCACTTTGCCTGAACCTTTTGGCTTCTCAGACTCTTTTGGTTTCTCCTGAAGCTTCTTCCCACTCTTCTCTTCTTCAGCCTGTGAAACATATGGAGGAGAAAGTAAAACAATGCATTTGTGGAGCCAAGCCAAATCATTGCTGCAATGGGACAAGGACCCGACACAGATCTTGGGTTGCTCTGCAATTTAGGCTGGCTGGTCAAAGCAGGACAGGATGGGAAGCGAGTCACTCTCAGACAAGAAAAGGGAAACAAATGTTCTTGCCACTAGGACATTCCTCACTTCGGTGTTCAAGGGTCAAAATTGACCCAAAACAAAAAATGTAACTGGAATTTAATGTAGGAAGGAGGAAGAGTCCAGTGCCGTGGCTCAGAAAGCAAGCAAAAGCCTGAAGACTGTTTTCCCAAACCAAGCACCACCAGGCAGTGAAGCTACCAGGGTGGATTACACCCTGTTTATTTCTACTGAAGCATATAGTAAGTCACAACCAATCAGCAGGAAAAAGACAGCTGATCTTCATAAAGAAGCCTGAAGACACTAAGCTCCTTGTCAATAATATCTCTTTAATTGGACAGGGAAATATCAAGCCATTTGTCAACACCTTATTTTACTCAGTCAACTACAGCTTTAACAGCATACAGAAAAAAACCCCTCAGACTCTATAAATAATCCAAAGAAAACCCCAAACTCTTGTTCTAAATCAACCACACACCACAGAATTCCTCAAGCACATGACTTAAGCCCAAATTAAGAAGCTCACGAGACAACAGGAACTGCATCTCTCCATCAGTTATTCCTGGAGAAACAGGCTCCTGGGAAACCTTCAAAGGCCACTCATGTTTTAGCCATCTGCCTCTGAAAGCAGAGCACTGCTCTTTTCCTCTGCCTGGAACCATCTCAGCTTTTCAGCCAGCAACAGCTGGGGTGGAGAGAAGCAGGAGGATTCAGCTGAAAGGACTCTTCTAAAAGTTGCAAGCAAAGATAACACAGCTACCCTTGTTCTGCCACCTTCCCTTTGCTGTAGTAGAGAAACTCTGCCCAGGGAGGAGACCATACTCCCCAGGCATCAGCGAGTGCAGAGCACAGACTGTTGTTACTTCTTTGGCTGACTACTCAAAAAAAGAGCCAATTCTAGCAACATAGGGTCAGATTTGGTACCTGCTTCCCCTCTACTGCCTTAATGTGAAAGGTTTTGCAAGGCAAAGACACACATTTAGCTTTATTAAGAACCAAATCCTTTTTGAACAGCTGATTACACAGAGAATTATTTCTCCAGAAAACCTCCACAGCCAGAGAGTGAAAACACATTACTGGGGCTTGGAAAGAAAAGCAGACAACGCCAGATTCATCCTTGCTACAAATGTCCAGGACAACACACAGCATCTTCATTCCCACTCACTGTACAAGGATGAAAGGCAATGCACAGAGGTACCAGCACAGGTCTCTCCTGCTTCCCCACTCACACAGTGTCCCTTATTGTTTTGAGCATCAGGAAGCCTCAGGAGAGAGCTGTGCCCACAAGCAGAACTCAGATCACACCTCACTGGGCTGCTCCTACGTCACAAGGAGAATCCAGCTCCAAAAGCAGCACTGACACATCACACAGTCTTTCCTAGTTAGAAGGAAATCACCAACTTATAGTTTTCTCCACGGTGGGGGCTTCAGGCTTACAGTCAGATACAACAATGTAAACCCTGCCTCTTCCCAGCTCTGACTGACATCTGGTACCAGCCAGAACCAATGCTGTGTGCTCTAAAGCTTCAGGCCCTTCCCGCACTCCCCAGGCCAAGACCCAGGCCCCTGTTACCTTCTTAGCTTGTGTCGCTTGTGTGGCAGCTGCTGCTTTGGGCTTCTGTCCGACGTCACTAAGGAAACTGGCCCACAGAGCATCCTCTTTCTTTTTTTCTTCCTCTTCTCTGCTTCTTTCCACCTGCTCTACATTATCCTCTTCCTCCTCCTCATTCTGCTGAGCCTTTTCTTCCTCTTTCTCATCCGGTTCTAGCAGCAGACCTCCTTTCTTCCTCTTTCTGCAGAAGACGCCCAAGAAAAAAAACAAAAACACAAGAAAATGCTGAGGCGCAGCAACGTGATTCCAAAACTGACCTGGAAACGCGGGTGAAGCGACTCGGCGCTCAATAGCTGAGACGCTTCCCGGGATCTCAGGGGTGAAGCCACCCGACTAGAAACCGCCGCCGTTCGGCAGCCCCCGGCCCGGCACGTGTGTGCGTGTTGCAGCCGAGGGGCTGCGGGGAGCGCGGGGCGGGAGAAGCCGCCGCAAACAACCCCGAGGGGCAGCGGCAGGTGCCGGCGGCTGACAAACTGCCATCGCGAGCCCGGGAAGCGGCTGCTGCCGTGCCAAGCCGTGCTGAGCCGGGCCGTGCCGAGCCGGGCTGTGCCGTGCCGAGCCGGGCTGTGCCGTGCCGAGCCGCGCTCTGCCGAGCCGAGCCGGGCTGCGCCGTGCCGCGCCCGGCTGTGCCGGGCCGCG
>WBNH01010195.1:152483-202864 GCA_013401255.1 Urocolius indicus
GCCGGGCTGTGCCGTGCCGGGCTGTGCCGTGCCGAGCCGTGCCGTGGCGTGCGGGGAAGCGCTGGCGCTGAGCGTGCCCCGGGGCAGGCGGCGGCGGGCGCGGCCGTTACCTGCTGGCGGGGCGGCGGGGGCTCCTCGTGCCGCGGGCCGGCCGCGGGCTGTCCGCCGCCTCCTCCCTCACCAGCTCACTCGCGTCGTCCTCGCTGTACTCCGCACCTGCAAGCACAGCCGGTGAGCGCCGGGGCCGGCCTCTGCTGCCGCCGCCGCCGCCGCAGCCCCGCGCCCGCCGCCCCGCCGCACACCTGAGGGCACGTAATCCTCGTCCTCGGCCGACGCGTACTCCGAGTCCGAGCCCGACATGATGCCGCTGCCGCCGCCCTGGCACAGAGCGTCAGCGCCGCCGCTGCCGGACAGCGCCCCCCCGCGGGCTGGCGGGTGGCTGCGGGCGCGAGGCGGCGCCGGGCAGCGGGGGGAGCAGCGAGGAGCGTTCCGCCGGCCGGACGGAGCGGCACAGCCAGTTCCCCCCCACCCCCCCCAACCTGCGGCCGGCAGCCGTTGCCATGGCAGCGCGGCGCCGGGCGGTTGGCGGGAACAGCCGCCTGTCAGCGAGCGGCGCTCGCCATTGGCTGCGGCGGCCGGAAGGGGCGGGCGGTGGCGCCGGCGGATGGCGGCGGCGGGCGATGGAGGGCGGCGAGGCGGGCGGCGGCGGCCTCCTGCAGCAGATCCTCAGCCTGCGCCTCGTGCCCCGCGTGGGGAACGGCACCACCTACTCCAGCCCTCTCTCCACCTTCCCAGGTACCCCCCAGCCCCCTCTCCCCCCGGCGCGGGGCCGCCCCCCGGCTCCTGACGGCCGCTGTCCCCGCAGAGATGTGGTACGGCGTCTTCCTCTGGGCCCTCGTCTCCTCCCTCTCGTTCCACGTCCCGGCGGCGTTGCTGGCGCTGTTCACGCTGCGGCACCACAAGTACGGCCGCTTCATGTCCGTGAGCCTCCTGCTGATGGGCATCGTGGGACCCATCACCGCCGGCATCCTCACAAGTACGGCAGATGGCTCGGGAAACGTGTGGCCAGCGGCCCCGTGCTGACCGCAGGTCACCTCCGAGCACGTGCCAGACGCTGGCGTGCCCTGGGACAGGGAGGGGAGTAAAGTCGTGGCAATATTCCCTCTCCCCCCCACCCCTCCCGCCCTAGGTTTGAAAGAGTTGGAGCGTTACATCTCTTTGTTGGGAGTGGCAAACGTGCCCGTGGGGCACACAGCCAGGTGGGCTTGTGGGTTTCTGAGCTCTTGGGGGGGAAAACCAAGTGGCTGTGCCTTGAAGTGGGTCATATGTGCAGCTGGTGGGCTGTAGAGTAGAGGATCTTGTGACAAAGGTATGTCCAGAACAGCCTGAACCTCCTGGAGGCCTCAGCAGAGTTTCAGCCCCAGTTTACCTATTGCCACCAACACATGTTGGTTGTTGGCTGAGGTTTGTCGCAGTAAACCCAGCCTGGCATTTCTACACAGGGCTTTGAGTCCCTTTCCCACAGCCCTCCCTCTTCTCTGCCCCAGTCTCATGACCTCTGAGACTTCCCACTTCTCCCCTGGGACACCCCAGTCTCCGGTGTGCTGTCACACAGCTGTGTTTTGGCTTTTCTCCCTGTCTGCAGGTGCTGCCATTGCTGGAGTTTACAGAGCTGCAGGCAAAAAAATGATCCCCTTTGAAGCCCTCATTTTAGGAGTGGGCCAGACATTCTGTGTGGTAGTGGTCTCATTCCTACGGATTCTGGCCACTCTCTGAGCTCTCCTTCAGCCCTTGGAGACCACAGACCCGAGGAGGAGCAGAGGATCTGCCACCCCACCCTGTCTCTGGAACACATGGTTAAAGGCCCCCCTGAGGGCCTGCTCCTGCCTCCAGCCTGGCTTGAAATTAAGCTACAAACTGTGAATTTTGTTACTTTTTGGTAACATTAAGTGCCAAGTGAAACTTTTATGTCCCTGGAGCATAGGAGAAAGGCTGCTGGAGGAGGAGGAAGGCCACCTGCCTTTTACCAGGGACCAACTGTTAGCAGCAGGAGGTAACACAAGTGGGACACGGACCCTTCCAAGGTAGAAACAGCACTTAAGAGCTCAGAGCTCTGGCCTCTTGCTGCTTTGCCTGCAGGTGAACCTGAGGTTCTTTTAATGTGATTTGTTTTAAATTGAGAAAATGAATTTATTTCAGGCCCGTGGTCTTAGGGAAAGGAAAAATGGTTTTAGAGAGCTGAAGCTGTGACTCTGTGGCTGAGAGCTGTGCCTGGGAGTGCTGTGGCCACGGGCTCTCCTCATGAACTGCTTTAGTTTAAGTGACTCTTTACTAACTCCTAGCTCTGCCCTTTTGCCTGGAGGTGTGCAATGCTCCTGGGGCTCTGGGGCAGTGCTTTCTGGGGGCTTGGCTTCTCAGACCCTGGGGAGGAGCTGAGGTGGAATCCCAAGTGTGCAGCTTGCCCTGTGGCTTTGCTCTTCTCCCTGGGTATATCTTAGCAGCTGCTGCTCCTGAGGGCTGCTGGGGGAAGGCACCATCTGCATCCAGCCTCCCAGCACACATCCCAGCTGTGTGTTTGCTGAATTCCTCTGGTTCCCAAACCACCTCACCTTTCGTAGCTGTCTCCTGTGCTCACCCAGGGCTCTGTGGTTCTCATGAACAAGAAATTCTCTCGACGTACAAACTTCTCTGGAGTGGTCTGATGACAGCTGATGGCAAGAGGTGGTTTCAGGGGCAACCTAACAGAGATCACTCGAAGTTTTAGCCCTTGTTAATTCAGGGAATAAAGCTGTGTATTTTAGGAAAGCCTTTCTTGTAAATCTTTCCCCTTAGATGGGTGAGGTCCAAGTGGTGTCACTGTACTAAAGCCTGGATCTTGGAGGGCCTTGGGTGCTGTGCTGCTTGCAGAGAGCCAGTCTTCGTGTGGCAGCAGACCCCAGAGAAAGGTTGGGTCTCTCCTTCCCTCTTTGCTCCTGCTCCTGGTGAAAAAGCAGGAGTCCTAATTGTTCCAGATGGATTAGAAGAGCTGTGAGCAGTGGGGTGAGAGAGGTTCTGCTCCCCCTCTGCTCTGCCCTTGTGAGACCACATCTGGAATATTGTGTCCAGTTCTGGGCCCCTCAGCTCAAGAAGGACAGGGAGCTGCTGGAGAGAGTTCAGTGCAGGGCCACAGAGGTGACAGAGTGGAGCATCTGCCTTGTGATGAAAGGCTGAGGGAGCTGGGGCTCTGCAGCTTGGAGGAGACTGAGNGTCCCTTCCAGCCCTTGAGATTCTGTGATTGTGTGGCAGTTCCTCTGCAGCAGTGGGGCTGGGGGGGCAGGTGAGGCACAGCTGGGCTGTGAGGAGCTCAGAAGGAAAGAACCAAATTGAGTGAGTGTAAACCCTCCTGCTTTCTACCTGTTGTAATCTCCCAAAGTCTGTTTTCAGGACACTGCCTGAGGAGCTGGCAGCTTGCCTGCTGTTGGGAAGTTGAGTGATCAGACCTGGGGCTGCTTCTCTCTGCTGGGGAGCTGTGACATTCAGGGGATTCTCACCTAAGAGGTGAACAATCAGCCACCGACTGCTAATGCGTATTTGCCCTGGGGGTGAGCTGTGTGTGTCACCTTGCTTCTCCCAGAGGAGAACCCCCTGGCTGCCTTCCCCATCTCCCTCCTGTAAAGGCAGATCCAAGTGGGAAGGAGGAGGAGGCTGGAGTGGATGCACCAGATGGGTCACTGCTGGCACTTCCCCTGCTCACTGCATCAGTTTGGTCTCCCCTTTGTGTTCCTTCCCAGGGAGGCCAGCAGAGGAATCCCTTCAGTTCCCAGCAGGTGGAACTGTGAAGTTTCTCCTGGCACATCTGCTGGTGGTGATCATCAATAAACCTGTACTGAGCGAGGGGCAGGGAGCTCTGTGTTTCTCCTGCAGGGTCAGAAGGGCAGCTGGGTTGTGCTTCTGGAAATGAGACTCGCTCAGGCAATCTGGGGCAGGAAATGTCTGGGCTCTGATGATTATTTGTGTCCCTGGATGTGCTGTCTGCCTGCAGCTCTGCTCCTGGGGATGGCTCAGGTGGTTTGGAGGCTGGGAGGTGCAGTTGCTGAGCAGAGCACAGGGTCCCTGCAGCCCCTGGGCTTGCCACTGACCTGCTCCCATCCCCTGGCGGCAGCAGCAGCAGCTTTGCACGGTCCCACAGCTCACTTGCATGGCTCTGGCTGACCCAGGGCCAGAGCAGTGCCTGAGTTAGATCCATGTACAACCTCCAAAGGCAACACGAGTCTTTGTTAGATGGCGGCCGTGTGTGGTGGCACCGCCCAGGAGCTGCCCACCTCATGCCTTTGCTGCTTCCCCCAGCCCCGAAATACTGAGCCCTGAGCAGGCAGGCAGCAGCTTTTATTGGCAGTAAAAGGTCAGCACATTCTCTTGGTTCCCACGGGTGAGGACGACGGGCGGCCTCAGGTCCTGCGACAGGGTCTCCAGCCAGGCCATGTAGAGGGAGCTGGGGCAGCGGCCCTTCCTGCCGATGGGCAGCGTGCTGCGGCCACAGAGAGGGGGTGTGAGCCACGGCCCCTCTCTCAAGCTGCTCCCAACTTGCAGGTTATTACCCCAAAAAGGGGAAGTAACCCCCATCCACCCCTCTGTGATAGGCCCCGGGCTGACTCCTGCAGCCTTCCAAATGCTTATCCCCGCGGTGTAGCCCCATCCCACCACAGCACTGGGGTGTCTGTGGGGGATCTCCCCGTGCAAGGTGGGGGTGAGTGTCCAGGGGGACTGGTTCCATGGGGCATGGAACAGTGGGGAGGGCAGTGTTGGCACCTACATGGCTATGAGCGCTGCGTCCCGGGAGTAGTCCAGCAAAATCTCGTTCAGCCTCACTTGTCGGAGCGACTGCAGAGCAAAGAGGGTTGGCAGATGCCACACAGCTGTTTCCAGAACCCCTGAATTTTTGCCTCAAAAGCAGAAGCCCCTTTGCAGGCCTGTGCTGGCAGTCGTGCTACCTTGGCTCTGTTTTTCTCCACCTCCTCATCAGAGATCTTCCAGGGACAGCCCTGCCGCAGCTCACTCACCGCGGCCTCGTCTTTGAAGCCGTCGTTCAGCCTGAAGGGAGCGATCAGGCTGTCGAACCTCTTGATGCTGCAAGAGAAGCAGACGGTGCCGGGAAAGGGGGCTAGGGGTGGGGGCTTAGAGGTGCTGAGGTGACTGGGGAGAACACAAGGGGCTGGTTACTGCTCTGGCCGGGGTTTCTGGTTGATGTCGGGGAGGATGTGGACCTCGTGGAAGCCGAGGCGGAACTTGCTCAGCAGAGAGACAATCCTAGCAAGGAGAACACCGGGCGTGATGGCAAAGCCTGGAGGGCCACAGGGTGACCCGTGGCGTGGGGACAGTGGCCAGGAGGAAGCGTGGGGCAGGAGTGGCCACCAGCACTTACGCCTTCCTCTCCTCATCCATCCTGTTGATCTGCCCTCCGACAAACACCCGGATCTTGCACTTTCCCCACCGCTTCTTGCGGCCCAGGAGGTAGGGGATGAGCAGAGTGAGCCCTGTCCCCCAGAACACGCAGGCTGCAGAGCTCACCTGATGCCACAGGACAGTGTGTCCTGCCTCACTGAGTGAGGAGGCACAGGGCAGAGGCCAGCATGTCCTGCCCCACTGAGTGAAGAGGCACAGGGCAGAGGCCAGCGTGTCCTGCCCCACTGAGTGAGGGGGGACAGGGCCTCCTGGGCCCCGCGCTGGAGGTGCTGGGTTGGTGTTGCCAGCAAAGAGCCGCAGCAGCCAGTGCTGAAGGTTACCTCCATCATCGAAGAGCCAGTAAATGTCGATGGTCTTTTTGCCCTGCTCGTTCTGGAAGATGGTCCTTGCCTGCTGCTCGCTGCCCAGGGCAGTGGGGTCTGCTGCCAGGGCAAAAGGTTCCCAGCATTGCCAAGGGGCACTGCTGGCTGCCGATGAAAGGCACCGTGTCCTCTTGCTCCCAGCCCTGCTGCCTGTCACTGCTCGAAAGCCACATCCCTGCCTGCAAACCTGGCTCCCCAAAAACAATCCCCAGAGCCTGGGATGCTGGGGGCAGCCCCAAGCCAGGACCAACCTGTGCCTGGGGCCGCTCTGCCGCTGCTGCCATTCTCGGGGTGCTCTGCTGCCTCGAATTTGGGGTTAACTGGGGAGGGAGCAGAGCACAGGCAGCAGGGCAGTGTCCCACTGCTGTCTCCATCCCCTTCGCTCCCAACCCAGGAATGATGTCCCCTCCAGGACTGTGCTTTTCACCTTGAGGACATGGTGTCAGCTAAACCAGCCCTTCCTACAGCTCCAGCACACCACTGAGCGTCCCCAGCTCCCCAGCACTGCTTACCATGGGCCTGCATCACTCGGGAAACATTCAGCCCTTCCTTCATCCTCATCAAGCACATGCCATACTTGAAATCAAAGGCATCACTGGAAGGAGGGAGGAGAAGGAGTTTAACAGTGAGTGGCTGGTGTCAGGGGCACCGCCAGCCCAGCCTGATGCTGTAGCATCCCCAGGCCCAACCACAGGAGCACTGCCGGTGGCCCTGGGGGCAGAGGAGCCGGTGTGGCCGTACTGCAGGATGCCCACGTAGTCCTCCAGGCTTTGTGGGGATGCTGTCTGCCAGTTCCTCTTGTATCCCAGCACCAGGATGTTGGGTCTCATCTTCCCGAGGCCGGCAGCCTATGGATACATGTCCCCATGAGACCCCTCTGTGGGGACAGACAGACACGGGCAGTGTCACAGCGTGGTGGGGGTTGGAAGGGACCTTTAGAGATCATCTGCTCCAACCTCCTGCTAAAATAGGTCCAGCTAGATCAGGTCACACAGGAACGTGTCCAGGTGGGTTTGGAAACCTCCAGGGAAGGAGCCTCCACACCCTCCCTGGGCAGCCTGGGCCAGGGCTCCCTCACCTCACAGTGAGAAAGTTTTGCCTTACGTTTAAATGGAACTGTTTGTGTTCCAGTTTGTCCTGTTGCTAGATACCACTGAAAAAAAGTGATGCCCCAACCTTCTGATGCCCACCATTTAGATATCTATCAATATTGATGAGTTCCCCCTGCAGTCTCTTTTCCAGACAAAACAGCCCCTGGTCCTGCAGCCTTTGCTCATAAGGAAGATGCTTCAGTCCCCTGATCATCTTGGTGTCCCTGCACTGGCCTCTCTCCAGCAGTTCCCTGTCCCTATTGAGCTGGGGAGCCCAGAACTGGACACAGGACTCCAGATGAGGCCTCAGCAGGGCAGAAGAGACGGGGAGCAGAACCTCCCTCGACCTGCTGCCCACACTCTTCTTGATGCCCCCAGGCCAGGTTTCATTCTAAAAGGGCTGTAGCCTTCCTGTTGCACCCCTGCATGTTCTGGCAATGCTCCTGTACTCGTCCCAAAAAAACAGGTCCTGTTTCCACCTCTCATAGATGGCTGCTTTCTCCCTGAGCTGTCCCAGCAGATCCTTGCTCGTCCATGGGCCTCCTTTTCCCAGTTTTCTACATGTAGGGGCACAGTGATCCTGGGCTTGGAGGACGTGGCACTTGGAGAAGCAAAGGGGAGTGCCTAAAGGGACCCTGACGGCCAGTGGCCAGGGATGGCTCTACCTGGATGAGCATTTGGACCCCGCTCCTCAGATCCTCAGCCACCACGTCTGCGTAGAAGGCCTTGATCTTCCTCTTCACAAGCCACTTGGTGTGGCCATCTGCCATCAGCTGAGACTCTGGCATCTTCTGCTTCCGTGGGCCCTGGGGGGAGCAGAGGCAGGGGCTCAGGCACAGACAGCCCCTTCCAGCTGGGGACCTCCAGCTCCTCCCTCCCTGAATCACTGGCAAGACCCTGATGTAAGTGCTGCACACAAGAGGTTGTGTGCAGGAAAACACACGAGAAGCAGGAGAAGCAGGGAATGTGGGGAGTTAGAGGCCAACATACATCATGCCAGCAGTCCCACGGCTGGGGACAAGCTGGCATTGGCTGCACCACATATCCAAAGTCACTCTGGAGGCTTCAGGACAGCAGCACCATCCCTGCTCCCCATCTGTGGAGCAGCTGCCTCATCCTGCCTGCTGCATCTTTGCTTTGGTAATTAATGGGCAAGGGGAAGCCATTAGCCCACAGGAACTACATCAATATTGCTTAACAAGGTGGAGAGGCTTCTAGTCAAAACATTTAGTCATCCTGTGGCACATAAATGGACACATTTCAATCCCCACCCTGTGAGCTCACAAAGATGCATATCTGGGTTTCCCAGCCCACTGCCCACGGGTGGCTGGAGCCCCCAGGGCAAGGAACCAGCTGCCCTGTGCAGGTGACTCACGATCAACACGTTGCCACAAAGCATCAGGCTGAGGTTCTTGGTGAACGTCCCCACAAAATCCACCAGAGCTGGGCGGAAATTGGGGGGACCAGTCAGCACCAGGCACTGAGGTCTGCAGGCAGAGAGAGGAAAGGGAGCACAGGCTGGTACCTTGGAGGTATGAATCCTCTCTGGAACGAGCCACATCCCTTCCCTCCTCCCTGGCCAACAACAACTGCAGGGAGCATCTTTAAAATGAGATGAAACCGCATGAGTAAGGGTCCAGCCTCACTCTTCGGGTTTACATCAGATGAGACCAACATCTGCATCTGCCTGCTGTGGGAAAGGCAAGATTTGCCCTGCTTTCCCCTCTCTGCCTGCACGGCAAAGACATGGGATTTGAGGCAGACACGTTTTGCTGGGGGCCCCAGTTACTGAGGATGATGGTGAGGACATGGCCATGGGCACGAAGCTATCAGATTTGCTGCCAGTGGCATCCAGTGCTGCATCGCCCTTACTCCATGCCCAGCGCCCCACCGAGCCACCCTTGCCTGTAGTTCTTGACGTGCTCATCCACTTCGCTCAGCCCCACCGAGTAGCTGAGGGCCATGTTGTACGAGCTGGCTTGCATGGAGGAGCCCCAGTTGACATCTACACGGGGAAGATGGTTCAGCAACGGGCCAAGACCTCCTGGGGCATGGCTGGTGCCGGGGTTACCACCACACACCTGGCTTTTTGTAGAGGACGTATCCCAGGAGGAAGATGACGATGCCTAAGGCAATGAGGGCTGCCCACCAGGTCAGTAGGAACATGATGACCACAGAGACGGTGGCCCCGAAGAGCGCGGCCCACTTGCTGTAATACTGAAAGGAGGGTCGCCAGCCTGCATACAAACACACAAACACACACACACACACACACACACAGCGGCTGCTGCTGGCACGGCGAGCTGACGGCGAGCTCTGCGCCGCACGGCTCGGCACAGCCCGGCACAGCCCACCTGGAGAGTTGGTGATGGAGGCGTGGAAGCAGCTGAAGTTGATGAGGGCGTAGGAGCAGAGGAAGAAGTTGGAGATGATGGGGGCGATGGCGTTGAGCTCGGCTGCGGGGAGGGGAGAGTGAGCTGTGGGCGCAGGGGACGCGGCCGCTGGCCCTGCAGCATGTACCGGGGCAGGAACGGGCAGCGGGTGCCTACCGATGAGGATGAAGCCCACGGCAATGATGTAGGTGAGCACATAGCCACGGATGGGCTCACCGTTCCTTCCATAGCCCTTCCCAAAGAAGCCGATGAGAGGATAGAGCTGGTCCCTGCAGAGACACTGCAGCGAGAGGTGCACTGCAGACCGCCAGTGCTGCCAGGACACGAGGCCACAGTGCAGGGGCCGCTCTTGTGCCCAGAGGAGCAAGGGCCAAACTGGCCTTGTGTCCTCAGCGACCATCCCCCTCGCCTCAGGGCAGCTCATGGACGCCCAGACGCATCGCCTGCTCCCTCTGCCAGGCTGGAGGGTGGCAGCTGGGGGCCACGCACACACCTGCCCCTCACCTGGAAGACTTTGGGGGCTGAGACAAGACAGGCCAGTGCAGAGGAGAGGGTGGCGCCGAAGATCCCCGCCGTGATGAGAGGTCCGAATCCAGACACCATGCTCATGCTCTGCCCAAAACCCACGTGGTCAGGAGTCCTGGCACTCCCAGTACATCAACCTCCACCCTGGCCCTTGAGGGATTCCCAGCCCCTGGGCCCATCCCGCTGCCAAAGTCCAGCCACGTCCAAAAGCCCAAGGAAGACTGTGCTCCCTGCTGCATCCCCATTACGTGGCTGCTTCACCGGCCTCCCAAGATGCTGGGGGAATGCCAGGCATGGGGCTGCTCTGGGAAACCCACCCCTTGTAGCACCAGCCCGGCCAGGAGCAGGAACTGGATGGGTGATAGTCCCGAGTGGCACCTGGTAGTAGTTGCTGAGCCCGTAGCGGCAGCTCTGCTGCTGGATGCAGGTGGTGAAGTTCCAGCCGAAGCCGCAGGCCAGTCCCTCGCAGCCCGGGGAGCCCAGTGCCACGCTGTCGTTCAGGCTGCCCGAGGCGTCCCGGACCACACAGGCACCTGAGGGGCACCCAGCAGCCGCTCCGTGCCCGCTCAGCCGCCGGCAGGACAGGCGTCCCCCCAGCCTTTGTGCAGCCTCGGCCCCACGTTCTGTGCTGGTAACCATCCCCCAGGTCCCTGCCACGGGGCTGCGCAAGGGCCATGAGCCATACCAGGACTTTGCCTCCCGTGGGAGGAGTGAAGCCTGGCACCTGCGGCCCTTGCCCCGGGACGTGGGTGCTGGTGTCCGTGGCTCACTCTCGGCTCCCACAACCTGCATCTTCCCACACCACCCGTTCCAGGGCAGGGGCCTCACCCAGCTCACCTGAGAACGTGCCGCTTACCGATCGTAGCAGAGAGCACCAGGTAGGACATGGTGGTCCAGAAGATGGCCATCAGGGTGCCCTTGGGGATGGCCACAGCGGGATCCTGCCCAAGGGAGTCACAAAAGTCACAAGATAGCTTTTCAGCAGCACCACTCAAGTGGCATTTTGATCGTGGCTGCCGTACAAGAGGCATTTTGAATTCATTGCAGCACAGAGCTGCAGAGCATCTCCTGTCTGGCCCTTCCCCAAAGTCCTCAGAAGGAATAAAACAGGGGCTAAAAGTTGGATCAAAACCAAAGCCCCAGGGAAAACAAGGCTCGAGCCCTGAGAAACACCAGCTCAAGCAGCAGGTAGGTCAAAACCTACCTTTAGGTCACCAGAAATGTTGGCCCCAGCCAGGATGCCAGTAGCTGACGGGAAAAAAATGGAAAACAGGCCAAAGAAGGAGCCCTCGGGCCCACGCCAGTTGGGCACAAAGTTCTGGGCAAAGATTTTAGCTGGGGAGAAAGCAGAGGAGAAGCATTTAGGGCCCCTCAACTGCCCTTCTCCTGGCTGAAGCATCTCTGCCTGACAGAGCGTACCCCTGATGGTAAGACAGCCCTTGGGAGGAAGACACCAGGCTGTTAATGACACCTCTCAGCAAGGAGCACTTGCCCCATAGCCAGCTTCTCTCCCAAGAGCAGCAAAGGGCTCTAGCAATGTGCTGAGCATAACCCTAACCTGAGGCAGACCCACCTTGGTAGCTGAAGAAGCCCTTCGCCTGCTTCTCAGCAGTGGCTGGGATCACTGTCCCCACCAGGTAATTTATGAAGGAAACCATGATGACCAGGAAAAACAGTATCTGTGCCTGCCAGACCAGAGAGAGTCAGCTGAGGGGCTGGGATTTGAGCTTCAAGAGGGCAAAGAACGCGTTATAGGAGAAACTCTCGCCCGTTTTTTGGGGAGCTATGGGCATCTGCTCCTTGGTTGCCCTGTGGGCAGTGGAGTCGGCTCTTACCAGCCCAAGGGAAGAAGGTGAGCAGAAGTGAGCGTTACCTTGGCCTCCCACTCCATGCCAGCCAGGGAGATGCCCAACAACACCGTGACGGTGACAACCCCGATGATGCGGATGTCATTGGTGGGGTCCACGATGAGGGAGTTGTGCTCCTGGGGAGGTGAAACCATCCACAACGCAGAAGTATGGGACTCCCTTGCTGAACCACAGACTGCCACAAGTCTCGGCAGCCAGCAGCTGCTTCTCAGCAGCCCAATACTCACACAAGTGTTGGTAACTAGCACAGCTTGTGCAGAGGGGAGGAGGGGGAGGGGGTGGGACCCAGAGGACCCTCAGAGCCGCTTTGGTACCTGCAGCAGGTCCCGGACGGTTTCAGCGAAGCCCACTGTGTGCATGGCCACAGCCACGGCATTGGCAAAGGCAAAGATCAGCCCGATGGAGCCGCCCAGCTCCGGCCCCAGGCTCCGGGAGATGAGGAAGTAGGTGCCCCCTGAGGGGACGGCAGCAGCCTGTGGCATTAGCTGCCTGCCCTCCATGCTGCAGCCCGTGCCAGGAGGTCACGGCTACAGGACAAGCCATGGGGTGGGGATGACCCCGGAGGCTGTGCCAGGGAGGGACATGCTACCTGACTTCACTTTGCCGTTGGTGGATATGGCAGAGATGGACAGGCCGGTGATGGTGGTCACTGTCACGGACATCAGGATGATGAGCCATGTCAGGGCTGCGGGGAGAGGGCACTGCTTCACTCCTGCACTGCCCAGCCCCACAGACTCCCCCCCATCGCCCCACACTGCTGCTGTGGGCATCCCCCATCCTCCTCCCCACGCCCTGCCAGGTGTTTTGGGCCACCAGCGCCGCCGTCCCTGTGCCGCAGCACCCACCGATCCCTGCCTGGGCAGTGATCCAGGGCAGGCGCAGGTACAGGATGACTCCCCAGATGTTCAGCATGCAGCGAATCTGGGGGGGACAGAGAGGGGAACCGGCCTTCAGCGTGCAGGCAGCTGGGTGCACGGGGCCACGCTGGCTCTCCTGCCCCTCCGAGCAGAAACCAACCCGGCACAGAGGGAGGGAGAATGGTTCAGAGTACAATTGTTCAGCTTGGGGTGAGTGAGAGGGCAGGAAGGTGCTTCCTGTGGGACAAGTTGCACTCACCATCACACCCTTCACCCACCCGAAGCGGACAGGCTCTGGCACAGGGGCTCTGCCCGGCTCCCCCGCCGCCTCCTCCGGCCCAGCCTCTGGCAGCCCATTGCTCTGCTGGCGATCAGACACTGGTGTGCGCGGCTGGCTCGGGTCGGGCTGCCAGGAGAAGGGGAAGGGTGAGGGCAGGCAGGGCTGATGGCAGCCAGCCCTCCCCAGGGATGAGCTCTGGCTGAGTGCACAGCTGGAAACAGCTGGACTATCCTGCTGGAGTCATCCCAGGGACGTGCACCTAGGTATGTGCACATTGGCACAGCCCCTGTTACAGCCCCAGGGAGCGGCAGACAAAGCACCACAGCACAGAGATGTCGCAGGGACCAGCGGCGTGGCCAGGGGATGCTGGTGGCACAAGCTGGATCCTGCCTTACCTTGAGGATGGAGTGCAGCTCTGCCAGGGAGGGCCTGCCCTTCCCGGCCTCATCCACTCCCTTGCTGTTGGCGTAGTGCTCGTAGGCCGGCACCACATCCACCGTGTTGTAGCCAAAGGTCCTGCTGCAGAGGGTGCTGCCAGACAGGTGGGTGCTGTCGCAGCCAGTCCCCTCGGCCGCTGCACAGTGACCCCACCTGCCCTCCTCCATGCCCAGGAGGGTGCTGATGGTGAAGCGGCCGCTGCAGTGGGACAGTGCGGCGGGCAGCTCCGGCACCGGCAGCTCGGCCATCACCCCTGCTCAGGTGCCCGTCGGGCAAGGGACGGGGAGGAGAGGGGCTCACTGGCTTTATACCTGGCAAAGCCGGAGTGAGGGACCCGGCTCCCACCCACTGCTGTTGCTAACGGGGCAACAGGATCGGCTCAAACCACCCCGAGCTGGTCAGGGGGAAAAAAATAGCCGGGAGGGACATGAAAGCTGCCGTAACGCGTATCGCTGCCTCCCGGCACCCGATGGGCACCGCGATAACAGGTTCCAGATTAAGTCCCCAGGACAGATCAGCAGAGAAACACGGCGCTGAGTTTGCCTCCAGCCCTGACCTCGGAACATTCAGTTCCCAGCGGGATTTGTTATGGAAAATGGGAGTGAGACTCCCAGGCACTCTCACCCTTCCCTGGGATCCTGCCCCACACCCAGCAGGTCACATCAATCGTTTGGCTGGTCTCTGAGTTGCTGCCAGTGGCACTGAGCCTGTGGCATCCCCTTGGTCTCACAGCAAAGAGTGGGGGCAGCGCAATGTCAAGGGATGGGAGAGATGCCCCTGCTTGGGATCTGATGCCAAGGGGCTGGGAAGGGGGATGGAGAGGCTGGAGGACACTGAAAGACAGCAGTCATTGTCCCTCCACCATTGCCCAGGGCTAGGGGGTGGCAGCTCCCCCATGCTCACAGTCCCACAGCTCCCTTTCCCCACAACCCCAAGGAGGGGGAACCACTGAGCACCCAGGGTTCAGTATTGCCCCCAAATCCCACTCTCATCTTAACCAAGCCACTTAAACCCCTCCCCACATCACACACAACACAAGCTGAGCTTACTCTGTTGCCTGGGGTTCACCCTACAGCTACCAGTGGGCGAGGACAGGGGCAGGGACGGGCCCCTTTACACCTTTGCTGCCTG
The DNA here is from genome assembly GCA_013401255.1 of Urocolius indicus. Taxonomy (NCBI): domain Eukaryota; kingdom Metazoa; phylum Chordata; class Aves; order Coliiformes; family Coliidae; genus Urocolius; species Urocolius indicus. The sequence goes on from WBNH01010195.1 coordinate 166,871, forward strand.
GTGTCACATGGAGTCTTAAAAGCAGTTACAGATACGATCACTGAAGACAGCAGGCAATATGGTTTGAGGGCAGCACCAGAGCCCATTTGAATTTCAGCCCCCTGTGCTCTGCAAGTTAATGGAAAATTGAGGCTGCCTGCCCTGCTGCCTCTGGCTGTCTTTTGCATTCACACACAGATTTTAAGCAGCTGTTTGAGGACTCGCTTGGGCCCCCATTGTGTTGTTTCTGTGTGAGCAGATGCCCTCCACAGTCACACAGGCCTGGTACAGCCTGGCACACCCCGATTCCCACTCAGCTACCAGCCCTGCCCACACCTAGGGGGCTCAGCCCTCATCGTGATGCCACTCACTGCACACAACGTGCTGGGAGAGCTGGTGCCATCCCTGGTGTGTCAGCAGCGAGAAGGGCAAGATGGGGATGAGAGAAAAGCCTCACTCTGCACCTTGTGTGACATCCCCTGCGAGGTGGACACCAGCTTCCACTCACAAACCGACAGAAGCAGCAGCACAAACGGCTTTATTTCAGAACCCCACTGTTTCATCAAAAAGGCCAACTTGTACAAACCAGCACAAACCAGAGTCTCTTCAGCAGTCACAGGTGCTCTGGGAGAGACAGGAGAACTCCAGGCGGCAGGTGAAGAGCGAAGCGAGTGGTATGATGCAACCCTGGTGTAGTGAAATAGCCGGATAGTAGGATGCTCTTGTCGTCGGCCTGATTCACAACACCAGCTGCAGCACCGATACCGGGCTGTCCGGCGCTGGGGCTGGCCCTCCGGGCTTCTGCTCACGCAGGAGAGAGGTGCTGAGCTGCTGCAGCAGGGCTTTCCCTCACTTCCAGCACATCCTCCCTGTCCCTCTGGCTAATAACCAAGTTACAGAACCCCTGCTGGAGGCAGGCAGAGCAGGGAGCCATGCGTTACACACGGCTTCTTTTGCAGTTTGCCCCAGTGCTGTATTCTGAAGGAAGTTTGGGTTGTCCTGTTCCCAAGCCCCTGGCAGAGGGCACCTGCTGTCCTGGGTGACAAGGGGAGTCAGCGCTGCAAACCTACCATGCAGAGTGCAGCTCAGCTGCTCACACCCCTGGGAAGAGGAAACAGACAGCTGAGGCAACTGGCAGCAACCTTACCCAATGAGGCCAAAGGGATCATCTCCCACCTTCTTCCAGACATCATTTCCACCCTCTCAGCCTCAGACCCAGACAGAAACAGGACAAAAATGCTAGCACAGGGACATGGACAGTGGTGGTATTTGAGTGTTGTCCTGTCCCAGGGACACAGAAGTGGAATTAACAGGAATCCCTTCTTTCCTGCAGGCTGGAAGGATCACAGCTTGCTTCCTTGAGAGGGTAAGGAGAGCACAAATATCATTACATTCAATTGTTATGGATACCATTGCTTTGGCTCCTGCAAGGAGCAAGGTCCAAGTACCATCTTAGACAAACGCAGCAGAGTTGGGAGACTGTGGTGGTGAACAGAGAAGCAACCTCATTCAGCAGTTCTGCTACAACCAGGGGGTCTGGAAAACAAAAAGGATTGAGATCAAGATGCAGAATCTGCAGCCAGAGAGGAAATCCAAGGAAAGGCAGAGAAATAGGGACATATCCTGCAGTAACCCGAGAGCATGACCAGCAGAGCCAAGTGCACACAGGTAACGCCACAGACACTGCCTGACACCACTTCAGAGACATAACGCTGCTGTGGGAATAAAAACAACCCCAGAAGCACCACAGAAACCACGCTGGAAAGGCAGGAGCCACTGATGCCAGCCCCAGGACAGTGTTAGGAGGGGCCTTTGAGGCACATGTTAATTCTCAGATGAGCTAGTTGTCCTCTCTTAGCTCAGTTTCATCTGGCCAGTAGCCCACGGTTAACCCCTGGGCAGTCTTAACTTCTCATTTCTCCCTGTTGAACAAGTAACAGAGGAACGAGCATTCCTAGGTTCCCACACAAATCCCCTGTAAATCCAGACCACGCCAGCTCAGATCTCGTTCATTGCAGGTCATGTGGACCGTAAAGCTTTCGGAGCTGCTGTGCTCGTGGATGTCTCATAGCCATGGAAAACAGACCTGGAACCTGTGTGCCTCCTCTGTGTCCATTCCAGGACAGAACATCACATGCTCTCACATCCTCTCACATTTTTTTGTCAAACCTCCTCCAGCAACACAAGCTCAAGATGTGTTTGACTCAAACTGGTGAGCCACCCTCAGCATGTGTCTCTCATGGACCTGGATGAACATTGTTGCTTGGGATTAGCCCCGGAGAAGGAAAAGCCCATGGACTTACTCTACATTTAACCCGCAGCATTCACCTGTACTTTTTTTCTCATGTAAAGGGGCAGAACTCCACTGGCTTAATGATTTGTCAGTTTATCTCAAGAATAACTTCATTTTGAATGAACATCCCAGGTCTGCTGCAAATGGTGTGTGGCAAACAGCCACCACCACCTTGCTCAGATGTTGCTGCAGGCTCCCACCCACAACTTGCTACGTGACTGATGTGAAGCTGTCTGAGGAGCCTGATGCCCTTTGTGCCTGAGGTAAATGGAGGCAGCTCTCAAGCACCAGCCTGTCCAAGCCAGCACTGCTCCCTGTTGTAAGGAAAGAGCTCAGTGACACAACCTCCAAAGCTGCCTATGCCAAATACGAGGTGTGAATTCAATGGCACTCCACAACACCCTCTGGCAGATGACTTAAACACCAGGAGTGTGTTCTCAGTCTGGAGAGTGGCTGGTCTGCCAGTCAGAAACCCAGAGAAGCATCAGTTGTTCTCTCCAGCACAATAAGGGTGGGGTGGAGAGAAAACGGTGACATCTGGAAAATCCCAGGAGAGCTTCAAGTCAGCAAAACACCAGGATGAGTGTCAGCATCTATCTCAGTGCAGCAAAGCCTTTAAAGGCACGCAGAGGAGAGCCAGGTTTGCCACAGCCAGGCCTAGGAGCGGAACTGGAACGTGGGAAGATGGATGGGCTGCAGCCTTCACCACTTGCACAGACCTAAGAGGAAATCACAGAGCAGTCAGCAAGAAATAACTCCAACTACCTGTGGTACCGTGTCATACCCACAACCTCTCACATCTTGTCTGAAATGAGACTGGGGCTTACCTTTCCACGGTTAGTCTCAAGGCTTTGACTCCTTAGGGTTCATTTCCTGTCTGTCCATCACAGAGAGACCATCCTGGCTTTTGAAAGTATGAAATAATTCAGTTTCTGCTTAGCTGAGAAGGAACCAGAGGCTGGAGTCACAACCACTGAGCACAAAGGGAGAACCACATACAGCTGTCCACTTTCTCTTCTACTCATGAAGGCTGAGAAGCACCAGAAAGCACCTCCTACAACTGTCCTCCAAGGGCAGTCTTCTGTTTTTAAAAGGCTCCTAGATTCAACATTTGGCATCAGAGACATGCCAGTGAGGCAGCATTGTAGCTCAGATGAGCAGGGGACAGGCAAAAGACAGGAGAAAAAGGTTCTGCAAGTTTGCAACATAAGAGCCAAGCCTCAAAGGACTTCTGTCCCTGCAAGAAGGGTGGAGAGGGAAGAGGGAATTAGAGCAGGAAAGGTATCTTTCAGCCTTCCCCAACAGACTCTGGCAGAAGCCATCCTTCTTTTGCTCAGGTCAGCCTCTGTATGTGAGGTGGCTTGACACTAGGAGCAACCCAGTGACAGGGGCTGAGCAGGAACACCACAGGAGAAGGGCTCATCCTGCAGGACTCCAGCCCAACCAGGACTGTCTGTGATCCTCTGGAAAGATGCCTTGCTTTAACCTTTCTGGAAACCTGTTCTCTAGAGGATTGGATGAATTGTCAATAGAGACACACCAAGAAGCATTTCCATGCCAGAAATGTCTCAGCCAATAAAGGCTTCCAGCTCACCTGTTGACATTTCATTAAGCAATTCCATTCACTTCCCCTTCCTCCCCCACCCCATGACTTCCTGGTAACTCACCAAATCCCCTTTATTTGAGGGTATTGTCCTGGTCTCTTTCAGCCATTAGTTGAAACAATCCTGAACAGGCTACCAGCCTGCCTGGTGGTGTTTCCATGCCCCAGCCCTGCTGGCTTGGAAGCCCAGCAGCCAGCTTGCCAATGCTGAGACCCATGGGCTGGGCTGGCTGGGCAGAGCCATCCCTTCACTTCCTGTCCAAATTGTCAACATAATTTATGCTACATCATTTCTGGTGGAAAAAGTGATTAGGAAATTGTCATCAAGTCAGTCAAATCTCCCTCTGCACTGCTAAACTCAGACACTGCACTATGAAGTTCAACTCTCTCCTGTGACAGCTGTTACCATGCAAAGGCTGAATCAGTCCTGCCTGTTCTCCAGCCAGAACCACCTGTGTGCTGTTACTCCAGAGACACAAACACAGGCAGCAGTGAAAGAAACAGCCCCATTCTTCCCATTTCATTTCCAAGACTTGGCTTTCCCAGTAAATCAAAGATGACACTCACCCACAGCTGAAGCATCCACACCTGCACCTCTCTGTTCAGCTTCTTTCCCTTCTGGAGAACTCCATATGGGATCATTTTGAATGCAACTGGCTAAAAACTCACATGTCCATCACAAAAATCTCTCTTACCAAGCTATCCCTGCTCCCAAGCCCAGCTGCTCCCAGGAGCTCTAGGACTTGCAGAGGTGTGTACAACCCTGACAGTGGTCCAAGGGCTGAAACGTCGTTACAGTGTGAAGGAGCCCCTGCAGCCCACAGCCTCCTCTGTACCACACACAACCCCACCTAAGACGACCTTATGGAATGACAGTACTCACATCTGTGGTGTGACACGTTTCCAACACTTTACATACATTCCAAAACCAAAACTCCCTAAAATTTCCTAGCTCGGTGTCCAGCAAAACATTAAACCCAAGTTTCCTTCCTCACTCCCGCTTCTGCCACAGAAATGCTCCTTCAGCTCCCTGCTGCAGAGCTGGGACTGCTTTCCCTGCCTGACCCATGGATGAATTAACAACAATTTCCTAAACAGAAACCAAATTAAAATAAAACAAGTTAAAAAAAACCCATAAACCCATAAAAACAGGTGAAAAAGAAAATGCCAAAAAACTAATAGAAATCAAAGAGATTTATTTCCATCAACAAAAATACAGAATACAAAAGGATCCTGGTCCCGGCCTCTGACCGTACTGAAGATGGGCACAGGCTGTCACAGCCCCAGGCAACAGCTTCTCTGCTAATTCATAAGAACCTCCATTTGCACCAGCCTTGCATTTGTGTCTCCTGATGTTCTGTAAGGGATCATGCCAGCAAATGTTATCAGTGCACGAGCTTGAGAGCGAAGTTGCTGGAAAACAGGAAAGTACAGCTGCTTTAGTATGAGAAAGCCCACAAGGCAAGCAGAGGCAGACATCTTCATTTCTCAGAGCTGCTCTCTGCATAACATTCCTCCACTTTCGGAAGGAAATGTAATTACTTCCCGTTTTAACCATTAAAAGCAGAAGCAATAGAAACAAAGTGGTTGAATGCACCTAGAGGTCTCCAGCCTCACCTACCACATGCTGACATCCTTAAAGGCTCTTCATTCCCTATCATGGCAAAAGGAGATGTACCAAGAACAGACACCTTAGCCCAGTGTAACCAAACCCCTTCTTGTGTACCAGATGGCTATGTAACAGCTGAAGGAATTCAGGAATGGTTTATCTGTTAAAATTGTGAGTGAATTAAAAGGAAACAATCCCTCTGATTATCAGAGGGATTGAGAATACAGGTCAGGAGATCACTCCTTTGTTGGGTCTTTATGGAAAACCGTGCAGACTGGTTGTTCAGATTGCTCACAGTGTTTTCTTCAATATTAAGCATATCTCAATTACTGTACTAGAAAATGCCACTGTTCAAACATTCCTTTAACCTCTTGACTTGAAGGGAACGATGAAGCAGCTTTGGTTGTGTGGGTAGTAAAGCTGACACAGGGACTTTATGAACTGAGAGGTTCACCACCTCATGCCCACCTGGGCAATTCTACCCCCTTTACAGGATGATGTTAAACCAGTCCAGTCAGCTATTTGGTAGTACCAGAGGACCTCTGGGAGCAGATAGTGGAAAAGCCAGGGTGCTCATCTGCTCATTTGCAGAAAATGTCTAAACACTGTTGCTTCAGCTGTGCCAAAAACCTTCAGCTTTACCCCTGGGACAGGAAAGTCAGTTTTCTTTAGTATGGGGATTACAGCCATTTCATGTTTCTATGACCCTGTCTTAAGGAATGCTCAGTGGCCTGGCTGAAGCAGAGAGCCAGCCTCCTGTCTGGCTGAGGATGGGTGACAACCGGGGCAGGGTTGGCATTGCAGCAGCAGGGGCTCCTGACACCCTGAGGCAGCTGAGGAAGGAACAGCAGAAGGGCCTCTAGAGCATATTACAAACACTGACCCAAATGCCAACAGCTCCTGGGACAGCCTCCCAAGCTGTTCCATCAATGCATCAGCTACTGAACAAAGTGGCCTGCAAAAAAAAAAAATCACTCCTTTGGTTCCAGTCATAAGTGACACTTGTAAGTCTGCTTCCACATCTGCATCCCACCTGCTGCTGCTCAGGGGAGGTCACAAGAGGCAGGAGGGGAAAAAAAGCCATAAAGGTGTTTGGCTCTTTGGAATTAAAATATGAAGAGGCAGAAACTCTCAGTGTGACTAAGAAGGGCTTAGGAGCAATGTGAGTGGCTGTTTCCTTTTGGTAGCAATGGTACTAGAGCTGGCCTGTTTGTATAAAGCCAAACAACAGCATAGGCTGCAATGCTTCAGGAAGAACAAACAGGTTAGGTTTGCAGAGGTTAAGAGCGGCCTGGAGGTCTAGGTGTTCCATTGGCTGTAATGACTCCATGAATGTGAGTCACCTGGGATTTAAAATAAGACCACAAATAAATAAATAAATAAAAATAATTCCGTTCCTTTCATGCCCTAATTTTGCCTCTGAGATAATGCCCTTGGGCTGCTCCAGAGAGTTTCTCACCCCACATCAGGGTGGGGAGCGTATGACATTGCTGTGGTGCACTCATGGCATCTGGGTCAGGGCTGGCACTGCAGCCACAGCTTCTGGCACTGCAGTCTGGGCTTGCTACAGTCTCTGTCTGAAATCTGACAAAACAGATCAGGCCAAGTGGGACAAGACTTTGCTCCCTCAGTCCCAAAACTAATTAATGTATAAAAAAAGACTTAAAACACAGCTGAGGTGATTTCATTCTGAAATAAACAAACTGCATCAAATGCCATCTCTGATTCCAAACCTGATAATTTCTAAATAAAGCCCATTTCACCTCTGAGTGGGACAGGAGACATTCCAGCAGAGAGCAGCACTGGGTTCAGGAGCTCCAGAGGTAGGACTCCTCTTCATCCCACCGTTGCTGCTGGATCCACGGTGCTCCCGCCAAAGCCCTTCTACTCCCTGCCCTTCCCAGCAGGATCTCACTTAGGGCAAGTGGCAAAACAGCGTGTGGCACCAGAGAGCAAATTCAAGAGCCACCTGTTCCTGCTCTGTGTGGAATAAGCCTCAGAGTTACCAACAGCTATCTTGAGTTTTCATTTTCTCCTGATGAGCAGAGTGATTTGCATCTGTCTGTTCTAATGGGTCTAGAGGAAATCCAGTGATTTCAAAGTCCTATTCAAGGACAAATAATTTTTTGCTTGCACTTTCAACTGATGTTAAAACTTCTAGAAGGGCCTGATTTCCCCTAAAACCTGCTTCCCTCTGAAAAAAGCAAAGAGGTGCCTGTCTGCCAGGGAAGTTCAAAAGAAAAACTGTTGCCAAGCACAGCTTGCAGAGGCTGGTATCTGCCATCTCTGTTCAGGTGAACAGGGAGGTTTTGCTGAAGAACACCTCTCTTCCCACATGCCCTCATTTCTTCCCACCACTAAAACCACCCAAGTTGCTTTCCAGACAGAGAAACTGATCTAGATTTCCTGCTCCTGCAGTCTTGGAGAAAATTCTTCAGGGTAAGAAGGAAGGGTAACACATGTTAAAGCTATTTTTACTCTACCTTCCACATGCCCATGCCTGGTATTTTTCTGCACACACAAATCTTTAGGTAGCTAGGAGCTACAGGGCTGTAGATCTTTTCTCTCTAGCTAATCCTACATGAGCAGATTTATGCTCCCTTCTGATGTTACAGTCACACAGCTATTCCCTTATCACCTCCCTGACAGCAGAGACAGCAGGCACTTGTTCCCTCTAACAGCCAGGCACAGCTTCTAGTGCACATGGCAGCCAGAGATCCACAGCTCACAACCGCCAGGTCTCCACCACCACCTGATATCCTGCTAAAAGGAGATCCCACCAAAAGGCCAGAAGCTTGATTAACAAAACGTGCAGCCTAACCAAGGAAGATTTTCAGAAATTTTTAGCAAGGTACTTCACCAGCTGATCTCCACAACTGTCATGGCATGGAAGTGCAGAGCATGTTTATGACAGGTGTTCACATCGAGTATGCTGGTAGCAGGAAGGCTGTTGATGTGATATGATGTCATGGTGGCTTCTCTCTGCACAAACCAGCAAAGCTGCTGATTCCATCATCAAGCAGCCCAACAATCTTTGGTAGGCCATGGTCAAGGGATTCATACTGAGATGACACCTCACAGCATTACAGCTCTATGCAGGTGGGAAAAGCTTCCACATAACAGTGAAATCACAAACCCAAAAGAAACGGTTCACTTGGAAAGCAAGGAGCAAAGGCTGTTTGCTCAGTGCCAACCTTGTGAACACACAGAGAGGGTAACAGATTGTGTTCATCTGGGACTCCTTCACATGTGCAGAATTTCAGGTGAGAGAAGCCCAAGCAGCTCACATCTTTTTCTTTTACCAATGTTGCCATTTACAGACCAAAAGCAAATGATAGAGCCTGGAATAAAGCTGGCTGTGACCCATGTTGGTTTTCATTCTCAAAGAGGTGATCTTTATTTCCTAATCTATAAGATGGATGAGTGGTTTAGCCTTGGTTTTTAAGTGCCTGTGATAGCTTTAACTTAGCATGAGCTACAAGACCAAACCTGATGACAACTGAGAACCCTTCTGCTCAACACAGCCTGTTGACAGGAAAGTGCCCATAAATCTGGCTGTGCCCTTGAGGCAGTGCCTATTCTGAAGGCATGGGCTCTCATCAGTGCTGGGGCAAGTGCTGGCAGTAAAGCCAAACCCACTGTTGTCAGCTATTTAGAGCAAACAGGCAGTCAATGCACCATCTGAAAGCTACCCATTCTGCTGCAGGGGCAGCAGAACAACACCAGCCAGCTGCTACAGCCATTCACCAAGTCCATGTGCTGAAATTGTTGCCCAAGCATGCTTTCATGTGTCAGCGCATGTCACTGCAGAAGCGAGCCAAGGAGACAGGTCAAGGAAGGCCTTTCCACCAGGAATCAGTTTTGCACTGAAAGGACTAGAAATAATGTTCTTGAAAAACAACAGCTCAGTTACCAAGGCAGAATCACCAACCATCCTAGAGACACTGCACTGTCCACATCTGTTAACTACCTAAGATCCAGCCAGGAAGTGAAACCCAACACTTGTTTTCTCTTGCTAGCAGGTGGATACATAGTGTAATAGCTCTTAATTAGCTCAATGCCATTTAGAGCAACCTCCTTTCTTTGCACAAAGCTGAAGTTATAAATGACAAGTCTCAGGACTCTAAGTAACTAAGCAAGTCAAAATTGAAAACCATTAGAGATTCACAGTTATTTGCAGCCTAATCCCTTGAAACCAGAGGAAAAAGGAAGTATAAAAACTTGTCACATAGCAAGGATTATAACCTTACCGAATCTCTGTCTTCCATTACCCGCTGGGGTCTGGCAGGAGTGGCTGGGCTTGTGCCTTTCATCCTCTTATACTGGGTGAATAAAATATTCATGGTTGCAAGCAGAACCTCAGATAAATTGTGCCTGATCTATACAAAGAAGGGGAAACATAAATAACCAAACAAGCCAACCCAGGACATATTGCAATGAAAAGCAAGTTGCCAGCATCACATTGCTATACAATATCACAAAACCAAGCAATGATCACTATGGTTGACATTTACAGTCAGACACTTAATGGTCACCCCTGCTATGACTGCATCACCTGGCAAAAACAACTTACCCAGACTTTTGAGACAGGCATAGAGAATGTTTGCACCTCTGTTTTTGATAGCAACAGTTCAGATAAACAACAAAGTGCCTGAATACAAATAACTCCAAAGCACCCAAATACACACACATACTAAGAGAGATGTGTCACTCTCCAGTTAAAAAAGCTCAAGAGCCTTCCACTATGCTTCACATGCTTCATCTGCTAATAACCAAATACAAGAGTTCCACTAATTTGGAAGGAAGGAAACACAAGACCCTACAAGTGCTCGGTGACCATTAAGAGCACAGGACAACTAAGCAGCACAGGTGAAAGTTTTCAACATTATGAGTTCTTGAATCCACCTCAGTAAATTCTGAAAGACTCAAATCTACAGATACCTCCTGCAAAATGCTGACAGGATTTCTGGGTAGGGAATTCTAATAATCCAAAGAGCAGCACTAAAGGAGAAAAACTTGCAAGTCGAGAATCTACTCGTACGAATGCAAAACAACTTCATCTTGTTTCCCCATTAAGGAATAAGAATGATGAGATGAGGTGGTTTTAAAATGCCTTTAACAAAGCAAAAAGGCTTCAGCAGCTTAAACCAAGTGACACTACTTACTTCATCGCTGAAATTCCGGAAGGCAGCAACTCTCTCCTCAACACAATCCTGGCTGAGAGGTACCAGCTTCAGGCGCTCGATAATCTTCAAAAAGCAAAGCAGGAATCAGGGCAGATAATCAATGTTCTATGTTCCATACACTAACAAATGATTTTTTTGAAGTGTTAATGAAATGCTTCTGATTCAAAAAAAAGAGAAATTTGTTCGTTGTTACGTATTGGTTTATCTCTTCACTTTGTTGAGTAGCTGAAATATTGTATTCAATGTCCATAAAACAGCTCCAGAAAAGACGAAGCATCACAGAAGGAACACATTTTTAGCTTTCTGTAGCATTGCAGCACCTTCTAACTCACGCAATATTATTTTTTTGGTTTAAGTGATGTTATTTGAGACATTCTGAGTTTTCAAGGGCATTGGGAAGGCCGCACTTCAAACAGAACTCTTGAAACTTACATCAAAGGCCCTGTCAATGTGACCAGCGTGATATTCATCAAAAAACGTGATTAAGTCCAGCAGAAGGTAGAACGTGGAGTCCACAGATTTCTTTGCACTTATCCCCTGAGCTTTGTACCTGAAAGAAATGGGTTTACAATTTGTTTGTCCAAAATGGCAACCGTTTACAAATGTGCACTTGCAGTTCTTGGAAGTGGAGACATCAAGCACGAGGACAGAAGGCATCTAACAAAGGACAGCTGTGATTTTTCTTAACCAGGAGGCAGAATTGTCACAGGTTGGGGCTTTTGAAAAGTACTTTTATTCACTTCTATTTTTTTCATCAAATCCAGCGTTTGTTTCCTTTCACATGTTTACATTTCCCTTATTCACAGCGAAAACGGTGACAAGATCCAGAGGCCTGCAAGGCAAGAGCTGCACAAGTATGTCTAATATGCTTTTACAGCAGACAGTTCTCCATCACAACTGCCTGCTTCAGGCAAGAAGTTAAGGCTAACAAAAGGCTTAGATGCTTCTGTATGCTCTGTCTAGCTACACTTGCTTGCCTGGCAGGTCTCTGGATCTTGTCACTGTTTTCCCCATGAATAAGGGAAATATAAACGTGTGAAAGGAAATAAATGCTGGATTTGATGAAAAAACCAGAAGTGAATAAAAGTACTTTTCAAAAGCCCCAACCTGTGACAATTCTGCCTCCTGGTTAAGAAAAATTGAAGCTGTTCTCCTTAATGTCTACTACCAAGTGCAGCCAGTCTAAAAGAGCATCTCTAAGACATTCTTTCACTAAGTCAATACAGCACCAATTCTCATTCAGTCTGCAGCCTGACTAAATGAAGGAAAGGCTGACTGAAGGAGTGATTGGCAGGTGCCCCTTGTCAAAAGAAGAAAGGCAAAGGCCTTTAACTGAAATGGATACAATTTCTGTATTTCTCTTCCCAAGTGTGGAGTGCCTGTGACCCTGCTAGGTTTATTTTTATCCTCTCCCCACCAGAATGGCTGAGGGAAAGCAGCAACACTTTTCTCCCAGGTATCCACATCTTGCTGTAGTAAAACACAGGAATTGTCTGTGGCAGCCACTGGGATAAGATACACCAATAGAAAATGATTTTTAAAATTCCCAAAGCTATTCTGCAATTACAACCTTGCAGAAGCAGGTTAGCCCTAACTTCTACCTGCTAATGAATCTGGAGCACCACTGTCCCTCAAACATGTATCCTAATTAGCACACCAACGCTGGTAGTGACATTCCTTTTGGTTATTTCCATTTCTCTCTTTTTCAACCACCACATGGCACTTTAGCAAAGTAACAGGCTGTGGAAGTGAGGGTCACTGGTTACATTAGCAATGTAAGTTCCTCGGCTGAAATGTTCCCTTTTTAGCTTTCATTAAAGCAGCAGTGAAATAAAGTTTTCAGCCAGCTGCTGAACTCGCCAGTCTGCTGTTACCACTCTGAATTAACTAATTAACATTAATTTCAAACAAGTGAATTGTATGCAAGGAGTCTTCAACTGTTACATTTTGCTTTAAACATCATTTAAACTATTGAATTCATTACATTTATCGCTGTTTACTCGTCTCCAGTTGGCAATCATGCAATTCCCTTTCCTTGATTCACCTATGGATAAAGCTTCTCAGCAAATTTACCTGCCCTGCCCCTGAAGATGTTTCTGGTTTCAGTATTGCAAACCACCATGAGTATAACAGGGTAAATTATGACCTCTGTCTTCCTGAATGCATTGCTGTGGATGCACAGTCCAGCCAACAGAAACAAAATCAAGACATTATATCCACTGAACAGACAGTCTAGTGTCAGGTGTAGGTGAATCTCCCAGTCCTGCCCTGTCTTACCTCTCAGCAATGGAATGGGCCATGTTCTTCAGGCGTTCCTTGTTCGACTGGGGAGTGCCCATTTGGGGAACGACGGGACTGAGAAGCTTGTTCATCAGTTCTAAAACTTTGTCAGGGTTCTGTTGGTATTAAAGTTACAGACTCAAGCAAAAAAAAGAGCATGATGGGCCTTAGTGTTTTAGTCTCATTGAAAAAGGAGAATGGTCTCGGGCATTGGTGCCTAGTGTAAGCTCAAAGATGCCTCCTTCCCACAAAGTGTCAAGGTAATATTAGCTATGAGCAACATAACCACAGAACTACACCATGATGAGGACTGGAAGGGACCTTTAGAGATCATCTAGTCAAACCCCCTGCTAAAGTAAGTCAACCTAGATCAGGTCACACAGGAATGTGTCCAGGTGGGTTTTGAAGACCTCCAGAGAAGGAGCCTCCACACCTTCCCTGGGCAGCCTGGGCCAGGGCTCCCTTACCCTCACAGTAAAAGAGTTTTTCCTTATGTTTAAATGAAACTTTTTGTGTTACAGTTTCTTTCCCATCACCCCTTGTCCTGTCACTGGACACTACAGAAAAAAGTGATGCCTCAACCTCCTGACATCCACCATTTAGATATTTGTAACTCTTAATGAGATCCCCCCATAGTCTCTTCTTATCCAGACTGAACAGGCCCAGGTCCTGCAGCCTTTCCTCACAATGCTTATAATGCTGCTAGGTCATGCGAAAAAGCATTTCACCCTAATTTTCCTCTAGAACAGTGGCTATGGTTGTATCCACTTTTATTTCAAATACACTTCAAAGGGAAACAAGAGTACTCACTATAAAGCCCAAACATTTTAGACTTTGATGTCTATGCAATTGGAAGAGCACACTCCAGGTATCACTAGCGAAAATCAAGTCATGCACAGGTCTTGAAAAGACCACATTGTTCAAGAGTCAGGATGTCTTAAATCTGAACAGGTGAGAGGGCAATCCCTCTGGGTTTCCTCACTGAAACCCCTCTCCATGTAGCCAATAGTTCTGCTTTAACAGCAGCAGAAATAATCTACTTGAATAAGGGCAATTCAGACTCTTAGATAAAATTTAATCTCCAAATCACCAGGAGAACGTTTGGGGAAAAATGGTGAACCAGGTACATATTTAAGGTAGCACAGAGGACATATTTACCTTTGCAAGGTCATAGAGTTTTGCAGCTTCTTCAAACAGTCCTTTATTTTCTGCTGCAGAAGCCACTTTGTTAATAATGGGTTTTGTGTCACTTGTGAACTTGTCTATTACTCCAGGCTGAAGATGCAAGACAAAAACAGAAGAGAAATTGGAATGCTGAAAAACTCCTGAATATTCTGTCAAGGTGATGAATATTCTACGTGTTGGACTGTGATTAGAATGGCCTGTGCACTTCCATTAGAACATGCAAAAGAGACACATTAAAAATAGAAAGAGCTCTTCTGAGAGACTTTCTCCAAAATGGAGTCAGCACTGACACATCTGCAGTTTCTAATTCATTCAAAATGACCCAGACAGTACATCCAATTCTACATTATTTTAATTGCTGATGACATGTTACAGAGAAGAAGGAAACACAAAAGACTTGAGCACATAACATTGCCAGGGTCCCCTGGGATGCTGTTTGTGTATTGGTGTGATGGGCTGCAGGTGAAATCTTACACAGGTAAATGAAGGGCAACAAAAATTTTCAGAAGAAACAATAAACGCAAGTAGAATAAAAGAGAGGAAAGATTCAAGGATATCTGGAAATGATTTCACTGTAGTTGAGGGTGTAAAAATAAAACTGTGTTATCCAGAAGAATGTATTTTAAAACTAAGATTGCTGGTTTCACACCAAAGAAGCACAAGAGTATAGTTACATTTACAAGGAGTCAAGTCGAGCAAACAGGATTCACCACTAATGGTATCATCTAAAAACTATTAATCTTATGAACTGTAACATGAAAAAAATGTATACAGAAAGCCTCCAAAGTTGCTGCAGTGAACAGAACTTCATTGATTAGCTAAGAATTTAATCATTTGCATGCACTCTTTCCTGTTCCAGTGAAACTTTAAGGTTTCCTTTAACTTCTGACTGTAGGAGCTTACACTGTACTTTAACATTACTGCTTCTACAGCAGAAGTAAGATCCACCACAAGTAAAACTGGCTGATGTTTGACCATCATCTATACAATGAAGACAGATCAGTTGGGGCTATGCCTGTGCTCTGTCATGGTGAATGAGGATAATGTCATATAGATAGTTTTCACACACACGTCACTTCACAGAACAGTCTCACACCCACTGACGAGCAAGGCTTTTTTACCAATTGCTTTTAACTAATGCACATTAAATTCCACACCCAACTGCAAAGATGAAATTCTGACCTCCTTGAAGTCACTTGATGCTGTTTGTTTCTTCAGTTACATTGTCTGCCTACAGGGACATGGTTTGCCCTGCGGTTCCAGACCTGCCTTCTGTTAGGGGAGGTAACAGATTATCCTGTAAAGGGACCTCACACTTTGAGAACACTTTGTAGGTATTCAAGCCAAGTAATAATTTGATTAGTGAAAAATGAAGAGAACCAAGATTGCCTCGTGACTGCTTTGAAAATCACACATAGTTTGTACTTTTAATGTAAAATATAAACATAAATTGGCAACTCACCTTCCTACTACCATCGTTTTCCAGCTTTCCAAGAATCATATCAAACTATATCCACACAGACGTAAAGTAACAAAGAAAAGGAAACAAACACAGAGAGATGAATTGCACATATTTCACAACATATTTACTAAGTACAAAGATGCAGTCATGGATGTGTGAAAAAGTGATCAATGTCAAAATTGTGTGAGTATAAATAACAGATAAAAAGATGCAATTAAGTATCTTAAACGTATGGCCATCATGAGAACTCCCATCATCTAAGTCTGCATCAGGCAGAAAGGGTAAACAACTGTTTAAGACTGTCCTGCCTAATAAACATTTCAATGAAGAAGTGAATGTCACTTTGAGGAAGGCAAAACATGGCCAAACATACCTCTCTGCTTTCAATTACTAGTTCACTAACGCAACGCAAGAACATATTCTCTCCTTGGCTGTCCTTGTCATTCCTACAAAAGAAAATGAAGGAGGAAAGTGCTCCTGCTTCTGAGGACTTCCCATATAAGAGTAGTTAAGCAGTAATAACTAGGAGAAAAACTAGACACATATTAGCTCCTACCTGAGGAAGTAAAAATACTGCAGTGCTTCCCTTGGATCCGTTGATTCAAACTTACGGGTGTAAAGCATCAAAAGCCGAACAAGGTTTAGACGCCTGATGCCAGGAGGGTCACCAGCTTCATGGCTTACTGCAATGCCAGAAACAATGCTATCAGAGAATCTAACGCCAGCAAACTTTGCTCTGATCTTCAGCTCAAATTACTCAGAGCCAAAGCCCAGAGCTCTAATGCAACCAAACCAATTAACTTTTAGGAGCCGTTCTGATAAATGCTGCTTGCTTGATCAGTTGCATGGAGCAGCAGTGTCTACAGGGTACTCTTAAAGGCTCAGAACATATTCCTTTATTGTAAAGTAAATGTGCTGACTTACACAACTGTGCACTCTGCCCAGAAGATTTCAGCAGTAGTTTTAACTCAAAAAGAACCAATGCAACATGCACTGCATGACAACGCAAGCGCTCTGTCCGGAAGAGAAAAGCAATTGCAGCTTCAAACTGTGCTGTCAAGAACAATACTTGGAAGTAGAGGAACGGCTGCTGGTTCACTGCAAAATGTGATTCACCTGAAAAAGACCCAAACATACTATCACACACACAGAGCCCAAGTGAAAATGATTTTGCAATCAGACATCACTGACAGTGGATGCTTCCTGTCATGATGCATCACTATTGTTTATTCAGCGCCAACATAAATAAACACACTAGACAGGACTGGACACCTAATCACCCAGCAATGGCTCAGCTTTAACCGTTTCACTGCAAATACATAATGAAAGGCCATAGCATAAAGATGTAATCAGGAAATAAAAGGGAATAAACACTTGTTAAAAAAGTTGCTTTGTTGTTTTCAGACAACAGACCATCAGCTCAGGCAGACTGCAATCGATTATCTGAAAACTGCAACTTTTGGTCTTTATTTATACTTATGCCAAGTGGCACACATAATGTTAAAAACCTGGATTTGCCTATTCAGTAACACCAATGGCAGTTTATTGTATTTCTTTTCCACAATTTGTACCTAGGTGTGAGCAATGCTGCAACCTAGAAGGTTGTGGAAATGAAATTCTGTGTTTTGATCACTCAAGTGATCTAATTTTGATTGACTGGAAGATGATTATGGGAAAAGATACTTTCTTAGGCTGTGCATGTTCCTAAGACTCTGAAGTGGCAGAAACTGTGATTTAGGTCCCCAGAAAATGAAATGATAATTTAAGGGAAGCAATGAACAATGGATATGCACAGAGAGAAGCCTTAGAAATACATGCCTACATCAGGTAATGGTTTCTTTCTGTTCTGTATTCCAAAAGCTGGAAGCTTTGCTAAAAGACCTCAGCATGTTTATGGTGAGAGAAAGCAATCCATAATTTAGTACTGACAAACTACAAACGGGCAGTAGTGTTGATCACAGATGAACTATCACTCTGTGGATTGCTGGGAATGCACAGGACTTGTTTGTCACGACATCTAGGGAAGCAGGCTGTCCACAAACAACCTAAACATGCCTTTCTCCAGTGGAGAGCTACAGGCTTTTATGTGTAACAATTACTGGTAAGTGCCCAAAGCAGAAAAGCAGAGCCCCAAGCAACACATCTCTTTGTGGGTTCTTACCATAGTCTTCTAGCAGCTGCTTCTGGAACTGTGATAATGTTAGTCGGTCTTGTGCAGAACTTGCACCATTGTCATCAAAACATACTTGGTTCAGCTAAAAAACACATCCAAAAAAAGAGCACAGTTATTTCAACTTCATCTTGCAGAAGGGATGCACTCAGAAGAGTTCCAGCTGAAGCCTGTCCTAAAATCAGACCAACTGACTAGCCCTTTTTTCCTCCCATCTCACCCGGGCCTCCCCTGTCCTAAGGAGGATGGGGGTAGATGGGGAACAGTGAGCAAGAGACTGTTGTGGTGGTTCATTGCTGGCTGGGCAAAACCATGCCAACTGGGAAGCAAACATCTCTAAAGCAGCAACAGCAGAAATCCATGCAAATACATGCCAGCAGTCCTTTTGTATCTGTCCATGCAATCAAACTCTGATGCTGAGACTCTGAGTACTCAATAATTACAAGCAATATTTTTTTATCCAGTCTTGACAAATACATCACTCTACTCTCTCTTTCTGATAAAGGAGAGAAATGAGCACTGACCAGTATCAGTCTGGCCCTCACCAAAACTGGAAGGACTTTGGACTAGAGAGACATCAACAGTTTCATCTTCTGCCAACTGACACCAACGTTTCAGCCACAAGCCACCCAGAAAGGAAAGTTCAAAGGATTCTCGTGGTAGCAAGCTAACACTATTTGTAAAAACAGCTGACAAAGATCAGTGTCAAATGAAGAACATGACACTTCCAAAGACAAGTGACCCCAAATTAGCTCTTGATAGTACAGAGGCTAACAGAGCACACCCGGGGCTCAGGTTCCCTGCCCTTCACAGTCTGCAAGGTCAAGTCTCACAACATTGCACTGATGCAAAACACCAGACCAGAGGTTAGCAGAGCGGTGCAGAAATGCAATACCATTTAGGCCTGTTAAAAAAAACACAACCCAAGTCAGCAAACAACAACAGAACCCCAAAGCCACACTTACTTTTAGCCAAAGATAATCTTCTGTTTTATCAGCAACTTCACTCTGGTTATCTGTAACGTCACAACGGCCAATGATACAATAAACAGCTCTTTTGTATGGGTCAGTATTGTTTCTCAGAGCTCGTCTGTAATGAAGACGTAGTTTATTTTCTGTGGCAGGAGACAGTCTAAAGACAGAAAAGATTGAAGGAAATGACATGAAAACCTTATTTCCAAAGTAAATAGGATACTTTTGTCTGACTAATAGTTCATACTTTCAGAAAAAGAGAGCTGCCAAGGTCTTTGGAACTCTCTGGGTTAGTAACTAACAAGTGAACAGGTCATTGTACCATGAAGTCTTTTAGGAGAAACACTTTCATCTTTATAATTAAATGTTGTCTTTAAGTTCATTGTCATTCTATTTCTTGTATCCTCTTGTAGAGAGCTTTACAGAACCGAATCATTAAAGTGCTCTCCTAGACAAAGACACTGTTTGTCAAATCTGTAGGCAAAGTACCTTCCCAGAGCTGTAATAAAAACAAAATAAATCATACTGTATCTCATTAAAGTGATTGTAACAAAAATACAGACAGTACCTTTACTAAGGTTTCTGGAACAATCTTCCTATAATAAGCACTCCCAGATATTTACTGCAAACCAGGTCAATTTATGAATAATGTGGTGTAAACTACTCAGGAAATGGTACTTGATTTTTTTTTTTTCCCCTCCCATTTTCGTACCTGAAGAAGCCCAATACATGCAACATATTGCAGGATGAGGGCTTCCCACATATGTAAGGAATTGTCACAGGCTGAGGTGGGATATTACAGGCTGACATCCTGGCATTCCCCAGTTTCAGACAGTACCTTTGCATAGTGCCATTGTCCTGAAAGGAGCATAGCCAAGACACAATAGCTGACCATGCACTGGTTTGAAATTCCTTGCAAGTGGAAAGAAAAACAAAAGAGCAGACCTTAAGATGCACTAACTCAACTGCCTACAACCACATAATCAGTAGTTTGGCCAGTTGCCTCTGTCAAGCGGTGGATAGCGAGAACTGGAAGCGAAAGAAAGATTTGAGAGTGAATGCCTCTAAAGGCCTCTACCAAACAGTACTTGCTTGTATTGTGTTGTATTCTTACAAAAACAAGTGTAGTACAAAGTGTTCCCCAAAGGAGATTCAACTAAAGTAAGTGACAGGGGAAATAAAAAGACTCAAGACTCGTGACAGCAGACTAAATCTGATCTATTACATGCACTATCCTACACACACCAAGGATTTTATGGTAAAATAGAAACAAACAAACAAACCAACTACTGTATTATTTTTGAAATGGAAATTTTAGTGTGTTTTCAATCAACTCTTTCTCTACGGAGATTTCTAGACTTCAAAGCCATATGTTACAATATGCAAACCTCTTACATGTAATTTATATGGGTAATATAAACACCAGGCAGCCATCACCACCACAAGAGACCAGAGCTTCCTATATTTTCACCAAGCTGTTGATTATTTCACCACTCCACAGCAATTCCCACCCCTCATACAGACTTTTCCTATTTCCCAATTACCTTCTATCTTTGCTGTGCATGTACTCTTGGAACCAGGTTTTAAATTCTCCCAGCTGGTGCTGTGCCCGTTTCACCACATGCATGGCTGCTGTCAGATCTCCACAGCGCATGCAGTAGTAAATCAGTGCCCAGACAGGATGGCCTTCCACCTCACCATCCTGAAAACAAAGTAAGAGAAGCAGCATATTGGAATTCATTTTCTTTAGTACTTGCCCCATTATTTCTGGCGTTATACTCCCACAACTGATTTTGATTAAAAATTCTGTTAAGTGTTACAGAAGCAACCCCACTCCCTGCCCCCCTGCACTCCGTAGGAGAGGAGGAGGTAAAAACATCAGGATCAGATCCCTGAGCCCAGGAAGAGGTGGGGAGAATGTGGTCTTAAAGGCCTATTTGTACTCTTCATCACCATACCACTCTGTGGTGTTTTCTGTTTGTCATGTTTTTGGCTGGTGGTGCACTAAATTCACTTTTGTCTTCTTCCCCAAGTTGAGTGATCTGTCTGTTTTGCCCGGGACTGTAACTGGCAAGTAAGCCCGCTCTGTTTTTAGGGATTTTCCAAAGGGCCTTGGTTACGTTTCTCTTCCGTGTCCATTTTGGAGGGGGAGGAGTGAAGGGGATTGTTAATTGTGGTCCTTTGCTCCTGAATGAGCCTAAACCATGACAATGTTATGACTTATTTCATTTAATTTAAATTTTAAAGTTAACTTTTCATCCCAGCCTACCATTTACCTGGTAATTTTATAGGTGCACAGCTACAGCTCTGCACTTTCTCCTACGTGCAGATGAGCAGATTTTATTCAGATTTCTAAATAAATGGCTTGAGCTACAATTCAGATTAATTCATTACATATTTAGTTACCAACAACTGCTGTTATCATTTTAGATAAGTGCAAAAAAAGGGAAAAACCAAACCACGGAGATTAGATCTTAACATTATATCTTAACATATAAGATTATACCTTAATATATTTTAATACTTGCTTGCTGACCTCTTAAAAAAGACACCAGAAAAGACTGTAATTTCTGGAATTTTGAACTCAAATGACTAAGCACCACCATACTCCAGGACTAGCTCTGAACTCAGAGTGATTTTGTTTACTATCTTCCATTTTCCTAATGACAAACTCTAGAGAAGAAATAAGAACCTGCTGTCCTGAAAACAGTTTAAACAAGAGAAAGACATTTTTGGAGGCTGTACTAGTTTCCTGGTGCAAACAGATTTGTGTTATTTCAGGTCAGTTGCTGAAATTGAAGGACCTACCTGGAGACCAGGGACAGGTGCAGGGAGTTTGATGTTCAAGAAGCTGCGAACGAGTTGATAGGTCCCTGGGACTCCACCCAACTGTGCCTGGTGCAAGTTTCCAAAGACTGTCACAAAGGTGTAATTTTTGTAACTGAAAACCAACATAAGCAAAGCAACTGTGAACAGACTGAAATGTACTTGCTACAGAAAACATTCACCACCTTTCAGATCCAACTGAATTAGCAATTTAAAGCAAACTGCCTTGATGTTCCAACATCATCATTACAATAAAACAAGGCAAAAACTTGTGTCTATTTAGGAAGATCCTTGCATTCAACAGTCTCAAAAGAAACCATGTCTGGAGCCTGTGGTAGACTACTTCAGTTTCAACTCCTTACTAGGAGGTTCCTCTCATTAATTTCTCCTAGTACTTATTTAAACTCAACTATGTAACCGTGAAGAGGCTGTGCGAGGAAAAGAAAGCAGAGCAGCTCTTTCCCTACTCGGATGGCAGATCCATACCTGTAACAAATGCCCACACACTACTCTGCAGCTGTTGTTTGCTTTCCCACTGCTCAACTAGCCTGGTGTTACACCGGCAGCTACCAGACAAGACACATATCCACACATGCAGTGAACAGGTAATACAGCCATTTGGTGATTCAGCTTGGGCTGCTCCACAGCATGGAATTCTCCAGGGATTTTCTTGGACAAGGAGCTTAGGCTCCTGTGATACTTGCTCGTTCAAACCGTCAACCACTTCCTTAGTTTGAAAATCATTGCTAGATATCTCAGCTTCACTCTCTTCTAATTTTAAATAAACCTCTCAGTGTAGAAATGGCATGATCAGAATCTGACTCATTGCACCACATTTGTCCCCAGTACTGTCCTTGCTTCCTCCCAGCACTAGCTCCTGACTGTGATCAGCAATCAGATATAGAAAAGAGGATTTTTTTCTCCAGAGGGAAAATAGATCTCTTTCCACAAATGAAAAATCTTCTCCACTGGATTCAAGGTCTTTTTAAACTAGAGCAGTTTTTAACTAAAGCAGTTTTATACTCAAGTGGCTGTTGTAAGTCCTGCAAAAAAAGACAAGGAACAGACACTTTGGTAACCAGCAAGAGGGAGCCGATCTGCTAATACGTTTGTGTGCATTACAAAGTTATTCTGGCTTATTATTAGTGAACTTTATTAAAAAGTGTGCTTCCCAGAGCATTCACCATACCTTTGTTCTAGGTAGTACAGAGCCTGCCTCACAAACTCCATTCGCACCTCCATGTTAGTCCGTACTTTCAAGGCATCACTAGCAGGAACCAGGGTAACATCAGTCATTTGTTTCACCATGGCCCACATCTCAGAGATGTTCTGTAACAAGACATTCCACACAACAGAGATTAGTACAGAGATGAACAAGCAGCGCTGTTTTGAGCTACATGGTGTTATGATGCTTAAGAAAAGCATAAAGCCACAAGAGTAATGTCTGTTTAGATTTGTAATGGAGATACTGGGTGCAGCCCTGAAGGTCAGCCACTTCTGTCCTGCAGAATTCCAATTTCCCAGGCTCCTCTGTGTAATTCTTGTGCAGGAAGATCACTATAAACATTGTAACAACCAATTGTCACTCAGGATCAGAAATGACTTCCAAAACTAGGCTGGGTACTTGGTGCTCAGACTCTTTTCCCATTTCCACCTTGTACATTCCACTCAATAAATACCACAACAACATCATCTTTCTGTACAAGTAGTCATTCTGCCTGCCATTGGAAATCTCTGTAATCAGCTGCGATGAGAAGTATCTAAAGGACATGGATCACTTGAACAAAGACTCAAGTCTGAAAAAAATGTTGACAGCTATCCAGGTCTGCTCATTCATAAGGATGACTTTGTATCAGTATCCCCAGGACTAAACTATCCCTGCTGAAACAGCAAGATACTGAGACATAACAGCATTGTTAGCTCCAGCAAGGGCAGGTGTTTGATCTTGGTGCTTCAAAGCAGCAAAACCATTCAAACTTGCTGTGTTGTTCCTAGCAAAATGAAGAGCAAAGATGCACACTGGTAATTCAGATCTGACTGAAAAGATCTGCCCATAAGCTGCTGAACAGCCTTTTGCTCTCCTCATTCATAAAGTTTTTTCAAGACTTGACCTTCCTGCAATATTCTCCTCCAGGCACTTCTCAAAGGTGCTCAGGTTTGTGCATTTGGGGTTTTTTTTTGGGGTGGATCAAGGCAATGCAATTAAAGGAGTGGAAAGAGAAAAGCTGGCAGATCGTTGGGTTTAAAGTCAATCCAAGAGGCTTCACACTTTGCTATGGGAGCTTATCTCAGCTCTAGCAGGGTCTGATTAAAGACCCTTCACCTACAACTAAACACATTGAAAGAATATTAAAAGGCCCAGTTTTGAAAACCAAATGCAACAGAACCCATTTAAAATGAAAGGCAATTTAACCCCCAACCCAACAGTACCACAAGGTGACGCTGCAGGGAAAGCAGGTTCTTTTCCTCATTGTGTTACGACATTTTCATCATGATAAAGTTCCATCACAGTGGGCCCTGCTGCACCACAGAAGATGCCAGTACTGGCTCTGTATTTTCTGTAGAGTCATGCCTTTTTCTTTTTTAGGCAATACCAGTATTTTTCCACCATGTCTGCAGGCTCTTAATCACAGCTCAAAATAGATTAAATACATTCCTTACGTGAAATCTGTAGCAGTACCTTATCATCCAGCTCTGCAACAGTCGCACAAAGGTCCACCAGGTTAGGCTGCAAATGTCCATTCACTATCTTCTCATTATAAATATAAATCTGAAACACATTGAAAGTGAGCATGTTTAATAACATCTCTTACTCTCCTTCACCAGCCAAAGCAGCAAATACAAATGAGGCTCCCAGAACAGAAATCCTTTCTGCTTCCCTCCCACGTTAGCCGCTTCTAATGCAACACATGAGGAATGGACATCATCAGTAACAAGAATGGGCATTAGCACCAATCAGGCTTCCACAACACACCAAAGCCTCAGGCCTGCCTGAAGGCAGACAGCAATCCAGCTGTTCAGGGGTTCTGCATGGCGAAGCACTGTGCTGAATGCCCTGTTAGACTAATTGCAGCTAACTGCTGAAGGACAAAGATTCAGAAGAGAGCTAACAATTGGATGGCTATGATATTGCCCTGCATGGCAGCCTCCCACCTGCTGACTTAAACAAGAATTTTGTTGGTTTGTTGGTATTCAGGGAAATGAGAACAGCAACCTGGTCCTCCAAAAGCTGCCCTTAAACATATCTACACCCTATAACCCCTTCCCCTGTTGATTTTAATTGTGGTCTTAATTTAGCTCCTTCCACTATTGTTTATTCTACTCTTAGCCCAAAGACTTTCCAACTATGTCTGAAAATAATCAGTCTCAGTGCTAAAAAGGCAGTGTCATTGTACTGAAAGTCTCTTTTGCATGCACCACTACTTCAACAAGCCCAGTGTGCAAACAAGATGCCGAGCTTAGGGTTGTACCCAGAATCCAGTAGTAGTGGACTGCCAACTTCATCATGTTTCTGTAAAATAGTCTGAACTATCATTGAAGAATAATTGATAATTCCAGTTTAATTAAATGAATGTTAATTCAGTTCTGCCTGATCACTAGGACTTTTCACTACCTACTAGAACAATAGGAGTCCTATATCCAGTGCTGAAACCCAGCTATTTTTGCACTCAAGCAGGGTGATAAGGACAGCTCAGCCAGATCAGCTTATCCAGAGGGCTTGCCGGGAGCACACAGCAAAAGCAACAAGTGTTTTGGTAGCAGAATGCCTTGTTTCCACAGCACACTGCAACAGCCTGGATGCAGCCTTTAAACCTGATGAGAGCCCACCTGATCACTCATGGGAAAGACACAGTGACTACAGCTACCTCTGGAACTAGTACCACTAGAGAGCTTGGGTTTCCAATATTCATAAAACATCTGGGAATCATGTTGACACTCTCAAAGTACAGACATAATTATGCTATAAGGTATGCAGGTATATTACAGTAGATGTGGAACAAATTAATGTGCTATTAACAATGACTAAGTCAAACGTACACTTTATCAGCACAACCATGCATCTTATTTTGTGATTATTTTCTTCACAGTTACCATAACTGAATGCAGACACGGAAAAACAGATGTACAAGCTGCTATCTGGCTCAGCAAGGGCTGAGCCAAAGCACACAATAACAGTAATTGTCTGCAAATTAAGCAACACTTTGTCTATGTCGTTTCACATATTCCATTTTGAAAAAAATCAAGTCCTTCTCTTTCATTTTGTTTCCAACAGTGCTGGTAAACAGATCATCTCAAATAACAAAAGTAACAAATTGCTTATGTAAAGGTTTATCAGTTTTGCCTGAAGATTTTCAGAGGTAGTCTAACGCTACCAGACATTAATTCACAGCTGATGCACTAATCGCTCCTCAGAAGCAATGCTGTTAAAATGGGACAGAATTTGACAAACATCATGATTAAGACTTCAGCATGTTTTTCCCTATACACACACACACACACACACACAAGAACAGCCACCTTCCACATGTGACAATAAAGGGAATATAAAGTCTTCATTTGTGTACAATTATACATTGACATAAAGTCTAAAAGTCTTTTTTGGTAGGATTAAAAGAATTTCAGTTTACTACATGAGCATGATGATTTCTTCAGTCATATATGATGTTTAGCATTTCCTTTAGAGAAAAAGAAATCCTAAAGCAGACAGAGGAGTACATTTCTAAAAAGTCAGGCTACATTTCTGTATCTTTCAATTGCATTTTAACTCAAGACAGATATTGTCATGTTTTACCTACTGTATCTTATTTCACAGTACACGCACAGATCCTTATTTCACCCCATCTTTCTCACTCTGTAGAAAACATTTACCTATATTTTTCATTTCCACTCACCTGACGAGCATATGCCATCTCCACATTGTCCAGAGAGCTGCGGCCCGGAGGGCTCAAGTCACCAACATAGCTCGGCTGTTTAATGAGAAGCAAGGAAGAAGATGTAAGGTATAAACAAAAAACACTGCAATGCATTTTATCAGCATATAGACTCCCAAAGAACAGTAGCAAAACCTGTTTCTGACACAATCACAAACAGGATTTTGAACTAGCCACAGAGTAAAAGGTACAATCTTACTGCAACCCATGATCTTCCCAACTGAGTGTGAAGTTGCTAAAGTAACAGAAATCCTCCTTATTCAGTGCACACACCAGCCATTAGCTCTCTAGAATTAGGACATCAGTGTCTTTTGATAGATTCTTCTAATTTTTATTCATTCCTTTTGTTTCTTGAAAGGTTGCTTATTGTCACATTAGTATCTTGCTGCAAAGCATCTAGTCTCAACTGCTGTCACAGCAAGGACACGGAATTCAATGGACCAGCTCCAATGGATCCAGTCTGGCACATCTGATGCTCCAGTTTTGTCCCAGTATCACAAAGACAAACACAACATGAGACTGCAGCAGTCAATTATGTGCTGAGAAGTGCTCCACTGCTGGTCAGCTGCAGGAGGAAGAAGGATGCTGGCAATATCCTCAACTGCAAAAAAATCATCTTTCCACACATACACTAGGCCAGGGGTTGGGATATTTGTGGTGTACAGCAGGGAGGGACAGCTGACAGTCATGGCATGCAAAATTCGTACTCTCTTGTAAAAGTCAATATGTAACATGCCACAATAGTCTCATGCTGCATAAAGCTATTCCAAGTATTCACTACCAATCACAGGTAACTTTTTCAGTTTAGCCCCCACTGTACACAGATGTTCACCACCCTGGAGGAAAGAATACTCCTCATTAAGTATGAAATAGTCTGATCTTTCCTGCTTCCTAAGAATGTAATTCATCATTTCAGCACCCGCATTACAAGTTTTGGGTTTGAGAAATCAAGTACAATTGTTTTAAAGACAGATCACTGAGGCTAGCACCCCTTTAACACCAGCTGCTTCATAAGGAATGTTATAGATATAATGGTCTGAAGATAAAAGCAAGACAAGCTTAGTATAAAAGCACAATATATATTACGTAGCCACCTGATATAGTTGGGACTGGCAAAAAGGAATAGACAAGCTTGCAGAAATACAAGTACGTATTTAAGTCTCAAGCTGAAGCAATGATCTTTGAATTTCAGACTTTGAACCCAAAAGCTAATTTGACTCTCTTAGGTGTAGCTGATCTGATAGATAACAAGATGTCATCTCCCTGCACAAACCTTGCTCAGCTTACTTCAGGTGCCTAGCTCAGGTACAGTCATGAGGATCTACAATTGCTGTTTACTTCTGCCAGGAGACAGGATGCAAAGCACAAAAGCTGAGTACTGAGTCACTGAGCTGAGAAGGGAGTTGCTGTGCCTTGATTTTTTACACCATATAACTCAAGTCCATAGATATTCCTCTAAATTGGTATCAGTAGCTTCTTCTGTGAAAGAGTAGGTACATCTGCAGAGTTTTAAAATTAAGCTTTTTGCCATCAGTCAGTTATGGATAGCTGCACCTTAGCAATCCCATCAATTAGCTTTACTTTCTCTGACATTCTACGTAACTGATATCAGTATTTTATTGTGTAGATAAGATCACCTTCAAGTATTGCTTCAGGACATGTTCTAGTCTTTTCTCTTGAAGAGTTCAGTTGAATGTAACCAACTCACTGCTTGTATAAACAACATAAAACCCTAATGCAAAGAAAAATATAATCCACGTTTTCACTTTCAGTTTGATCAGCTGGAGAGTTCAGCTTTGCTGACACCTGTCAGGCCACAGCACAGCTGGACCAATGCTCCTGACATGACCTGCCTCACATAGATTTCAAGAAAAGATCCCAGAAATGGGTAGCTTTTCTCCAGATGGTGTCATTGTACAATGTCTTGTTTTAATCAAGGATGAAATGCCAACACAGTCTTCAAAAGCACCTCACTTACTTGGGAACTGCTTCCCAACTTTGAAACTAAATAACACAAACATATGAACTTCCACACATGTTATTGTTCAGTCTGTGCACTGAACAGCCTCTTGGTCATTCAAAAATGGTTGTAATTTTAATTTGGTATCAGTTTAACCCAGGTTACCTGCTATTGTGAAGGACCCCTCTTGTATTCACAAGTATATATTCTTGCAAAGACAACAGCTCTCCACTGTCCTAGCCCAGGGGCTTTGATCAGGAAAAAACTTCACAATTTAAAATTGAAAGACAAACAAAGTGGCACAACTGCAATGATGAAGAAGCTGGTCTGAGTTAGCTAGAAATTTATACGTGAAGGACACTGAACTGTGGTATTTGTGATTACTGCTTTTTGTGTAGCACACAACAACTGATTACAGAATTAAAAATACTCATTTGTGTTTATCCCTAATACAGGAAAATACAAATGAATGAAAGCATCACAGCTGAACCTGGCAATCCTTTAAAATTGCTGGAATTAGTTTATCACTGCATTAATTTCTCAGTAATAGTGCTTTTTATATTACATCCAACCTGATTATAAAATCAGGCAAGAAGCACTGAGACCTCAGGCAGTATAAAAATGCATCTCAAAAAGCCCAAAAGAAATCCCACTTTAACTGAACTTACACCAAAAAGATTCTTCACAGTCAGTCTTAATGGATACTGATATTCAGAAGCATTTGTGTTTTTCTTTCACAGCCAAATCATCTGACACAAATTCCTTTAAACCCACCTAAAACCCCACAAATTCTTTGTTCTAAAGAACAAAGAAGCTGTTAAAGCAGGTTTCCTGGGAAACAGACATGATGGCAGAAATAGCGCTTTGCAGCCTTCCCCTATGCTGTGCCAGATAAATTGCAGTTATTTAAAGTAATGCTGAATTATGCATGCTGTCATTAATTACTGATAAGGTTTCATCTTTTAAAGCAAGTGAAGAAGGGTACATTGTGACTTAGTGTCACTTAGTGCCCAAACACCAGAAACACAAGCTCTGTTTTGTGAATCTGGTGCTGCCTTCTCCTGCTGCTGCTCTGCCATACCAAAAAGCATTCACGTGGCTGCCACTCCAGAGTGAGGTATGACTGATGGGTTAAAACTAGCAGGTAAGGATCTGAACTCAAAAGTGCACACCTGAAAAACTAAGAAATAGCTGTGCTGGGCTTTGGGTTTTCTTTTCCTTTCTCCAATCTTAATTTTACCCTGACCATTACCCTTTTGAGGATCGCTTATTAACAATTTGCCACAGCTGAGAATAACCACATCATATCTAAACTCTTTAGATGCCCACCACCAATTTGGCACTTCAGCAAAGAAAAAATTCAAGAACTTCCAGAATTTGTCTTGCTTCTCTTACACTTTTCACTCCTATGCCAAGAACCATGGAAGCAAGCTTACTTCCCAATTTTTCCATCTCATACTTGTGTTCTGGCTCTATCTTTTAATTATTACATGTGAAAAAAAGTACTAGATCACTGAACTCCTTCATGGTTGTGCTCAAAGGAAATATCAAAAGCAAAAGTAAAGCAGTGAGTCAGCATGGGGAAAGGCCGTTTCCGTTCTTCACCCTGAATTGCAGAAATGGAGAACTGTACTGGTAACCTGCTTGTGAACCACCCCCTACACGCTACGGGGGAGATTTGGGGAAGGAGGAGGATATCCTTTGGTGGCGAATCAGAACTTACCAAGTTTAAAGCAAGGAAAATGTCCTGAAAGATGTGCTGAAAATAGCAGCTTAGGACATATGAGAAGAATTATGTTTCAAGTCAGGTTCTTAGCTAGAATAGCCAAAAGGAAACTGGAGAAGCAAGTAATGCACAAATGACTGCAGAAGTGCAAGTGCATACACACATATCTTTCTGCATCTGTAGTCTGATATTACTTAAATGGCTCGTGCTGTTTCTATCAGTCACATTTGCATCTCCCTGCACTGAATGTAGGTCTTCCCAAAACAATATTCAGAACTGTAATACTGATTCTAAATATTATCTGTTTGTGCAAGCTGCAGCTATACTGCACTGCCGTTACATTTGTATCTTTGTCATCCATTTAGCCTAAAAATGCTGGTTTCCAAAGCAGTCTTCCTTCGTCTGTACTCAGCCAAGCATTCAGCCTCACTTGCACACCAAACCGTGCAGATAATGATGCATTATTCATCACCCTCATAAGCATATGCACATTCCTCAGCAGAAGTCTGGGCAGACATTTTGTCAGCACTCCAAATGGCTTGGCCAGTAAATGCGGTGAATAACCAGGCAGGAGACTGAGCTGGAGAAACACTATCAAAATACACTCCAGCGTGGTGGGGAGCAAATAGCATCTCACAGGCCTTGGGATTTAAGAGATATGAAGACATGATATAGAGGAGCAGAAGAGAAACCAAGAGGGACAGAGTCTCCCTGTCACTGCGGGAGCGGGTTGCTTGACAGCAGGAGTGGAAAAGCCTGGGGCTGTGGTAGAAGAAAGAAAAACTTGGAATAAAGGGACAGAAAAAATGCCTCAACACCTAGTGGAAGAAGAAGTGGAACAAACACTTTTGAGAGCGTAGGTGTTTGATACCTTGAAACCAAAACTCAGGCTTTCACCCCAAGAAGCTCCTTCTTAGCAGCTCTGGTTTTCCCTTACGGGAAGAAAGCCAGGCTGGAGGACAAGGGGGAGGATAAAACTGTAATGGCAGCTTCTGTGCTAGGTTGAGTTATCAGCTTTGCCTGTTAATTGGTCTTATTTCCATTAATAATTTGTTGGTATTTCACTCTGTCTGAATTAGCTTGCCCAAAGCTTGAGAACTGGCTCGCAGGCAGACTGGCCTCCCTGTTGCGTTTGGATCTGTGCCTTTTCAGTTGATTCTCCATCTCCAGAGGATATCAATTAAACCTCTACTATATTCTACAGGCTGTGTCTGTTTGTGTCACACGCACATAAAAAACTTATTTGACTGGAACAAGGCTTTAGAAGAACAACCTGCTGTGGGGAGGTTAGATAACAGGCTTTTAACACAGTAGATGTACTTCAAACCTCTCAAACCTTTGACTTCTTGAGGCTAAGACTAGAATATATCAAGGATTTTAAATGCTCTTGAAATGACATACTGATACCATTCTCCTTTTCAAAGCACTTGTAGAGTATTACGAAGTTATAGTGTATATTGAGTCATTCATGAATTAGAGGCTGGTGGCTTTTTTCCTTCCTTCCTTCCTCCAACCAATTTGATGCTCAGCATCTTGACTACATGGCCTGGAGGTAGTGTCCATTTGACACTAAAACATTGGAAAAGGGCTTTTACCTTTTCAGAGCAGATTATTAAATTGCTTCTCCTGGAAGTTAATATTCACACTTCAAAGTGAAAACCCCACACACAACTCAAAGATGTTATAGACTGGGAACAGCTGCCAAGTCTTCCGAGTCACATCCTAAGATAAAGGGACAGCCGTTCCTAGTTTTAAATGAATTCAGCCTACATTATTTAGCATTTCTAATATTGGAAAGATGGACAACCTTCTGAGAAGTCACAGTAAAGTATCAATAAAATACTTTATGGGGGAGAGAGCTTCTATAAAAAGATGTATGCTAATTGGTATTAACCTCTATTTAAAAGAACAGTAATCAGAAAGGGACATTTCATTAACAACTTTAATTATTTCCAAATCCCTATCCAGGTCATACCCCATTAAAATAAAAAAGCCCTTGGTATTAATGTATTTTGCAGCTCTACAGGTCATTCCCATCAACAGGAGTTTATTTTTCTTTTTTTAAAGTGTGGAACATGGCTATAAAAAAAACGGACCTGTCTTCTGTACTGAAATCACAGCAACTTGTATTCCTAACCCCCTATCCCCTCTCAAGGTTATAGTTTTCACTAAGCATTGTGCAGGTGTTGTGACGTAACTTGGTGCTCCAGGGATCTCAGCTGATGCCTGACACCTTTAGCTCTGAGGGGTGGAGCTCCCACAACTCTGCATGTAATGCTGCTTTGTTCTACTCCTGTAAGTTTGCAGTTGGAACAGAAGATAAAGAATATTTTAAAGTTGCTAGCCACTACCTTTTCATGTTAAACACGGGGTCAGTCATGCCCAAAGAATGTGGTCACTACTGGACTAACCTCAAATTGCTGAACACTAGGAGCACTTAGCAGCATAAAATTTTTATCTGTGCTGCATGAGACAGAAAGGTAAAGTGGAAAGCATATTCCTCTCTTCTGTGTTTAGTATTCATTTAGTTTTGCCAAGAAACCTGAGAGACTTCATCAGACTCCTAAGAAAAGCCATAAATCCTTGCTACCACACAGTGATAAGGGAAAGAGATACTAAAACCTGGGTGTGAGCACAGTTGCACCTGAGAAACTCTCTGGTCTCATTAGTGATGCAAAGGTTTCGGGTAGGTGAAGTTCACCCCAATGTGTTTTCTGTCCCCTTGTTATATTGTCCTAAAAGGTGTTTGTGTGACTAAGTTGCCAGCTTAAACAGCTTCAGCAATAGGAGTTCCATTGCCTGTAAGTCAATAAAAACAAGCATAAAGGTTTGATATTTTGCTAGACAAAGATTCTGCTAGTCACAGCCATCCTAGAATTAAACAGAGATTTGATATTTCTCATTTTCACATAGTTGGAGCTACTGAATAATCCAGAGGCATTTTCAGCAGTACTGTGCCAGCTGTGTCTATGCTCTGAGTGACTGTGCACAGTGTTTACAAAGATGGAGATACCTCATTTTCCTGGGTGAAATCTAGGGCATCTTCCCCTGATGCAAGCAGAGTATGAAGAATCCTTTGTTTCACCTGTTCCCATTCAACCAGCATTGATTCTCGGTGATACTCCTCAGCCATAGCAAAAGTCTGTTGATGAAGAAGAACAAGAGCTAAGGAACATACAGAAAAAGACAACCTAGCTCTGCCATTAACACACCTTCTCAAAAATGAAACAGAAAATAGCAACTAGATAAATCAACCAGGTCAGACCTCAAGAGGTAATTATGTGCTGTGTATTATTTTAACAGGGTTCCTCTTCAGGTATGAGGAGACTGAGAAAGTAGGTGAGTGTGAAATTAAAACAGGTCTCTTACCCACAGCTGGTAAAACAGGGAATTGGTGTCTCTTCCATGGTACTGCAATACACACAAAACTTACCAGGCTGGAAATCAATATCCTTTCTTTAACTTAGCAGCATGCACACAATACCCAGACTATCGCTGAGACTAACTTCTCTAATGGCAACTATCTTTTCACTTCCCTGGAGGCTATAAAGATTTGACTTATTGCACTCTTAATAGAGATGTGTTTATTGCCCATATTTCATTTTCAGTTGTTTTTCTTTTAAAATCAAAACAGGATCGAATAACAAATATGAGGGAAAATTAACTAGTGCCAAATAATCAGAAAATCCCTTTCATCAGGAAGGTAACTCAGGAAAGCATGTAGAAAAATTATATCAAAGAAAAAATGAATCATTTTACCTTTAAAATGGCTGATTTGCTACACTGTCTTCAGATCTAACTGGAGAACCCATGGAAGGAAATGGCTTCTCCCTCAATATTCCCTCTCTTGGCAATAGCATTAGGATTGAGAGGATGCTTCACCACTTTTCCTGCTATTGTTGAGGTGATGCTAAATAGCAGCCTCTAGTATACTGGGACAAGAAATATTTCCACTAATTTCCAACCTTCTTTTTCACATAGCTTTGTGCTGCAGTGTATGTAACTAAATGTCTTGGTTGGCTGAATAAGTTTATCATCTCATTACAGCTCACTCTTAGGATACTGTCAATTAAGGGCCAAAACATTCCCTAGTGTAAATGAATTGATAAGAGGCAGTGACATTTGGCAAACATTTAATTATGCTATAGTCACATGCTCTTAAGATTTGTGTTTCTTTGTTTTGCTATATACATTCACTTTGTGCCTTCACGGTAGAATACAGGTCTTGGTCTTACCTTCAGTGGATTAATTTCACCAGGATTTTAAATATGCTTTATTAATTACAATATAATTATATATAATGAAAATGATTTAATAATGCTGAAATACTGTTTCTTATAATTTCAAAGAAATGCAGGCTTAGTTGTACACCTGATGCCCCAAGCATATATAGAGGGAAACAATCATAACATAAGCACTAGAAGCATGCAATGACATTTCCAAGCAACAGTTTTAAGACAAACAACAGGAAGCATTTTTCCACACTGCATAATTCAGTTGTGGAAATCATTGCCCCAGAACATGACAGATACCAAAACCATAAATAGATTCAGAAACAGGATCAGATGAATTTTACATCAGAAAACAATTTCCATCTCAGAAAGTCTTCAAAACAACTACTTGCCTGGAGATGAGGAGATAGAAGATGAATGGGGGAAGGCTAACTGCCTTTTTTTTTCTTATAGATTGTGTGAATACTGGTCCGTTTCATGGGAAGAAAAAGGACTTGTCAAATCCTGAGCTTAAGCGAGAACTTTTACTTTGTTACTGTAGCATTTTGCTTTGTACTGCTTAAAAACTCCTTTATTTTTCATATATCAGACACTGCCTTTGGACAATAAAATGCAGTATGGTGATGTGACTGTTCTACAGACACAGGAATGAAACCCTGCAGCACTTTGGCTGCATAGGCCTGAATGTGGTTGTATGAACTTCAATTCCTGTAACCTGGAGAAAAAGCTGCAATAGATACACTGAGTGTCACCACTGTGCAGGAAGTCTGCACAAAGTATTTCGCAGAGCAAGAAAAATCCCACATCTGAGGCATTATCACCTCTAGAAAAGGCAGCATTCGCACATAGGGCCTTGCGTACTGTGCCTTATGAACAACAGCTGCTCTGTTTAAACAGATTTAATGCTGTGAGACTCCTAACCCTACAAAATAATGCAGCTGCATTATCACTGATAAGTATTTATTCCAGAAAGTCTAAGTATTTACTAAGGTCTAATTTTTCTATATTCTCAGTATAGTCCTCTTAAATCTCAGCAGCTTATTAAATATCTAATTCATTAATTCCTCAGGAACCTCCTCTTTCCTTTTTTTTTTAAGTTAAAAATGGTGCTTGCTTCCAACTTACCCTCTTCCTCGACTCTTCAATGGCTGACAGTAATGCATTGTCTTTTTCATTCTTCAGGAATCCCTGCAGAAAAAGGAGGAACAGTGATTCAGTCAAAAAAAAATCAGCCTTGCACTAACATCAGATACATATTGTAGCATTCAGCTCTTTCAACTCTGAGAGGTACTTGGAGCTCTGTCCTCAGTCCACTCCTGAGAAGTTTAAAGGTCACTTTATTTCATCAGAAGTACAGTAAGATGCCCACACAGAGCAACCTGAAAATGAAAATGCATTAATCTTCAGTTTTAATATGTATTAAATCCTAGTGAAATGTCCTGCTTCTATTCTCTTTTATCTCTGTGTCCCAGCAACTGCTTCCTCTTGCTCTCCATTCGAGGGAGCTAGGATGAAAGCTGGTAGGAGTGATAAGCCCAGATAAGATTGTTGGACTTGAAAATGTTGGGGGGGGGGGGGGGG
>WBNH01010195.1:202887-326890 GCA_013401255.1 Urocolius indicus
GGGGGAAGAGGAAAAAATGGTTTGGCTTGGCAGCTTCAGGCAGGAGTGGAGCTCTCATAGAAACTGTGAAAGCCTTAAAAATAGTCAGTTGAGGAAGGATGGAAACAGCTAAACAGTTGGAAAGCATACAGGAAAAGTTTACTGCACAGCCTCTCTCTGCTCACACAGCTAGAGCGGGTAAAGAATACTCACAGAACTACCCACAGCCAGAGGGGGTGATTTTAATTTTCAGTGTATCAGTAAATCTTAAAGAGATCAGCTGGATATGAATGGTCTAATTTAGATGAGCTGTTAGCTACTTACCGCAAAGGTTACTTTTGTGATCCATATCAGGAAACATACACTATTTTGAATTTTAAACAAATAGCCAGGGGCTAAACTGCAGTAACACACAGAGATAACAAACAGGAAATGGTTATTACACCTTAACTTGAATATCCTTACTTTGCATTTTCACTGTTACATGACCAATTAAACAAATCAAGTTGAAATATACTCCCAGATTTCAACTCATTATTCAAATGACAAAAAGGAAAAGCTGTTGTTTCCCTCTGAAGTAATCCACTATAACATTATCAACTCCATTAAGCGCTAATACCATAAGAGTCTGTCCACAGCTCTAAAATTAAGAGCCACTAACAAACCCAGGGACTGGGAATTTTGTGCATCGTGCTTTATGCTTTTACAACATGGATGCACAACTGCAGCAGCATCTGACTGAACTTGTGGGGAATCAGGAGGCTTCTTTTGCCCTTCTTTCCCCATAGCCTCCTGCAAATAACAATCTGACAATATCAGTATTGTCAGAACCTCCAGAGGATCACAGATCCTGTGGCAGGACAAAAACATGTAGTCAGGGGAAATATTTTTATGGTAGGTCTGTGAAAGAGTCCTGCACCAGGACCATATGCAATCCTAGGTATTACAGATGGCTACTTAGCTCTGGAAGTTAAGGAGGGTTTGAAATCTCACAGAATTGCAGGAAACTGCAACAGTTGATCTCCAAGTACTATGTCCTCCAAGCCCTGGATCAGTGTGTCCCCACACGTAGATAAGTGGGAAAAGGAGGCAGGAGGCCTCCATGGATGAACAAAGATCTGCTGGGACAGCTCAGGGAGAAAGCAGCATTCCATGAGAGGTAGAAACAGGACCTGATTTTTTGGGAAGAGTACAGAAGCATTGCCAGAACATGCAGGGGTGCAACAGGAAGGCTACAGCCCTTTTAGAATGAAACCTGGTCAGGAAAGTAAAGGAAAACAAGAAAGGAGTTTTGAGGTATATCAGCAGCAAAAAGAAGATGAGGGGGAATGTGGGTCCACTGCTGAACACAGAGGGTGCCCTGGTGACAGAGGATGCAGAGAAGGCTGAAACACTGGATGCTGCCTTTGCTTCGGTCTTTACAGCCCAGGCCTGGCCATCGGGAAGCCCAGTGGTGATCAACGGCACAGAAATGAGTGTGAGGCCTGTGGCCAGTGGAGTTCCACAGGGATCCACTGGGACCAGTCTTGTTCAACATCTTCATCAACAACCTGGATGAGAGGACAGAGTGACCCTTGGCAAGTTCACTGTTGGCACCAAACTGGGAGAACTGGCTGATTCACCAGAGGCTGTGCTGCCATTCAGCGGGATCTCGACCAGCTGAGAGTTGGGCAGAGAGGAACCTCATGAGGTTCAACAAGGGCAAATGCAGAGTCCTGCATCTGGGGAGGAACAACCCCATGCACCAGGACAAGCTGAGGATTGACCTGCTGGGGAGCACCTCTGCAGAGAGAGATCTGGGAGTCCTGGTTGATAATTTAACTAACCATGAGCCAGCAATGTGCCCTCGTCAGCAAGGAGGCCAATGGCATCCTGGGGAGCATCAAAAAGAGTGTGGCCAGCAGGTAGAGTGAGGTTCTCCTCCCCCTCTATTCTGCCCTGGTGAGGCTTCACCTGGAAGAGAACAGTCACTTCTACACAGCCTATTCTCCATCATCCACCATGTCCCTCACTTTATTTTTAGACAAGACCTGCAGAGAAAGTGCAGTTACAGTCTGAAAAAGGGAAGCTAAATCCAGATCTTTGCATATGTCTGAAGACCAACTATTACAGCAGCTGTCACCAAGGCAAAGGTGACCTAACCAGTCCGAGATCTGATCTTAGCTCGGTGCAGGAGAGGTGGGGAGGGATAGGGACTTGGCTTCGTAAGGTTTGTTCATGCCTGCATGGGTGGAAGGGCACACACCAACAAATGGGCACAATCACGTTTGTGATGGTATGGATCTGATGAAGCACATAACACTGTATGTTTGCTATATCCTAACAACACTGCTAATTTTACAGACAAGAAAAGCCCTTGGTCCTCCCCCTTCCTGGAGCGTGTGCCCTGAGCTGAGCAGGAACCTGCCTAGAAAGGTACACGGCCATGATGGTAATTGGCAGAGTAATTTAAAATGTGCTTTAACTTCCTTTGAAATCAGTAAATCCAGGCTGAGTCTCTTTCTTAATGAAAATCCCCAGCTCCCAGAGAGTTCACTAGGTCCATTTAAGGGACCACATTACACCACATGCCAATTAGGAGATGATAATTGTCTCTCATGTTCCAAGTAATATGTGCAAAGCCTCACTGAGAAGTACATTTTAAAACGGTTGCCCTGTGTCTTCTGTTAAACATCATGACTGTAGCATGACAACTGCTGCTTCAGTAAATGACAGGCAAATTGTTAAACTTCAAGAGTTTTGGTAGCTGATGCTGGGAGTCATGATGCTACTGCTCATAAGATTGCTTTTGATTAGTTAGGCCAAACAAGAGCTCCTGAGGTGGTCACTCTAGGTTTGGTGGCCAAAATGTCATGCATTAAGAAGGTGCAGAGCATCTGGCTGCTTTAGGAGTCTTTATTCCTGGGGTTTATTGCATTGGCACCTAGTGGGGCATGATGCTTTGATCACTGGGCATCTGGAATTCACATATGGATATAAACACACAAATACACATCAGAGCAGAGCAGAGCAGAGCTCTCTGGAACAAGGATGGACAGAATGAGGGAAGAGATGTGCTTTATGCTGGAGAATTTTGGTCCTTAAAAATCTTAGGTCACATAGCAGCTTTAAGAGTTCACATATCAATTAAGTCTGGGCCTTGAACAGTGCTGGTTGTGCTCACTGAGTTACATCTGCCCTAAAAGCTTTCTGCAGTCCCAAAGGCAAGGTTTGACTTTGCCATGAACGTTTGCAGACTGTAACAAGCTTTCGGAGGTATGGTGTTCAGCACAGAGTACATGACCCATATCACAGGAGCTGCCCTCTCAGGGGAGATGCTACCAATTGTACAATGAGCAATGAGACGTTGCTTCTTATTCGGTATCCAAAGAGAGAAGCAGGAGGAGAACAGAGATATTGTTAGAAGACAAAGGGCTATTTCACAGTAGCAGATGGCAGAGATAGGAAAAGCTAACACAAGCATCACTAAAACCTCAGAGATGAAATCCTAAGCTTGCAGCTCTCTATGCACAAGCTCTGCCATTGCAGGAATCCCAATCAAGCCTGGATTTTGCTTGAAAATGAAAACTTCTCTCCCTGAGGCTATTTTATGCAAAAAGCTCACAGAGCCTTAACGTCACATCACACTGTCCTGCTTTAGTGAGTGGCATTTAATTTTCCTCTGTTACTGTGGGACTCCCACACATTCTTCCTGCGTCTATTTTGGAGGGGATACAGCACAAGTCTTCTCTGTCATAGGTTCTCTGCAATACTTACTGCTGAATGTGTCCTATCCATGATTTGTACAACATCTGTTGAGATGGTGGTCATAAAGCAAGGACACGGGCATCGAAATACACTCCCTCTCCCACCTTCAAGTTTCCATTTTCCAGATAGCCTCACTTATTCTTGTACATCTACTGTCTCTCGGCATCCTTCCCCAGCATATTCCATCTCCTCTTGAATCTCTTATCTGTGGATTCCAGGCTGATCTTCTCACATTTTCCTCCTCTCTGCTGAAATCCAGCCCCACTCTGCCTTGCTCAAGGAAGGTTTGTAGAAGTGGCCCCCACTTTGGAGGGGCAGGACCCCTGGGAAGCCACACCATTTCCCTATTCTTGCCATGCTCCTTACTCCCCTGTCATTTCTCATCTCTGGCAACTGCTGCCCAACTCAGGCTGATGTGACAGGAACTGGCACCTGCCTTGCTCCAGCCTGAATTCCAGGGAATAAAGTGTTCCAGTAACTAATTCATTATCGGTTCGAAAGGGCATGCATGCACTGATGGTCTCTTTTTGACAGGAGACTGAAAGTCTCTTCCATTTACCACAGTAAATGAGGTTAGTAAACTCTCTCTTGGCTGATAGAAGTCTCTTAATTACTTCCATCAGCCAGGCCATACTTTTAATACTTGATGTTAGTATTCAAGCTGTCAAGAGAAGGCTTGAATGTTGCCAAACAGCGTACCGGGGCCTCGGATGTTGACAGCAATTGCTTACGTTTTCACTGGCACAAGAAGAAAGGAGAAAATTAAATGAACAATCTGGGACCATTTCAAGTCAATTGTTCTTTGATTAAAATATATCCAAGTGCTGAATTTCCAGCAGATCCTGTAAATCTTACAAAGGACCTGCAGGAAGGAAGATTATACAGTTAACAAAAGTCACTCTTTGGCAGTGTTCTGGGAACAGTTGCTCCAGATGAAGTACCTGATTTTATTATCTCCACTAGCAATTTTAAGAAGTGGTTTGCTAAATACAATCCTAATGCAAACATGCACTCATCTGAGCACACTCCCAGGGCAGTCCTCCTGGTCATCTTCTCTCTGGAAACAGAAAATTAAGCAAAATTACCTGGAACCCACTGCCACAAAACCAGGCCATACTATACATTATTGCTTTATCAATCCAAGTTATTGTTTATGCTGACACAAGCATGAATGCTTGCTGGCTGGGCTTTGAACAGATAGGCCTATAAGCAACGGTGTGGCCAACTAACATATTCCTGAGGATGAGGACATGTTAGCATAGCTCAGACATTATTTTCCTCTATCCAGATGCATGCATCACACCAGTGTCTCCTAAGATCTGCTTTGCATCAGCTTTTGCTACAAGCATATAGATTAAGTGGCTTCACTACACACCTTGGCCTCTGCAATACAGTGTCCTTCCAAGCAGCAAGGCAGCTGCCCAAAGATCAGTTACCAAATGCAATGAGATATGTGCATTTGTGAAACTAGCTTTTTCCTAGAAGATTTCAGACAGAAAAATTGCTACAGGCAGACTGAGGGCCCAAGTGCAGAGATCCTCAGATAGGAAAAGAATCCAAGGAAGGGTGATTTACCAGTCATTCATCACTTCAAAGCTGCATAAGAGACAAGAAACAACTCATTGTACACAGGTGCAAAAGCTCCCTGAGAAGGAAGGTCTGGTGAGGCTTGGCCCACAGCTGTACCTAGTCTTCAGTTCAAGAATGTAGCAATACAACATTTTCCTTGCCTAAGGCAGCTAAACCTATCAAACTACAGTACACGTTTTCCAAGTTCTTTACTACCATGTTTAGAAGGCAAAAATCCTGCAAGATTTTTTCTAAAAAAAAAAAAAAATTAATTCACTGTTGAATAAACATGACAAAAATCAGGGAAAGAACAGAAGGGGTCACAGTTTGCTAAGACTCAGGAGCCAGTTGTGGCATCAGAGACTTTCAAAGCAACAGCTGTGTTGAAGTTTAAGAGGGAAGAACATGGAGACTAATAGCTATAACATAAAATCATGCTAATGCAGCCAAACACTGGGCCTGGGGAAGATGGGCTGCTCTCCTACCTGCCTTCATAACAGTCTCCACATCTGTGCTCCACACTTGTAATCAATACTCACGTTCAACTGGCTTGAAAGACAAAGTAGGAGCAGGTAGCACTTCAATGGCAGTAAGTCATTAAAATACACAATCCCTGGCCTAATCTCTGCTCCATTACATGACTAGCAACAATTTTGAAGAAGATTTCACTTGTCTTAAAGCAGCTTTCTGCTCTAGCAAATAAAATTTTTGCAAGTTGCAATACTGTGTCCTTTCAACAATGGAGGAGCTGCAACAAGGACCCCACTCTGGCAGCAGCACGAGTCAAGGTGCCCTCCTGGGCAAGAAGGCTAATGGCATTCTGCGATGCATCAAGAAGAGTGTGGGCAGCAGTTCAAGGGAGGTTCTCCTCCTCCTCTACTCTGCCCTAGTGAGGACTCATCTGGAGTCCTGTGTCCAGTTCTGGACTACCAAGATGATCAGGGGACCAGAGCATGTTTCTTATGATGAAAGGCTGTGGGACTTGGGGCTGTTCAGTCTGGAGAAGAGAAGCCTGAGGGGGGGAATGTCATTAACACTTACAGGTATTTAAAAGGTGGATGTCAAGAGGATGGGGCAGCACCTTTTTCTGTTGGCTCAGGTGACAGGACAAGGGGTAATGGACAAAAGCTGGAACACAGAAAGTTCCACTTAAACCTAAGGAAAAACTCCTTTGATGTTGACGTGAGGGAGCCCTGGCCCAAGCTGCCCAGGTAGAGTGTGGAGGCTCTCAAAAACCTGCCTGAACATGTCCCTGTGTGACCTGATCTAGATGGGCCTGCTTTAGCAGGGAGGTGGGACTAGATGATCTTTAGAGGTCCCTTTCAACCCCTGCCATTCTGTGACTCTGTGCAAGAGTCTATGTCTTTTGGCAATGTATACAACTCCCTGGGAGTGCTTGGTGGGCAGCAGCACACATCGCTGAATAAGAAAGGGGCATCACTGTTTGTCCTCAGTTCTTTTTGACAAGTTGTGTACATTGTGAAAGATGTGTTGTGGCAACCTCTACTGGAGATAAGTTCTGGGGCAGGTATAGGGCTTCCCTGACCCACCACTGGCATGTCCTTGATGTAAGGCTCAGCTCTGATTGCAGCATTTAATCCCTGTTGTAGAGTCAGCCTTAGGCAAAGAAATAGAAGGTGCTCTCTGCTGCAGGTTAGTGTCAGTAATGCAAAAACCTAGTACATTTTTTAGTATTATTTTACTGTTTTCAGCTATTTGATTGTGAAACTCATGCAGTTATCACAATAATCTTCAGACCACATCCAGGAACGCTGGATTTTGCTCTGTTGTACAGATATCATTGTACTTGATGGGAAAAACTCAAACTGGTGCTGAAAAAGCACTCCTTGGGAAATCATAGATGGTGCATGCTCTTTGGTTCTTGCTGGGACTGTTTGGATCTGACAAGTAGAGCTTAAAATGTGCTCCTTAGACATACAGGCTTCAAGTGAAGAAATACAGACACCTCTTAGCTTCAGCTTCGTCTGGCAGACCATCCATTAAGCACACAAGGCTAATATGAAACCATCCATTAACATCCAACCATACCCAGCACTGAGAGGCATCATATCCCACACCCAACCACAGTCCTCCCAAAGGCATTTGCGGCATGTGGCCATCAAGGACAGCACAAATAGCACTGCTTGGATTTCCTGCTGGAATATTGTGCTGGGAGTTCACATAGTCTCAGAACTGAGACCTTTCTGCTCTGCAGCTCTGCTTGTTCTGTCTATAAACAGAGATCATTGTTGCTGGCACAAAACAGGATTCTGCTCAATTTTATATTCTTCTAATGCAACACAGGATGCTCAGCAAGTTAAAACTGTCATGCACTACGACATGACAGTATTTCACTTAAAATTGTACATATAGGTGGCTTAACTATTGACATAGCATGGAAACTCACTGCAGTGCTCCTGTGCAGTTTAAGACTTATACAGAATGACAGAAATTTGCAAATATGTAAAGTGTGAGTGTCAGGAGGCTGGAGCCAGGCTGTTCTCAGTG
The DNA here is from genome assembly GCA_013401255.1 of Urocolius indicus. Lineage (NCBI taxonomy): Eukaryota > Metazoa > Chordata > Aves > Coliiformes > Coliidae > Urocolius > Urocolius indicus. Next base: position 210,691 of record WBNH01010195.1, read on the forward strand.
ATGGCCAAGGATAACACAAGGGGCAATAGATACAAGCTGGAACATAAGAGGTTCCAAAGAAACACAGGGAAAAAGTTCTTCACCGTTCCAGTGCTGAAGCACTGGAAGTGGCTGCCCAGATGGGTTTTGAATGTCTCCAGAGAAAGCAACTCCAGAACCCACCTGGACAAGTTCCTGTGTGACCTACTCTAGGTGGTCCTGCTCTGGCAGGGGGGTTGAACTAGATGATCTTTCGAGGTCCCTTCCAACTCTTAACATTCTGTGGTTCTCTGATATGGATTAGTCTCATTCTTAGGCTCTAAAACTCTTTGCCATGTCATGTTGTGCTGCACAACACATAGGAATGCCGTTAGAAGTAGGTTTAGTAGGCTTTTTTCAAGTCAAACACTTTAATAGCATAAAATTAAGATAATACCTTTTTTAATCTGAAATTTTAAACAAAGTTGCTCAGAAGGAAGTTTTCTTCCACATACCATGCAACACAAAAGCTGTGTTTGCAACTGTGCTACCTTCTCTAGTAATCTTGTCTTCTACCCCAAGCATATACTACTTTTTTTTCCTCCTACAATGCAAATGGGAGTTGTTTCACAATAATTCCAGGTCCTACCATGCCACAAAGAGCCAAGGAAATCTATGTGATAACAAAACAGAAAGTCTTGAATAACCCTAGCCTGCTTTAGAGCTCAGGCAAAGAACAGAAGGAAGAAAGTAAAAAAAAATAAAAAAAATAAAAAAAATTCTGAACTAGAGAAAGACTCTTGCCAGCTAATTATGGCAGTAGGAAATGTTACTCAGCCACCAGAAGGAGTTTGTTCAGTTGGCTGACACTGGTATATCACACCTGAAAGCATCTCAGGGAGCATTTCTGTTTGTTTTAATAAAGATAGGGAGACTAAAATGTCACAAAGGCAATTAAAAAGCAACATCACCTCATTTGGAATACACTTGTTGAGAGGAAGAAGCTCTTTGCCAGCAGGACCCACAGAAAGCCCATCTCCTTTGGCACCAGTGTTTCACCATCAGCAACGGCATCAGCGCACAGTGAATGAACCACACAATCTGAAATCTGAGCTCGTTCTTCAAGTTGCCAAATACATGGCTCCCTGTTTTTCTCAAAGTTTGTAAATGCAGAGGGAAGATCTTGGTGTGAGGTGTTGCTCAACGTCATGACGAGTGGCTACTCTCTCCGCTGTGCTATAAATGTCCTTACATTAGCATCCAGTGTATTAGAAAACACAACTCTACAAAAATCTTGAATGCATTGGGAGTCACAGTCTGAACAAAACTGAGGCCTTTGGCTCTTCTTTTTTTAATTCTGTTTAAGTAAATTCAATTGTGAGTAATTCCAGTGGGCCTGAGAGCCACAATACAACTCTGTATTAATATTTATAGCATGCAAACAAAGATAATTTCTGACCATCCACTGGAATGAGCTATTATAGCCACCTCTCTAGTATCACACTTTAAGGGATTACTGAGAAAAAAATACAGATTTAAAAGATTTCACATCATAATCGAGTCATAACTAAGACTGTAACATTATATCTGTCTCTGAAAACATCCCTGCAGCAGGCAGGACACCCTCACATCGAGCCATCGAAACTAATTTCACTGATGACGCCATTTTCTTATTTCCTTCGCTGCCATTTTAGCATTGTGGTTACTCCCCAGTTCTCAAGAAGTAGCTGCACGTTCTTCCCCCTCTGAGGAAAACACACTCCAATAATGCAGCAACAAATGAAACCTGCGTGTTGAATTTCTGCCCGTGTCATGTCCTTGCATGGCAAGGACGAACCACACAGTTGCCTCAGACCACACCTCAATTTACTGCACTGAGAGCTGGTGAGGAGTCTCCTGAGATGGTGTAAGCTGAGAAACCTGCCCCTGGAAATCTCTCAGCACTACACACAGAAAATTTGATAAAGCCAAGGAAAGAGCGGTGTCCAGCACTGTTACAGGAGGACAGGCTGCTCTCCAAATACCACAGAAGACAGTAGCTAATAAGGAAGTACTTGGAAATGACAAGAAAAAGGCACACTGGCAGGCTTGCATTGTCTGGGGCTGGACTAATTGTACACTAGTATCAACATATAGGCAGATACAATAACCCACTTCACCTGGTGGCAGAAAATTCATTTCTCAGGATCACATCCAAAAGCCCAACTGCCATCCCTATCTGCCTATAAAGTATTTTCCTGCCTGAAACGGCACATCTCTGATGTAAGAACAAATTATTAAGTAAATCTGCTAGTCACTAACACCTAGTCTCCTCTAAGCTACTTCTGTACATTTTAGTGCAATCCTTCTGTCTCCCCCGCCCCTGTACGTGCTTTATCCTTCTGCCTGCCTGTCTGAGAGCACACAACCTTGCCGTGTGCAAGGAACAGGGATGTTCTCAGGCTTTTCCAGAAAGCAAGCACATTGCTGGTATTTGCACAGCTCTGCCTTCACATTTTTAAATATCTTCAAGTTAGTCTGATACCATATGTAACAAAAAAAATCATAGTAATGAAAAAAAATGGGTTCCCTTTACCTCTTCTGGATGCGTGTAGCAACACTGAAACTGACACTTTGCCTTTTCTCAGGATGACTCAAAGCAGAAGGATTTTGGTTGCCGTGCCCCCATCCCACAGCTGAAAGCTCCTGTACCACCTTCCTGAATGCTCCTCGGGAGCACTAGGTAGCTTTCTGCTTCAATAAATGAACCAAGCAAAAGTCTTCCAGCCTCCATGTGTAATTTCATACAGAGTGATGCATGCAGCAAATGCTCACTGCCTCGAAGGGACAACGCCTGGTTCAGAGACATCAAAATCCTGTCAGCACTGTAAATGCCATAATCAAGTTAAATGGATGCAAATCCTAAAGCCCGGCATAGGTGGCTTTCCTTAGTGCTGCACCTCCACAGTGGTGTTTCCTGGAACATTTCTGTTGCAATCTGAAGTCTCCCAGAAAAACCCACACGGGGAAAGAAAACCTTTCCAAAGTTAAATCTAACTGATTTCACTGATAATGGCTGGCTAATGCTACGAAGAGCCACGATTACATGCACTGTAGTGTAAAGAATATGAGCACACTTTTTTTTAAGCACACACACACTGAAATTTCAAGAACATGAGCAAAACTGGAGTTGGGGTCTCTCAAATAACACGGGATGATATGGCAAAATCATCCATCTCAGTGAGAAAAATAAGACCAAATTAGCCAGCCCATTTTTTCTAAATATTAGCCACTCCATTCATCTAATAAGTATTTTCAATGTGGCAATGTGTCCCTTGGAATAAAAATGCTACTGCCATTGAAAGCAAGTGATCTGGAGTTCAGACATGTCAGCGGATCTTTAAAATCTTCAGCTTGAACATGCTGTGGGCTTTGGACTAGTGTTTCCTTACTACATTACCGATACATTTCGCAAAGTTAATTATTTAAATTACTTATTAATTATTAATTACAGATCATTAAAATAAAAAACCCCACAAGTCTGGAATATGCCTGTTGTAATGACACAATTTACCTCTTTCAATGTTCTGAAGCTTGGAGAGTAACGCATGTAATAAAATTCTTTGCTGCAACAAATTGTATGTTACAGTAAACGCTTTCTCCTTTTTCAGCTTATTTCTCTTACCGGGTAATAAACCTTAGGTTTAAACTTTCCAGACTTGGGGCATGAGATCGCTGTGCTGAGGATACACTGGAGACAAAAGGTTTCCATTTTTCTCCTCCGGCTGTACTCCACCCTTGCTAAGGAACTCTCTAGCAGTGCATGCCTTTATTTCTGCCCTGCACTAGCAAAGCATAGAAGCTTTTGGACTTAATGTAAATGAAATGCTCTGTCTAGATGCTGCCAACAGATATCACTGAAAACGCTGCTACTGCAGACCTACAGTTCATTATTGATTACGGTGGCTCAGTCATTTTTCCATATATTAATTTATGAAGCTTAGCTGAACTCTGTCTCCCACCCACTTCAGACAAAGGAAAATAATTTCCCACACTGTACCAACTGCAAGGATAATTGAGCTATCTCCCATACAGGGTCAGTGGAGATGGCTTCCTCCATGTTTTCACACACGCAAACCACATATTTCATTGTCTTTTTACGTGATTTCTTGCTGACCTGCTTTTGCAGCAAGACCCCTCCTTTGCACAGGTAAATCTTGTTCAAAAGAAGCAACTTTTTGCTCATGCTATGCCACAGTTTCCAAGTCTCCCCTTCTGAGCATTTCTCAGTTGAAAACAGGCAAGAGTGCAGAAGACAGCACATAGACACCTTAATATTCAGGGAGAGAGCCTCGAACGAGGCAAGTCATTCTCTGCTGCAAGAGCCCGTGCGTAGTCCCAGCACAGCACGTTTCATTAACATGCTTTTCTCCATACAGAGAAACAGAATTTAAAGGAAAGGAGAAAAAGCAACCCACCCTCTACTTTTGTGCCCATATCAAAGGCAGGCAGAGCTTGCAGTTGCATGCTGCCTCTGAGTCCCTCATCAGAGAGTATTAAATCAGCTGTCACCCACCCAGCTAGTCAGGGCCACCACGTTTACATAAATGTTAATTCCCTGACTGCTTCCTTTTACTACGAATTTACTGGATTAACCCCTTACATAACATATCCTATGCACTTGAAAGAGAGGTGGGATCTAGGCTGCAAACTCCAGTTGACTAAGCAAATATACTTCACCACCTCATTTAAGAAACTAGCAAAAAAGCACAAAATCAAGTGTCTTTGCTTACTTTGGGAAAGTAGAAACATTTTCTATCTTACTTTCGTTTTCATCCCACATTTGAAATCCTTACTTTAAACTGACATTAAAGTTTAGGATGTCTTCTAAATAAATCACAAGTGCATCTGTAGGAACAGAGGAAACAGAGTGGACCAAATATCTTTGCACCACAATGAAAACTAAGAGGAAAAAAAATCCATCACATAATCAAGTAGCATCTTTATTTTCTGTTTAAAATACTTCCACAGACATTGCACAGCCTAAAGAAGAGGAACGTGGAATAAAGGCATACAGAAAGTTATGCTATTGTATTTCTCCTTAAATGAAAAGCAATGTCAGCAATGTCAAGAAGGTCTGTAAAAAGGCAAGATGACTGAAACCCAAAGCAGACACTGGACTGCCCCACCCAACAGCTGCTCTAGCTAAGAGTATCAGGAGGTAAAAGGCACAGACCTTCAGGTTGCTTTTCTGTGAAGAAAGGAGGATTTCTCCAAAACTATCCACCTGTTCGGTTTAATTACTCACCTACGAATTTAAACACCCTGCCGCCACAGCACAAAGAAAAACCGCCACAGAAGGCACCTGAAGGAAAACTCTCTCCTATCAAAGCAAGCTTTTAACTTTAATTTCATACCTTTTAAATACATACATTCCTACCTGTAGATCTCAGTACTGAGGAGTTACAAACCTGTTAATGCTGGCTGTAACTGCCACACTTCGGTTGCCTGGTATTTAGGCTTACACAGCTGTATCTTTCTGTATTAATGCTCAAGTTCTCATCTTTAACGACAACAACAAAAAAAAAAGAATAAATCAAACCTGAAAGTCCTGAAATGGCTGAGACAGTCAAGAGTCCAGCAAGACAATAAGAAAGCAGCTGCTTTCCCCGCCTGAACACCACTGCCTGCAAAGCATCTATATATTTTTTTCTCCAGTGGTGCTTTATTCAAATTCTAGGGAAAGCATCAGTCTGAAACCAGTAACTGATGGGAGTAACAGTTTATAGGTTACAGAAGGATATTTTATTGTTAACGGACTGTACCATGTCAGAATGAGGAGGGGGTGAGGCGGCAGCCAGGCAAGAGCTGAGAGATGCTACTATTTTTTTTTCCCCAAGCTAGTGCAATTACTCTGATGTGAATTTTTGATGACTTCCGACATATTGCATGGTTAATAATCATTTCAGCTGTCATGTTTGGTTAATGTGGAAAATGCATTTGCTGCATTGTGATGCAGCACTCCAGCCACAGATTGTAACACCAGTTGTGAAGCTATTCCCTTAACTGAGCTGCATGAATTTGCACATACCACGAGGCAGAAATAAATGGTAGTTTGATTTTTAAATGGCAATAGAAAGCTTCTGCCATTTTAGACCTGCAGAGCCCTTGAAACAACTTGTACAGGCAGATGATTTTACTGCATATCAACTGGAGTCAATGTTCTTTAAAAGAGAGCTTTGATTCTGCATTGTTTTGCTGGGCTTGGTTATTTAGCAGTTAAAATACACCATTTACATTAGATACCATTTACACTAAACATTACTCTTTTTTGTAGCTTTGAACAGGTTATTTAACTGTAAGTATATACACCTCAATGAAACCATCAGCGCTACAGAGATGCAGCCCTGTTACTAACACAGGCTTAGCCTAACTACTTCTTCCTGCACACGATGCTTACAAATGTGTTTTTATGTATAATTTTACCTTATAACTAATTGCTCGAGGTGAAACTATGATGCCTACAGGTAAAGCGGATTTTATTTGCAAAGCACCAATTCCTCACCTTCCTGCATTTTACACATCAAACAGAAAAGTATAAGGTTACACAAAATATTAATGTGTGTCTTAATTGCCTCCAGTAAAAAAAAGCAATGCTGCATACAGTCCTGCAATTACAAAAGGGGATGCAAAACAGCAGAGATGAAACCATGCTAAAAGCCAGTCACCCGATGATTAAAGTCAGGCCAGTATATTCCAGCAGTCAGGTGATGGTGCCATCATTACAGTGCAGAAAGCCAGAGAAAAATCGAGAAACGGACCACCCCCATCTTTAAGAAAAAAAAGCCAGAAGCACTAAAGAAATAAGGAATGCATTTGCTAATATGCAAAACACAAAACCATGAAGAAGTGTTTCACAAAACGTGAGCATAACACTATTAGGCAGTTACTTCCACAGATCCTAAGTGCATATTTAACCCACGGCGCCAACACAACTCCCATTCCTCTGCAGACTGCTGGTGACATTCCTAAATTCCAAGTTGCTTCTTTTTAAATCCCAGAATGACAGCCCTGCTGCAACAGTACTGCATTTCACAATTCTGTAATTCTGCTTACCAAACGCACATCTTGTGTGTGCAAACACACATACACACAAAAATCCAGACTTGAGATGTCTATGTTTAATTAATGAAGCACAGAAAGCTACCAGGAGAACTTTTTACGGTGCATCAGCATTGATATAGCTGCAGAATCACCACTAATTTGTTATTTCTACTTTTGTTTTAATTAAAACAACACTGCTGGGGCACTGGTTGGACGTGAAGTAGCAGTAAAAATAGTGCAAGATATTTTATATAGAGAAAAGGCCAAGTCTCTGAATTAACATTGTACTGTCTGGTTTGGGAGCAGTTCCCATTAGCTTTACATCTGTAGAAGGTGCTTTGTGACTTGCCTTCAGGTTTCTCTCCTCCAAAGGCACCCCTGGGCACCTGGCACAATTCAGAGCTTCACAACTGATGAGTGGATGAGGTACTTGGGTATATGGTTTACCAGTGGGCTTGGCAGTGTTACATTAGTGGTTGGATTCTATGAGTGTAAGAGTCGTTTCCAACCAAAACAATTCTATGCTTCTATGAGGCTGAGTGGTCTCTTAAAGATAGTGTATTTTAGCTTTTGGAACTAGCCAACTTGAACCTAATTGTGATTTTCTTCAAAACACTGCAAATGGCAAACCCTCCCTGCCTGTGACCAAATAAACACTGTACTGAATACCTGAGTCCTCACCAGGAGTCTCATGAGTGGAGAAGACAGGTCCAAACCCACCAACATTCTTAGAGGAAAACTGTAGTCAGTTGCATTGCAGGGAACAGCATTGATCAGGACCAGCTGCACCCAAGTGTGCAAGCCCCTTTTGAGAGAGGGAGGGTATATATTTGGAGGAATAATTTAACTCTGGCATTTCTCCTGCATTTCGGAGCCTGGTGCTGACCCTACAACCTGTGCTTGCCTTGGTAACTTGACATTTGCCTCATACAACACTGCTTCATTTTTGGACAGCTTTTTACCTTACTTACCTCTAGTTTGCACAACTCACTAGTGATGCAAAGCCAGGAGCACAGAGGATATATAGAGCTTTTTTGCCTTTTAGCCAAACCTTAAAACAGATAAAGGTACCTGGGCACAGCTGGCTTTTTGCAATAGACTGAAGCCTTGTCAGGGATTTCAGGAGTAGAATGATCTGTCTACCCACAACTTTAAAGATACTGTTTCTCAAAAGAAGTTCTCTGTTATTTTCTGGCCATGTAATGTTACCACAGAAGCTACTCAAAACTGCCCAGTGAGGCCTTAGAGATCAGCTCAGTTTCTATTTTTCTGGTTTTGTTTTACATATTGCATTGCCAGGTCACAGTGTTGAAGGTAAAGCTTTCCCGCTGTGGCTCTGCACAGCGTAGTCTCTCCTTACCTATGGATTTCTTAATGCAACAGCTTTGAGGGATATGAACAGAAACTACTCACCTCAAATGGCTGTGAGTGTAAACAACTGTGAGTGCTAACCCAGCTAAGATGTCGGAACTGCTATCTGTTTCACTGGCAATCAATTTAGTGGAGTGTTCAGTCAGCTCATGAATCAATCACTTCCGCACTCAAATGTGACTGTGGGAGGAGAGGGGAGAAAACTACTATTCCAGGCTGCTGAGCCACAGCTAAGGAAAAGCATAGAAGTTTTCCTTCCAAGTAGAAAGCATCATATCCCTAAGAGAATGATGATGCAGAGATCATGCAGATACCATTGGAACATGAATATCTTCCTCTGTATCAGAATTGCTCTTTCTGTCCACAATGACCTCCTTCCTTCTTAGGTACAGCTGCACCTCTGGAGTGAAGGAGATTCCTTCACCAGAACTACAAAAAAGGCAGAGATGCTATCACCCTCATCCTAAATGAAAGAAAAACCTGTAAAACTTTAGTATACAGTCACTGTCATGTCTTCCCCCTTTCTTGCAGTCTTGCACTGGGTAGGAGTAAAAGCAATCATACAGCCAGCATCCCTGGATCTGCTTCTGTATTATTTTTGAAGGTCTACAGTTGCAACGCCTGCTATCGCCTGTGAGTGTTAGCCAGCAAAAGTGAGAGACAGTTAAACCAGCAATAGGCAGCTCCTTCTCAAAAATCTTTTATTCTCTGCTTAATCCAGCAAATACTGCACTGTCATACTGGGTCTGGAGAGTGCTCTAAAGCATTAGCTTCCTTCCTCTCTGCAAGGCTGGCAGGGTGATTAACCAGCATTAATGACATACTAGGTCTCTTCAGAGGGAGGGCTGTCATACCCAGTACAGTGTTTTCAGCCCTGTACACTCAACTTTTCCCTTCTGAGCAATGCAGAAACAGGGGAGCTGGAGGAAGGTTCAGGAGTCTGATTCAAGCAGGATGCAGTGGAGACGATAGAGAGTATAGGCTAACACTTTCACATCAATACAGTTATATTCACATGCAAACAGTAGAGAGCAAAAAGTCAGATGGGCTGAGTGCACTATTACTCTTAATGGTCTATCTGGCAAAGAATTTGGGGTTTGTGGCAAAGGGCTAACTTTCATCAACTAAGAAAACATGAGACTCAAATAAAAATCTATAACTGGGAAGTGACCAGCTCCAGTAACATCTAGTATCATCATCACAGAAAGCTGTCCTCTTGCAAGGAAAAAGCCACCAACTCCCTCAGACTGGGAGTGGCTGGCATATTATAGAGCTCAAAGGAGATTCACAGCTCTCTGAGGCTAAACTTTGTACCAAACAAGAGGCAGGATGTAAATACACAGAGTGAAAAACACCCTGAGAGCACTGATTGAGGAACCCTGGTTTTTGTGACCAGGCGGTTGGCAGAAGGAAAAACAGACACACAAATGCTCTAAGACTAGAAACGCACCAGTCCCAAGCAGAGGAGACGCAAAGGGAAGCCCAGCCAAGCAGAGAGGGTTAGCACCAACACTGGCAGTGCTGTTCCTGCCATCCACACCCTGCAGCCCAATTAACAGCGTAATTTGTCAGGATGAATGGGGAACTTGCACTCAATTCGGCAATTTGACAGAGTGTCACTGAACTACCTCAAGTCTCTATTTATCCAAGAGGCGAGAGCAGGAACCAGTTTTAATTAGAGCCTTTTTAACAAAGAACTGAGGGTACTACCCATGCTCTCACCATCAAGCAGTAATTGAGATGTAATCGTTTAAACAAAGCGCAACAAGTGTCCATTTACCCAAAGCCATTGTTGAATAGCCACTAGGAGATTATTTTCAAAATGATAATGTGCCATGAATATGCAAACCGCATTCCATTTTTAGCATTAAAAAGAATAGTCACCTCTAAAAAAATCCCCAACAACAAAAAACACCCCAAAACACAACTGAAAGCCAAACAGCTATTTTGCAGCAGAATTTGAGGAGTGTTTTAAACATACCAATGCTAATTTAAAAGGAGAAGGGGGAAAGAAGTGATGGTTCTGTTTTTGGGCCATTAAACGCTCCCTGGAAAGCCCCTTTTTGCACAGCATTAGAGTGTGCTCTAAGTGTGTAATTATGCATAGAATCTGTTAATTATTAATTCAGAATGCTAACCTCTTTTTTTTTTTTTATATACAAGCCCTGAATATCAATCTCTCTTGCAGATGACTGAGCACCAATATGAACAAATTCAACCCTGTGGTAAAAGTGTGCTCTTCCTGAGAGGTTAGGCACTGTGTGTTGGGAGGCAGCTCCACTTGCAGTAAAATAACTGATTTATAAAACTTGCCTCCGCATCATGGCAGGCAAATCCCCTCAGCCTCGTAGCGTATGAAACCAGAACTGTACTGTCACTGATATTCACACCTTCCTTTCAGCATTCTTCCATCTAGCTACTGGATGTCTCAAAGTTTCACAGGAAGCTGAATTCCCACATCCCTTACTTTCATAAAGACAGAGAAGTGCAGGAAGTTAATGCTGCCTAGAAGCCCACACCAGGTTAATGGCTGTCAAACACTAAGCTCATCTTTCATCTCTTGTGACTCCTATCCCTGCTAGAAATCCACATAGGGATCCAACTTAAAAGCACACTTTGACACAGTCTGACAATGAATTATTAACTCCTGTGGAAGCCAGAAAGCATCAGCTAGTAGCAATCATGACCCGTTACAACGATTAACAGAAGACAATTATTAGCTCTCCCGCTTCTCACAAAATGTTTCCAAATCTCCATCTAAAAAAGCCCCCAAAGTACCCCACAGGCACCCCTGCTCACATACATGAAAGCAGACACAATCTTGTGTTTTTACTTTTGTTTCTTCAGACTAATATCAAGTGTTTCAAGAAAGCTCTGTCTTCCTCCCTGCGTTACAGCAATTAAACGTGGTCTTGCATCATCAGAAAAGCAGCAACACATGCACAACCAAGCCCACATTCTTAATTTCCTGACAGCGGTTTCAGCACCATCCTTTCCCACATTACATCATGTAGCCCAGGCTGTTTCTAGCTCATTTTCTTTCTGACTGGGCACCTATGTGTACGAAGCTATGGCTCCCAGCCTGCTCACCAACAGCGGACAGATGAATATAGACACATTTAGCTCTTACTATGACAAGTGGTTCCCAAAAAGAGTGTCCTCAGCCTCCTTCAGAAAGGCAAGTTAGATGTAACCCATGGGATTCCTGCAGCATCCCACAGCACAGAAAAAAACAGCTTGTTGAGCTCTGCCAAAGGAATCCAGACAGTCCCCATTATTAAATCTTTATCATACAAGAGTTCGAAGGTGCCAAGATGCAACATACACTAGTGATGGACCTAAGACCTGCTAAATACTAAGATGCACAGGAATGTGAGCTTAGGATGGAATACCATGTAGTTCCACAATTAGCAGTGAAAAGTGAGGGTGAAGATGGCATTTCAGGTTTTTCTTAGCAGACAGGCTAAATTTGCACTTTCACCTGAATTACACCTGCCAGCTCTGAAGAAAGAGGCACTAAACCTACTGGCCTGGATGAGAAATGAACATCCACAAGCAAAATGGTTAAAGTCAAGCACAGGGATGCACAGCTGCTTTTTCAAATCATCCTTATATTTTTCATAGTGAACATACAACTGAAATCAGTATTGACATCTCAGCAGGCTTAATTAGAAGTCACATCTATCCTATTCAGATTTCTATACTGTACTCATTATCCAAGTACTAATGTACTAATATCCAAGTGCCTTCCAGTCCTGCACTAGGTGACATGACTAACATCTGCCACATACTGCTTGTTCTCTTCTGCCTCTCCCCAGGGAGTGGAAATGCAGTATTCAAGGACATTGTAGAACAGACAGCGACTGGCGAGATTCCTCCAGCCCTGGCTCAGCCTCCTCACACACAGCACAGGTTGACCATATCTATTTGGTTAATGGTTTAAAATCGTCATTGTTGTGATGATTAAGCAGCTGCACAAATCAAGAGATGGGTTAGCATCAAGTCTTTGACCTGTAACATTTCTATACTGGATTAACAAAGTCGGAAGACAAACAAAAATCTGTCCTTTGTGGACTGAATCAAGTAATTTTGAGTTTTATCATTTGATTTCTCTGCTTAACTCTCTTTGCTTTGTCATCTTACATTAGACAATACTGAGGAGATAACTTCCAGCAGTCAAAATGTGTCAGTCTTGACACAAGGAAAAGCAAGAACAAAAGTACGAACAACCTATCCTGCCCTTAAATCCCTTCCAAAACACACCTACATCTTAAAGCTACAGAGGTTCCACCTAGAATATCAAAACTAGAAGACTGAAATCAGTAATTTTATTGTAATTTTAATATTGTAATTTTACAATATTAAATTGTAATTTTAATTTACATGTGCTTCCATGCCTTTCACCTTTCCCAGTGATCTTCCATCTGCACATCCCTGTCTGTCTTATGTTGAAAAGTACTTTTATCTCCCAGTTATCACTCAGTAGTTCTTCACAAAGACAATGGCAAGTACTGAGATAGTTGGGAGAATGAGAAGAACTAAAGGAAAAGAACTGGGAGAGATCAAAGCTTAGATCTCCATCATGATGATGCAGGACTGACAGTCTTAAGGTCAGCTAGCTGTGATTAGGCAGAGATTTCTAGTAGAAGCAAATGTCTGGAGAAGCAAATGTCTGGAGAAAGGTCAAACTCAGGAATCTAAACTTGTGCAGAGGAGGAGATGTTCACCACCACTTTCACTCCATTTGTCTATCCAACCCCTCCAAAATGGAAGATAAAAGAAGCCCACTGAAAACTGAGTTACAAACTGTCAGATCAGGAGAGAAGCAAAGACTCATTCAGAGTGAGGGAGGGGAATACACACTGCTTTCATTCACTGCAGTGTGCATAACCATACAAGATGAGGATTAGTCTTTCACAAAAAAAAGAACAACCTTTTCAAGTGTATAAAGGGACTCTCAGGAAGGGACAGAGTCTGACTCAGAAAACTATTAAAAGGACAAAGTGACTTTCAAATAGAGGTCACTGGTTCAAACATGAACTAGATCAGTAGTGGATATGACTAGAAGTATCCAAAGACTTATTAGCAGTTTAAACAAAACCACCTTATTAATTTTCTTTCAGCTCCCACTACCTAAGTGCCCATATTCCAAGTTCACTGCAGAAAGTAACAGAGAACTTCCTTTCTGTCCCTGCCTCACAAGTACAGCCAGGTCTTCCGCAGGTACCCAGACACCAAGCGCCCATCCCCACAGTCACTGCAGAAGCATGAAGGCTGCACTGGTCCATTTGCTTGACATGAGCAAGTTATTTCTTTCATTTGTGACTCTCTGCCTTAGGGTGCTCACCTGTTTTCTGCCAGATACATATAATCAGCTACTGCGTGTAAAGATACCCACTTAGCATCTACAAACAAGTATAAGGATCATGGTACAGTTTGACTGCATTATTTTGTCAGTGAGTTTTCCTGTAAAATTACTTGGCTGATGTATTAATGTCATATAACTTACATGTTTATGAACAACAGAATTACTGAATATCATTTATTTTTTTCCCCCCAACACTGATCACAAGAGCCTTCAATTATCACTAGAGATCTTGCAGCACTGCAAGCTCAGACATGCACATAACGACATGCTTTTCTGCAGAAGATCCTTCCAGAAGACACTTGAAAGGGACTGACAGGATTCCAAAACATACATTTCCCTAATGAAAAGCAGTAAACACACAACATGTTTTTATAACATGTACATGTACATTCAGTAACACTCTGCTTTAACTTCGGTTATCAAACAAAACTTCAGTGTCTCCCATCCATTGTTACTGGGAATTAATTGTAGGTCCCCTACTGGATTATACTATAATAGAGACACACACAGTGAGGTCATTTCCTTCTCATAGAATCATAGAATGGTAGGGTTGGAAGGGACCTCCAGAGATCCCCCTGCAGTCCAACTCCTCTGCAGAAGGTGAACTCTGCAGGTTCACCTAGATCAGGTCACATAGGAACTAACACAGGCTTGCAGGTATATTTACTTGGAGTTAGGGTTAAGCCACTCCCTGTATTAACACACACTCCTTGTGGACCAGCAGTTTCAGTAGCATGGTGATGATAACACACAGCAAGGCATATTTTTATATAAAAATATTACTTGGTAATGAACAACATTATTCAGATGCTATTGTTGAATTAGGGTCTTTCAAGTAACAAACTGCTGTGTATATTTATTGGAAATATGGACATACTGGAGGCAAAGCCAGGGAATACTCAATTTCCTTTTTAAAGGAAACTTGATTAATATTTGCACCAACCAGAATCTTCTAGCTGAAATTTAACACTACCCAAAATCCATTTTCCATACAGTACTCCATTATCAGCAAGGGCCTTTCTTGCAAGTCCCCATGTTCTTTCAATGGATTCTCTTTGCTGTCTAATTTGAGAGCTGTAGGTGTTAAGCATTCGAGGAATGCAATCAAATCCTGCTCCTTCTAGGCCTACTGGGACACCTATTAATTCACCCTCCTGTAGAGAGGGAGTTTATCATCTCTTGAATTGTTAGCATCTACAGAAGTGGAACAGGGCAACTTATATTGGCATTGCAATTACTTAAAATCTATAAATAGTTGCTGCCATGGTATAAATTGAATTGCTATATGGTAACATCCTTTCTTTACCATCTTTGAAAGCTAAACTTTGATTAAGTCAAAGTTAAGTTATCATGCCATGCCCATGGAAAGTGAACATGAGCGATTAGAAAGTCTGTTGTACTCCACACAAAGATGAACTGAAAATCTAATGTCTTTTATTCAGTTCTCTCAGTAGTAAAGAGACTCATTTGCAAATTACTTCATCATCTGTCACCCAAACTCAAAGGAATTAAAAGTTACCACAAAATTCCACAGACCAACCACACTAACTGTATTAGGAAAAAAAACCAAACCCAAAACCTTAAAGTTCTTCTCCAGCATCTTCGTATGTTTTGGAAAGACAGCTGAATGATGACAGAACTTGACTTTGCACAGAAGGATCACATTTGGCAAACTATTGAGACAGATGAATGGGGAAGGTCAGATGGCTGAGAAAAGAGACACCAAGCCCAAATTACTTAATGGAAGAAAAGAAAAAAGAAAGGTTGATTTTAACACAAATACCAGCACAAGCTTCATTTGGGTAATTGTGCCACTCACTCTGGTATTTGATTCAGAGATGGAATAACTGCTACTTCTTCCCAGTGAGAGAAAATCATTGATTTTTTTGGCAAAATTAACATATTAATTTCTTATAGCAAGGTTGAGTCTACCAGGCAATAACCCTACCTTACAAAATCTTATTATTTAATGGAAAGTTGAAATGACAGGAAAGGGACTGCAGCAAGTCTTGGCTACAAGTATGAATGAGAAATATTAAATAACACTTAGGACAGTTGCTAGAGGGCAAACTCTTGACTCCTCACCTTTTATCAAGTGTTTGCCCTCACATTTGGTAGAGGCAGGAAACTCTTTCAGTCTTCCTTAATGTCCATCACTTGTTTCTAGCTGTAGTGTTTAGGCTATAAAATGCAGGATTTCAACATTCTGGCATCAAGCCAACATTTTAATGGCCATTCAAACACTAAGGAAATAGTTGTGCATTAAGCTTACCAATAAATCAACAATCAATACTTTAGTATTACAGTAAAAATACAATTCTCTCTTTATATCTGCCTCTAGCCTCATCCTTCTTTGTCAAGCTCAGCTCTAAACAAAAAAAGGGGGAATAGACTCTTGAATCAACAAATGAAGTAAATATCATTCCACAGTCACTAAGAATTTGTCTTGAAGTCTACACCTAACTGCTCCTCAGGACTGTACAGATTTTTATTTTTCCCAACTGCGTTACTGACAGGGTAAAAAAGCAAAGTATAAAAAGGACAGAAGTTCAGACACAAAATAAATCATGCAGGTCAATAGGTGAGAGCAACAAAATAAAGAAACCTCAAACAGCAAAGCCTCTAGTAACTGCAGATTAGGAGCCTGGTTACAACTTTATCTCCAAAAAGCATCTCAGTCCAAGGAAAAAAAAAAAAAAAAGGAATGGCATCAAAGCATCCCAACATTTGGGTTTTAATACAATTCATGGATTTTAATTGCCAGCACAGCATCAGTCCTGTATGTCCTCTCTAACATATTCTCTCTGGTTGATTAAATGAAGCCAAAGGCAAGCTCTAGCAGAGCATGAGATTTGGACATCCTCTAGAAAGTGTGAGCATCAGGCAGTATTGCTCTGCAATAGAACAACCACTTTAGTTAACTCTGGCTTCCAATTCTGAGCCATGGCCATAATGCTGAGCCACTGCTATATTTCTGAACAGCAGGAAAAACAATGTGGTTTATAGATGCTTGGAACAGCTGTGTCTGTCTGCAGAAAGGTTCAGGGTAAGCTTGTTTTTCATCAAGAAATGGTAGAAGCCATTGATCCAATCCTGTGAAGCCTGAACGTAAAACAGGAAGACAAAACCAATCAAACCCATCATTTTTAGCCCCACAGCCTAGAAAGCTCAAGTATCAAAATGGAACTTCATCATGGAATGGTTAAGCCAATGTAAACAAGCCAAGCATTTTCTTCTCTCAGTCTGCATATACAGAGGGAATCAGAGGATTGATCCACAGATCCTTTATTTGCTAAAACTGTCTTGCATCCCTGGGGTTTCAGCCATAAACAAGCATACAGCAATCATGGGAATTTGGAAAGAGTTTTTGCTATTTGGAAGTCAGGGCACCTGTACCTTGAGGTTGAGCTCTGCAACAGGACCCAACGCTGCAAGCCTAGCACTCAAGGAACAAGAATGCACAAGTCCTCATTGACCATGAAACAGTTTACAGTTGCGTGACCGAAGCTTAGCAGCTGAGTATGCAGCCAGGAGCAGGCTAGGCCAGACCTCTGATCATCAGGTTTTGCTACTTCACCTCTCTCTACATCAGGCATAACCTCAATAATCCACTTCGAGGGAGAGCTGCCACACTACAAAATACTGCTGCATAAAATGATTATATTGAGTAGCAGGCAGTAGCTGCATTGACTGAAGTTTTAGCCTCTGACTGCAATCAGCTGCTGGCTTAAAAGGTTTTTTTGCATGGCCACAATTTCAGCTCAGGGCAGCAACTTATAGCAGCCTCAGCACAATTTCTGCTTGGAGAAGTTGAAAATGTCCATCCCAGACTGTGATAGCCACTGCAGGTGTCTTTACAATAAATGGGTGGTTTTAGCATTGCTTCTAGGATAAGCATTTGCTGCACCACTTCCATTTCTTCTTTTGGGTGGGGAAAGGAGCTCTGCTGACAGTCAGTGTACCACAGGGGCAGCTGAGGGCTGTGGCTGCTGAGCACTGACCAACCAGAAAACTACTGATAGAGAAAAACAACCATATTTTATACAAGGTCTGCTATCTGTGGGAGTGGAGGTACAGGCCAGTTATATGCTGTTGAATACTGATCAGGACCATGAACAATAAAGAGGTCTGAGGACACAGCAAAAAGCAAAGTGTCCATACATACTTGAACTATGACCTTGTGAGAGCCTTGTGAGAGTAAATGCAGCTTTTATTTCTCAGGTGAAGAAACTGATGCATGGAAAGGCATTTCTTGAACATAAAAGTCAAGCATGAAAATCATGACAAAACCTGTATCCAAATCCAGCTTACCCAATTTCCTGCACTGAAAAACAGCTGCCACAGAAGGCTGTTTTCTAAGTAAATACACCCATCCAGGGGTGCCAGTCAGGCAAGGATCCAAAAATTCAAGGGTCGGGCACCATTCAATATTTGAACCATTGCAATAAAACACTGTATAAATATTTAATCTGGCACTCCTGCTCCAAAATAATCTTGGAACATATTTCAGCTTCTAGTCTTCGAAGTTTAACACAGACATCCACTTCTTCCTTCTGTCCTGTGGAACCCTGGAAAAAAACCAAACCCAAACCAAACCCCTGCTAGTCCACAGCACATCAGATAGCAGTTTGATGGTATAGCAGTTTGGTGGTTTGTTTTCAATGTGCTGCTTTCAGTCAGCAAGTACAGATGGATAAAGTGCTGAAACTGTCTATCCTTGTATCTCTTTGAAGCCTTGTTCTAAATTTCCCCCAACAACACAACAAAAACAACACAAGCCCAGCCTCTTCAAAACTCGGTTATAACCTCTGGCTTCCACAGATAAATGCTTGGGCTCTGTTTTAGCTGTTCTCACAATGTATGCTGTAACATAATTTAAGATGCAATTCATCATTAGATACTCTTAAACTCCAGAGGACCCATTTGCTTATATGTGAATACGCATCAAGAAGTCAAAGCACAGTGATGAATGTTTTTTTGATATTAATGTACAATTGGATCTTCTAATTGTTTTAGTTTGACATAGAGAAAATATCATGCCAATTATTAATAAGTTATGTTCATGAGATGGTAGGGCAACATTTGCCTATTTCCCTGCCCAGTCCCTACTTTTAAAATATGCAACTTCCAGTAAGACAGAAGTTGTGGTAAACAGAGGCAGAAGCCATGCAAGCTGTACACTGCCAATACCCCACACCTAGCTACGTGCTCTAACGATCCAATTCATTGAATTTGAGCTCTGCTGGATATTCCAGTCCTCAGATCCCCACAGTTACACTCGATACTGCTTAGCAGAATCTGCTCCTTTTTCAGCCTGTGCTTCTGTACTCTAGGCCTGTCAGTGTAACTGTGCTGCAACACAGATTCTCCTGAAAATAAAGTTAAAAATTTTGTTGGAAGTTATTTCAATAACACATTCTAAAAATTACTAAGGGTTTTTTGTGGTAAACACATCTAAATAGTGACAACAGGAATTTGACACAGCATCTGACATCTGCAGAGTTTTGCTTCTTCTACTGGTAACACTAACTTGATCAGATGCTCCTAGTAACATCTATGCAAGTCCCTCAAGAGATCAGTAGTAAAACCAACCAACCAAAGACCTCAAACCAAGGAATAAAAGACAGCTCTTGCTTAATAGTTCCAGTTTCTCTGGGCTACCACAAGTACCAAGCACCTAAACCTAAAGGTGAAGCACCTAAACCTATGAACGCTATTAACTTGGGGCTTGGACTAGATGATCTTTAGAGGTCCCTTCCAACCCTTATTATTCTGTGATTCTGTGAAACACAAAAGGAAGTTCTGATGATCCCACAGATAAGGTTATGCCATCAGAATATACTATGATGTATCAAAAGGCACTCAATGCTTTCATACAAACACTTCAAAGAGTAGTGCTCCTTCTGAATTATTATGGTCACATTGGCCCTGGAAGGGTACAAAGCAATCGGCTATCAGACTGTCAGTCTGAGTAAACAAGATTTAGACCATGAAGCTGTGCCCATCATTGAAAGGATAAACTTATTAATACACTGCTCTACTTTGACAAATAGTACTAGAAAGGCCAGTACATCAGCCTTTCAAATCTAGCACTTTTAGGGGCCTTCAGCCACATTCTATGGAGCATTTCTGTGTGACCATGTGGAGGTCTCTCCAGCAGAAGAAGTTGCCACTCCTGGTGCTGATATGGCATCACACCTGATCTGTTCTGGAGGCTGCAAGTTCTTTTTTTTTTTTAAATAGAAATAGGCAATACTACAAAGTAAGGCCAAATATCTGGTGCTATAACTGAAGAAAAAGGTTGTTTCAAGATGAATAAAAATGCAGTAAAATAGGTAAGAAGCTTGGAAGTTATGTTTAAACTCAGGTCCTACCTACCTGCCCAAGGACAAAAGCCTCCACAGTTTTACACATTCAACAGAACTCCTCAGCTTCTTCAAGAATTGCATTAGCTACATATTCAGCTTAAGAAAATAAGTTGCAGCACTTGCTAAAAAATGAATTGTGAAATAAACAAAAAGCCTTTTTCTTTAGTCACACGTGACAGCGATTCAATTTCACTGTCTGCTGCATACATTTGATATAAAAGGCAGACAGGCACAGGATACTGGTCATGACAGTTTTCAATTTATCACTATGGAACCTGTGGTACAAAAAGGATGACTTCAAGCAAGCCATTGCCTTTGACACGAGAATAAGAGCCTCACTAATGTGAAAGCACAGCTTGCCTGGCCATCTATGCTCTTCAGTGGCATCTACACCCAGAATATAACTTAGAGCAGATGCAGTGCAAAAGTGATCCTTTGCCTGTTTAATTTCCTTTAAGTCAACTCAACAGCATATAAATAGTGCCAATAAAAAGCATTTCCCTAAGTGGTGTTTCAGCATCTGACTCTTTAATTTCATACTTCCCATGGTAAGGTTTATGTATTTAGAAGCTGTGTAGATGAGGTGCTGAGTGCCCTGGTTTAGTTATGGGCTTGGCAGTGTCAGGTTAGAGGTTGTACTCAAATCTTAAAGGTCTTTAAATATATTCATAGAATCATTTAATTTGGAAGAGTATCAAAGAAAACATTCTGTTTTCTGTTTCAAGAAGCAAGTTAAACACTTGCTCCAACAAACTGAGACACATGACCATGGACCAGACAAAGGACTGCAGAGCATATTCATGTAAAGGGTATCAACTTTACAGAAACAAGGGAAAAGCTTACACCATCCTCCTTGATGTGAGAGGGCCATAACCATCCAACATGGTTGCAACAGGACCAATACTGGATTTGCATATCCCAGTACCAAGGCATGTTCTTCCCTGTACATAACAGCAAACAGGGGTGCTAAAGACAAAAGCATCCACCACGGATGTCTGCAGAGTACAGTGGCCAAACATGTAATTCCACAGTGAGGTGGGTCTCTGCATCCAGCTTCCACCATTTAGCTTCCACTAGGACCTCACAATGGGCATGGTCTCTTAGTCTAGACAACACAACAGTGGCTTTTTTGACCACTGAATTAGTGCTTATTTCAGATTCATTAAAGCCTTTAGGTTTTTGTATCTTCTTAACAGACAGAGTAAAAGGATTTAAGCATGCAATTTTCTGTTAAAAGCCTTGGGGCAGGAGGGGAAAAAAAATAATGAATGTTTCAGAGTTATTATTCAGTAACCATACCAGGCAAAATCAATTACTGCTGCGAGGATCTGGAGATAACATGCAGGTTCCCACTCTATCTATTTGAAATGTGCTGTTTGATTCCCCCCCTCCCTTTCTCCATTTCCTCCTCCACTTCTCTTCAGAAATATTTTTCCTCAGTCATTAGAATCTGGCCTGAAGAATCTTAATGGCTGTCAAACACATTCACAGATGAGGATTTGTCATGGTGCTGTATGGTATCCCCACCTGTGCACTCCCACTTACCCGAGATGAACATCAAATCCCTCACAGATTGCTACTTATGTCGTTCCCGACAGGTTTCACTACTGAACCTGACTATCAGAGAAATCAAACAATGATGTGGTCTTATCAAAAACATTGTGTAAGCTGAACAGCCACCCTCCAGGGAAAAACTGCAACACAGACTTGGGGAAAGAGCAAAAGCGCATGTACCCCCTCATGTGACAGGAGACTGGAATACTTTCAGGATGGAGAACATTAAAGACAGGAACCATACTGTACTTTAAAAGTCTGTGAAGTGAAATGATCTGGGAAGGACAGATCCAGAAATCCAGTTTTTAAAGGTGTGAGCAACAAGGAAAGGATGTCTTTTTCAATGATGCCAAGCTCAAAACTAATAAAAGCAAATAAGTTTTAAACACAATCAGTAATTGAATTGTGGAACAGGAAGATGGCAAGGCCAAAAACTTAATGGGATTAAAAACCAATTCAAAATGTATTGACAGTATCTAGAGCTGTGTTTAACACTAAAACTGTGGAAACAATTATTATCTCTTAGATTTCAGGGTTGTAACCAGTCTCTAACCCCTAGAGAACAAGGTGAAATCTAACAAAGCAAGCAGGTACCCCAATAAACACCTTTGTCAGTGTTTCTCCTCTGAATTATCCAGTCTGAATGATCTTTGAATGCCCTTTTCAGCCCATACTATCCTATGGTTCTATGATAATAAGCATACAAAGACAACTGAGTAGATGTGTCCCAAATCTGACTTCATGAATTAACTATGATAAATTTAGTTTCAGCTAATCCCACATCTGATTCAAGTCTAGGATAGCCAAGTGAACCATTCAACAAGCTGCTGAAACTGAAATAAAGCACTGACATGTTCATCATAGTCTTTCCTCACTCACCAGCCTTTGAATAGAACTCACACAACACTGGCAAGCCTTTCTTTTGCTCCCGGAAAAAATATCTCAAGTTAGAAAATCCATCTCTCCTTCCTTCCCCACCTCAACCTCACAATAAACACTGATACCTGAAAAGGACACAGAGACTTGCACTGCAGTCACAAAAGCTAGCAGCACACTTTTTTATTCTCTATGAAGTTATTTGAAAACTAAATATCTCCTATCTTTTCAAGTCACTTTTTTCCAAGCAACATGCATGCTGCTCCCATTAGGCTAAGAAGTAATGTTAGCTGTGCCTCAAAATGCTGCATAGCAAATCCTTTCTATTGTAAGCATCAGGCATCTTACATGCTTGCTGAGATGCAACTCAACAAATACACAAACAAATAAATATGAGTGGTGCAGGAAAAAGAAGTGGAAGAAAGATGAAAAATAAAGGACAGGAAAGAAAAGAGAAAGGAAGCAACAAGAACACAAGTTGTGCCAGAAATCTAATGAGTGAAGTAAATGCACATGCCCTTTAGTATCACCTCAAAAGGCTGCAACTTTCTTTCAGGACTGGATCTTGGCAGGAATAAGAACTCACTTTGACTTGAAAAAGGAAAAAGAAACATCTCTAAACACACATCATTCAAACATTTCTTTTGCAAAATACCAAATTTTCAGGCTGCTGTTTTGCACGTGGAAGCTTAAGTACATCGAGTTTAGTGGCCAGGCACTGGTAAATAGTTTACAGACATTAGGTGGTGACTATTTTAAACCAAACCTCGATAATGCCTCGGATTAAGATTTTGGACATGGAGCCAAACTAACTAATTACTACAGTGGAGAGGAGGGCATGCACAACAATATACCTGTGACCTTTCCCAGACTGCTAAATAATGCAAATGGTTTAGTAATAAATCCCAGTGGAATTGAACAGTGGAGTTACACTTTCAAGAGCCCTAAGTAAATTGGAGAGGCTTAAAAGGAGGGGAGGGAGTTGAGAGCTGGAGCAGCTGCTGTTTTCTCTCATAGATATGATGAGCAGCTCACTAGAAAGAAAGTGTCCAGGGTTTTATACTGTTTGTGACCACAGGAGTTCAACAAGACAGGCTGGCTTGCTCACCTAGCAAGCTTCCATTGTGTAAGAGCAATTTGTTTGCTCTCCTGTGAAGTCTATGCTTTCTTCATAATAGTTTCAAATTTGATGGAAATGTGAGTATTCTACAAACCAAAATGGAGCAGTGCTTTGCAAATGCTAAATGTTAGCCTCAAGTAAATAAAACTCTCTCTTCAGCCTAAGTAATTGCTCTGTTTCATGATATGTGGAGGTGGTAAATTGGCAGATTGCAAGAATTTGCATCTCAGCATTGTTTTTTCTCACCAATCTGTGTAAATTCAGAGGTAAAACCTTCCTACTAAATTTTTCCAGCACCATGAAAACAGTAATCTCAATTGTTCATTTGCACATGCTGAGCACACACTCTCTAGGTCACTAGTCAATACCAGACCTTGGCGAGCACTACATTAATGAGACAGCGTGGCATTAACAAGTACCTTGTTGACAGAAGCACCATCCTCTTGGTAAGTTGCAATACAGATCCTGAAAGTCATTAAGGATCCCACAGTACTTCTTGCAATAGTAACATTGCTCCAACCAGGGTCTTCATAAAATTCTGACTCAGACAATCACATCCCACCAGCTGAGGTTCACCCTGGAGTTTCAGCTCCACGAGGTGTTTTAAAGGGTCCTGCAATGCTACCGAGAGAAGCAATGACGGCCACATCTCAGCACAGGAGAGGCTACGTTTTGGATATGTGATCTCCAAACTGCCTTTTATATCTTTTAAACTCCATCACAGGGATATGAGCTAAATTCAATTAGGAACCGGAAGAATTTTTGTCAAAGGCCAGAGCTACAAAGCCTAAGCAAGAAAAAATGGAGAGGAGGGAATGGAGTCAAGTGTTACAACTCAAAACTTTGTCTCTGATTTACATTGTTTATAATACATGCTTCAAAGGTCTTTATTAAAAGTCTACAGTTGGACCTATTTGTGATGCAAAGAATGTATCTGGAATGAGCAGACAGGAAATATAAGATGTGCCAAGACATAGCAGAATTTAAATAGATCAATAAACTTGGCTACTAGAACAAGAGTTCTCAATTTTTTCCATCTCATGACCTTGCATTAGCATAAAGTTTTGAAGTGTCCCTTTCATACTCTTGTTTACCCCTGATGAAAGAGAAAGGCAGATTGTATCTCTCTTCTCTGTTCCTAAACCTTTAGGTTTATGGATCTAAGATCAGAACCCAGATGACCTGGAAGATCACCATGTAATTACTGCCATTAGCATGCAACCAAGCAAACAAAAGTAAAGTAAAATAATTCAGAATCACAGCACTTAGTGAGTGACTGTAATCTGGCCAACAAACAAATGCCAAAGTGTATTCAACATTCAATGTGCCGTAGTTTGGGGTTTTCAGGTTAAGAAAGCCAGAGTAATTGGAAAGCTTTGCTACTAAATCATGCTATTAAACAAGTAATGAAATCTAGAGAAAACTGCTGCTTAAGTGTAAAATAAGAATATGATAGAAAGAGTGACAGCAAAAAATAACACCCCAAACTCCCAATGTTTCAGGCTTCTCTTTTGTTTTTCTCCTCTCTCCTTTTTATACAACGTTATTCACTCACTTGATGCTAAAAGGAGCTTCTTTGGTTTGTTACGATTTAAAAGAAATTTAAACATCCACCTCCCTGGCCATTCCCCTGGCCAGGAAACAGAGAAGTCTGCACTCTTAAACCCCAGTACCATCCCAGCCAATGCACACCTTGGCATTTCTGAGTGTTCTTTGATCGGCACAGGATGTGGGAGGCTCAAGGCCATGTTCATTCAGTGGGTCCCTGGGAGACTTTCACTGTCTGGAAGGTGGCAGACAGGCCACTGAACGTCTTGCTGCCTCACCAAGGCTGTGTGCTGCAGAAGTCCTTGCAAGTCTCATTACTCAGCAGGTACCCATAGACAGGCTACAGTTTTTCTTCAGATGTTTGTGTAAAATGGTTCCCACTTTACCAATATGAAGGGAGATGTGCAAACGTGCCAAACATGACATGAGAAAGTTTTGGAAATTTAAGTTTTTTAAGGTCCATATCATTTAACATTTGCTGCATGTCAAAATAGTTATTTATTCCACATCACCCCTTTCTTCAATTGTGCAAAAATTGCCTCTGGCTACACTGAACTACCAGGATATTTATATGTTTAATTTATGTGTCTAGATGTTACATTAAGGGTCAAATCCTGAATGAAACCAATGAATTGAAAACCTAGACAAAGAATGTTTGCTATCAGAAGATATCAAAGTTAGAGATCGGGAGATATCCAATATATCATAAGTATAAAATATCATAAAGCATCAGAAGATATCAAAGAAGGGATCAGTGTCTGAATGCACTAGTAATGGGAGGAAAAGAGGATTTCTGAGAAACTTTGTAGAAAGGTTTTGTTGGAAGTTTTTTTTTTGAGCATCAGATTTCTACAGCTTTTCAACAATTCCCAACCATGACTACAAATCATATCTTTCATTTGTACTGAAGCAATGCAAAGAAACAAACAGCTGATGACTGACTCTAAAAAAAAGACCCCAAACAAGGTGGAAGGTTGTTGTCTTGCATTCACTCTCCTGGTTCTGCAATGGTTAAAAGGTCCCCACAGCTGTGCTGGCATCATCGATTAGGGCAAACAAGGAATCAACAGAAAAATAAAGCCACCTTAATTTCAAGCTCCATTAGAACTGAAGGACTGGGGGGCAGGGAGGGGGAGAAATCAATGTTTGGCAAATGGAAGAGACAAAATCTGCAAAAGGAAAAATGCATTTTCATGCTAAGCTAATGCAAACAATGGCTGGAGAACAGCACTCGAGGTTGCCCCTTTAAGGTTGTGTCAGCATTTCCATTTATAAATTCTGATTTTAGTTACACTCTAGTAGATTAGCACAGGCTTTGGTATTATTCTAGCAGATATGAGAAAGTATATTACAAATGGTAATATCAAATAGCAGGAAGAGCTCACTGGTTGAATAATGCACCCTTTCAGTATCTGATGTCACAGTAAGCTTTTTAAAATTATGAATCATACACTTACATACACACAAACAAAACACAGTGCTGGAGCAAGCACCTTGGGACTCAAACTCTAGCGAAATTAAACCAGAAGTCAAAGCTGTCTTTGATTTGCAGCCTGTTTATAGTACTCTGAACAACTTGAAAATATCCCAGATACTTGTCTGGCTCATTGACCACTTGGACAGATTTCAGTCTAACCTCCTGCCCTCATTTAGCTAAAAGCCCTTATTTCTGAATCTGGACCTCCAGATAGATACTCGCTCAATATTTGAACATCAACACTCAGAAATCAAAATTAAACCTGGGTGTACAACCTTTAATTTCAGTTCTGACTAGATCAGAAGGCCAAGGTGAAACTGTTGTACAAATGAGACAATTCTACAGACTTATCCTTCAGTGTAACAGAGACAGACTTCACACGTTTTCTAAGCCAATAAGCAATGTATGCAAAGGAGAACTTGCACCCATTTCTAGCACACATTTCACAGATCTGCACAGACCTGGACCAAGCCTTAAAAGTGAGACACTATGTCTTAGAATTACCACCATGACTTTGCACTTGGACATTTCTGACAAACATACAGCTAAATCTAGTATCTAGTCATCGTGATCAAAAGGCAAAGCACACAGTCAAGCATAATATATACTGTTATCAGTTAGACTTTGTTAGTAGGTATAAATCAGTCCTTGATGCTGCAAATAACCCCTATGAGGCAAGTTATCTAGAGGAGCACTGAACCTCTCTGACATAAAGCAGCAAAAAGAAACAGACAAAAACCGTGACATGTATTTATGTGCTCAAGATGGCATCATGAGCAGGAAGAATCACTTGACGGAGCCCTGGTCCAGGCTGCCCAGGGAGGGTGTGGAGGCTTCTTCTCCAGAGGTCTTCAAAACCTGGATGCTTTCCTGTGCACCCTGATCTAGGTGGAACTGCTTTAGTAGGGGAGTTGCACTAGAGGATCTCTAAAAGGTGTCTTCCAACCCCTACCATTCTGGGATTCTGTGACTACTATATTCCACTTTGAGAAGATTTTGCTAAAATCTTGCTTTTTGAGAATTTAGAAAATCTTTATATAAGCTGTTGACATCAGATTTTTTAGGAACTGAATTTGCTGCAAGTGTTTGTTGTGTTGCATGCAAATTAAAGAACACAATCTTTGAAATGAGAGGAAAAATACAAATTCTTATAATTTAATGGCAAGCCTAGAATCTTTTCCATAACCTTCCCAACCTACTGCTCTAATGAGAAATTTTGTAGACTCAATCCTTTTATGTACAAGCAATCCACATTTTACAACTGATAAACTAACAGATAGTTAATTGAGCTGCAATTGGGTGCACTACCTTTAGTCAGCACTATGGAGTACCCATTTAAAAGAAGTTCCATACAGAAAGTCCCTCTTTCTTGTTAACTCAAACTGTGGCTTCTATTATTAAGGTGAATTCTTAGGTTCTCTTAATGCTTCCTGAATGTCTCACATCAGCATCCTGGGACTTTGTGCCCTAGGATGCTCCTCTCTGATCTTTCTTGCAGTGTTTCACTCTCTATATAAGAAATTGGATATTTCTTAGAAGTCTTCTTCTGCAGCACTGAGTGCCATCATTTGAGATAGTAGATTGTAGCATATCTCTCTACCCTGCCCACGTACAGGCTGCTAGAATAGACCACAATGTAAGAAGGAACAAAGACAATAAATACTTCAAGTAGGAAAGCTGGAGAAGCAAATTGTCAGAGAAATCACTGGATGCAAAAGAGCAACGTGTAAGCACATGGAAAGAAGTCTCCTTAGACTGCAAGAGCTTTGGTAGAAATTAAAACTCATCAGAACCCCAACATTCGTACAACAAAGTTTTTGTTTGTAACCTTCACACAACTGCAAGAGTGAGCAAAGGCTAAGAATTTAGGTCTACTATCCCTGGCATAAGTGCCCATATTCGTCACCATACCCTGGCTCTGTGGTGCACCTAGGCTGTGCCAATGCAGAGTCCCATCGCAGCTTTACAGGGAGGAAGAGCACAGAGTTGCAGTTTCAGCTGCTTACCTGGAAGAAGTTGTAGCTTCTCAATCAAATGATCCTGTAAACTACTTAAGATGTGATAACATTACCTGCTCAAATTGAAACCTGAGTGACAGGACACATACAAGAAAAAATAAAGTGTTAAAGACACTAAAAACAAATCGGTTTCAGACAGGATTTAAGGTTAAATACATTTGCTACAAACTACACAGGTTTGAGAGGACGTGTTGAGCATCAGTAGAACATGGGACTGAGAAAGGACAGCTGAGCTTACAATGCTGACATTCTGTGAACCCAGTTCATTAAGATTTTGTTAGTGAAAGAGACAATGGCAGTGGTAGAAAATTCAGGAAACAGCCCTTCCCAATCCACAGAATTAAAGTCTATTAGTATCTTTGTAAATACCAAGTAATAGCAGAGGAATAGTAAAGTTGTGTAAAACAATAGACTAGATCCCTTCTTTCTATCACTCAGCCTTCCAGCATACAACGGGAGCAACTTAGGCAGAAGAATTCTACAGGTGTAAAGGGATAGCTACATTTGGCCCAAAATAAACACAAGCCTGAAGAAGCCTTGTGAAACTACTTGGCTAGGAAGAAGGAAAAGAAATCCCAACAATCATCAGAAGATCTAAGCTTTTGTAGCACATCAAATAATTATAACCTACTTGATGGAGCTAATTAGAGTACAATCAGGAGTGTATAACACCAAGATCCTCTTATGTAACTAAGAACAAAAACTTACTATAAACTACTCTGAAAGGACAAGAGGCTGTTGCTGATGACTGCATACCAGGACCTACAGATGAGCACAGAGACTCCTCAATGTTCTAAGCAAGTTACTTTCAGTTAACAAACTGTTGTGACATCAGCCAGAAAGCTTGAGATTTGACTGCAAATATCCTCAGAGAGGGTGATGTTCTGCAAAACAACACAAAAATCCTTGCACCTGTTAAATGCAAAACAAACAGGGACAGAATAGTTAAAGCTGACTCTTCACTCACGTGCCTGTAAGATGATCTAAAATGACCTTGCCACGCTTCTCACTGCAAATCAGATTTAGCTACTTTACTAGGGATGTTTTCTGCACCTGGCCTGCCAAAAAATTTAAGATTCAAAGCACACATGTATTAGGGCTCAGACAGGAGTAGTTAGACTTAAGTAATCAGTGATGAAATCATCAGTATTAATCATGATTCAAAACAGCAAGCAGAGAACTTTGATTTCAAAGATTGATTTTAATCCTGGTTTTCATTTGTACTTCTTAAGTGTTTTCTGAAAGGAATGGCTGAATCTCACTGGCTGATTTCGCCATTTCAACACATTGATTTGCAATTAACCACTGTTTTTATACTAAATTTGAAGATTGCCCCATACAAGAGGATACAATTTTATTATCTGTATTCACAATACAAACTTATTTAAAAAACACAGTATTTACTCAGAATCATAAACATTTTGATTAAGTTTGAAAGCAATGAATGAGAAATTTCTTGTTTACTAGATGACACTTGTACATGCCCTTACACATGCACTTTGTGTCACGCTTCACTAAGACAGACTTAAGTCCTGTGAGAAAGACCATATAAATATGTTCAGTAAATTAAAAAGCCTTATATAAAGAAATAAGTATGCAGCTATTTCAAAATGTTTCCATTGCAGATGAGATTATAACTTCAGTAGCAAAAAGACAAGATTGGAAATGAATGCTAGGCACAGAGGCATTTCATTACCTAAACATGCCAGCAGACCAATACTGAAGAATCAAAGAACAATAGGATTGGATGGGACCTTTAGAGATCATCTAGTCCAACCTCCCAAGAAGTTTTCAAAAATGTTTGCACAAGGCAAGTAACTGACATCAGTGGGTTTCAGATATCAAATTTGTTTAACCATGGCTGAAAAGCTCTTGATTTCAAGTGGTAAGGCATTTATAAAAACCTCCCGTATCTTTCAAGCTTTTCCAATTAAAAAAATCTCATCCACAACCTTTGTTTTAAAAATAGTATGCTGATTTTTATTTAAATAAAAATTTGAGTCGTTTATAGCAAGCCCAGTCCATAGTGTCAACTGCTATGAATTCACATGTATTATTTTTAGAGAAATAAATGCATTTGAATGGAAAACATTAAGATATTGACATAGGTCTTAAAAAAGAACTAAACACTGGAGATGAAAAACTATACTGAGAAGATCACCAGAATATACCAGAATCACTATATCAAATAAGGCCTTGAGATCTGGTATAACTAAGAAGGTGGCCTTCAGGTTTCAGTTAAGTAATGAGTAAAAGAAAAAAAATGTGAGTACTACACAGTCCTCTCCATTTTCTCATATGCCACAAATTTCAGATTCAAAGAGTGGGGAGCTCCACTGCATCTGGGCTTTAGAGTACAATAAGCTTTGTCTTAAAGCAGAAAGGAAAGAGACCACAAATGAGAGAACTAACAGTAGTAGTATACCTATAAAAAAAAAAAATCTAGACAGAACAAGGTCAAGGAAGACGTGCACCAAGTTTAACATCACCAATTAGAAATGCATCATCATCAGAAATGGAACAAAATAATAATATTAGAAGTGATGAAGTGAACACTGCCAGTGGATTTGTAGCTGTCACTCTGTGATCGTGCAACAAAACCTCCAAAGTGCACTAACTTTTAAGCAAAAGAGAGGAAAATCCTTTGAGGAGGGTGAGAGGATTAGCTAAACATGCCAGGTATTGCCAGAAGGTGAAAAGGTGCAAAGGCACAAGAAGAAATCCCATTGTGGTGGTTTAACTTTGACTAGGTGCCAAGGTGCCTTCTGCATCTTGACTTAATGACCCATATTCCAACACCTCAAAACTGCCAAGTAGTTCCACCTGTGTTCTTCCAATCAGACATAAAAAAAACATGTAAAAACTATGAGAGAGAGGCATCCCTGGGCAATTTAGGCTAATAAAGCCAAAGACATATCCACAAAGGCAACAGGAATGTACATGTTTCCTCTTGACTTCAGGAGAAGTTTGGAACTTACTCTGCTAAGCTGGTACTTAATGCTACTTCTGATTGCCTAATCAAACACTCTTCATCATTGAAAGCAGCATTCCTCCTCTTTGCTTCCTCTAGCCAGTAAATTCAACACAGAACAAGACTATTTTCACAGTGGCCTTAGAAGAGCCTTGAACCCCAACACAAGAATGGCAGTTACAAGGGTAGTGTAATTCACGTCAGAAATGCTCCTACCTGGATGTCAGTGTCCTTCACAGGTTCAAGAGGCTCAAACGTAGTGGCTGCACTTAGACTCTCTAGCCGCTGAGAAATGTGAGATATATCAAGCCCTTTAGACCCAAGAAGAACAGACCTATAAGGAAGAAATGGTACAGGTACGAAATTAGCATTAAACACACAGAAATGCAACCCCAAATTTACTACCACTATTTAGGTCAGAAGCTAGCCATGTACAGACCATGCTCCCAGGTGTGTTAAAGAAAACTGCACAAAATCCAAACTTGGAGCAGCCCTAAGTGTATCTCTTATCACCTCAGCCCTGCTGAACTCTTTCTGCTGTTGCACTGCAGTACTGCACAGCTGCCAAGTCCTGCCACATAGAAATATTCAGTATAACACATTGGGAAATGGCTTCAGCAGCAGCCAGAACAAGGTACTGCACTTCCTGGCTTTAATCCTTGAATGAGGAACAGTAACTCTTGAGATAAATCCTTCAATAACTGTATTGTATTTTTTTTGTAAGCTGGGGAAAGGGGTGAGGCAGTGGTGCAGGGACAACAACCAGCTCTGCAGTCATGTTTCTCCTAGGCACGTCTTCCTGGCAAGACTCCACATACATTAGAAACCCAACCCTCTGTGTAGTTTTCCAGCACAGCTGCTCTGTACTTACGCCTTCACACCTGCAGTCTCCTGGGAAGTGCGGGTCAGGGTGCGGGAGCGCAGGCGCTCCCCAGCCTGCTGGATCTCCTGGAGGTTGCGTTCTACATGAGGCAGCTCAGAAATACCTTCAGTCTCAGCTGCAAGCTGTTCTGCTTGCTGGAGAAGCTCTCCAAAGCCTTCAGTATCCATCTCTGCTGCAGGTTTCACTCAAGTTGCACAGAAACCTTCAGAAAAAAAGAGAGAAAATTCTTGCTTAGCTATAAATAGTTTCTATATCTGTGAGGGCACAGACAGAGCAGCAAGAGCAGCTCTTCTAGACCAGGGTACTTTTCTGCTCATCCTCCTCAAGCACTAAACATCAAGGAAATACTTTCAGGTGCTCTGTGAGCTTTGGCTTGCAGGACAACATTATTTAAGCATACCTACAGACCTGTCAGAAACAGGATGCAGATGCCATCATGTACTGCTTTGAAAGCAGAAGAGCCCCTGTGAAGAACTGCGTGTTAATTTAGCTATAAACTACTTGTATACACAGATATATAGGTAAGTAGTTTGGAGAGTTGGACTTTATAATCCTTATGGGTCCCTTCCAACTCAAGGTATTCTATAAACCTATACTTTTATATATCATACATGGAGACATATATGTATGCATAGGTATCTATGACAGTTAAAAACATATGTAGCTTATAAACTTGAGGATCAATTACTGGCACAACAGAGAAGAATATACATGGACAGACACATGCCATCAACACCCAAGGTCAAAAGAAATAAGTAAATGTTATTCCAGTGTGGAAGACGTGTGCCTAACTTGGGTGTACATGGAAAGTTTTCCTAGTGTTTGTGAGAATTGCTTGCACAGACCGAAGGAGAGAATAGTTAAAGAAATTGCATGGCAAGGGCTTGAACAGATGAGGTCAGTAGTTTATCATACTGTTCCAAATCCAGAATAGAGCCTCTTATTTTTACAGAAAGGACAAAAATGCACGTGTTTGGGATGAATGTAGAAGACGTGTAGCTGCAGTGGTGTCCACATTAATGAAACATGAAACACAGACACTCAACTTCATGCAATACCTCCATGTACCTAGATTAGGTACACACTATGAGCATAGTCTTGCTGAATAGGGCTACAGACATTAGAATCTCAGTACCATCTCTCTCATAGCATTTGCACCCTAACCCAAAAAGCTGGGATCAAATAAGATAAACCAGATCTCAAGCATTTAAAGAGTTGGATTTACCATTTACTCAAAATGAAAATCAACAGAGACTACCTGGTTCAAGGGAGCCCACCAAGAAACCAGAGTGTTTTTCCAGCCAAAGAGAGCCTGCAATTCAAGGTGTTCCTTGGTATCCATCAACTATACCAGAGCAGTTTTAATATTCCTCACATTTGCCGTCTCATCAACATTCCCAAGTACAACAACCAGTGGCAAGAGCACTGCTTTCATCTGCCCGGACAAGTGATTTAAAAGCACTGCATGATGATTCATCCACACATATGCAATTAGAAAAAGAAACTGATCTCTACTGCCTGGGTGCCAGGACAAATCCTAACAGACGGTAGCCAAGAATGGTGATTTTAAAAGCACTGTCCACCCACTTCAGGAAAGGTGGGAGGTACTGAGGGAAGCAATGATCATAGTTGCATGGATTTGTTAATCAGGTGAGATGGTAGAGATGGGATTTGTTGGAACAGATTAGTATGCCACCAAGAAGGAGGGGAACAGGGCGGGGTGGTGGTGGAAATAAGTTTCATGCCCTGCAATGCAGCACAGAGCACCTCTCCAGTGTTTACTGGCGATAAGTCAGGTGCAGCCCTGTCAGAGTAGCCTCTATTGGCTGACACTGACTAGGGCAGCCACACTCCTGTGTGGTTAAGAATTGATCAGATTCTCCAGGAGCAGTGACTGTAAGAACAGTGCAGACTTCAGTTTGATTTGATCTGTCCTGGCTCACTTCCTCTATTCATTACTGTTGCCGATGGAAGGAAGACACAGTCGCTCAATATGAGTGATCAGTATGCTTCGTTTATTAATCGTGCTTACCCAATATTTATACTCTAGTTAATTAACTCATACATAGTGCAAAGCTAAGCTCCTAATTGGTGCATATACAAAGGATCAGTCCCTCCTGCTTTTCCCATGCCTTTCTTACTGCAAAAACAACCTGTTATTGTATAATTGCAACAGCCAAAGATAGTGTGGCCTTGCCTCCCCAGCTACACCAGCTGTGTGCTATGATTAACACATTCCTCAGTCAGCTGCAAAACATCTAGGTGCTTTTTCTCATGCAACCAGTTTCCCACACATTACCAACCAAATAAAAAGCCACGAGTGTAAGAAGGCATTAACTTCTTGCAGCACTGAAACCAAAAGCATGGACAACCAATGCAATATAAAATTGCTCCCAAACCTGCACTTCAAAGCCATGGACTCCACGTCAATATCCTACAAGGCCTGTACCATAAATTTGCTGATGTAGGGCAACAGCAACAACTCTGTGAGACTGATTCAGATACAGCAAATACAGAACAAACTAGTTATTTTACAGCGAGTTACACTACCTGTGCTTATAAACAAGCACTGGAAATGACAGTTCAAGACTTACATCTAGACAGCCAACGTTCAATGGCTTTTTTCTAAGCAGCAGAATCTAAATTTTCAGACTGAGTAACATCACAAACAACTTCGTCTCCACCCTGACAGGATTTACTGCATTCAAGAGACTGCAGTCTGACTCTTAATGCTGCTGTGCAAGACAGAAACTGCTACCATAGTAAAAAGCAGAGGCAGATTTTCTTGTCTGTCTGGGGAGGCAGTAACAACTGACACCTAAGGGAAAGAAAATACAGCAGAAATTAAACAAGTTCTGTGACACCAGATTGACCTTGAGCTAGAAGCCAGGATTCAAAAGACTTTTCTGTAAAACAATTCTGATGACTTATCAATAGAAGCTGCTACATTAGACTACTATTTCATTAAACCCCACTTTAACGTTTCCCTAACATTTAAAACCACAAATAAATGCTATATATAACTTAACTGTATTCAAGCAAAAACACAAACTATAAAATGATGATAAGTTTCTTAAGTCTATTCAGACTAAATAATTTATTACCTAAAAACCCCTAAAAAAATCCTCAAGAGCACCAAAATGCTGTGTAATGAAGGACACTGTAACTATTATACTCCAAGTATGGCCACGACAGAGGTCTTACTGTCCTAGCTCCAAAAAGGCCAAAGCTGAAATACTTCAATGTGTGTACAAGTGTCTGTTGTACTTTGCATATTGACAGGCTTTGTGTCATCTAATTAATCAGCTTTGCGAAACAGCCTAAAAAAATTAAGGTTTTCCCAGTTTTTTGAAAAAAAAGAAAGGAGGAAGACATCACAGGGAAGAAAGAAAGCCTCATCCCCTACATTCAGGCGATACGATGGACCAATATGGTTCCACAAGTTGCAAAGAGAGAGTTCAACATGGAAAGCAAAGAGGAAGAAATAAAAGTGTTGCCCTCTTGCAGAGGCTCCTGCCCCAGAGTTCTCAAGAGACCCAGTCTGCCAAACTGGGATCAGCTTCTTTTAGAAGGAGGACAAGACTTGTAAGATAAGACTTGTAAGAGTGGGCAATTCTTTATTTGCTACAGTTGAGATTTGACACAAAAGTACAAAAACTCCAAAACTGGGCTGCTACAGATAGTGTAGCAGCTTCTGTCTGCTAAAATAAATATGGATAAATAAAAGGCTCATGCTGCAGGCCTTGGGAATTCTGTATGAGCAGCAGTAATAACACTTAGCTCTCACACATCACTTCACATAAGCAGACATCTAGATATTGCAGAGAGGATGCTGGCAACATAATCCCCACATTACCGTCAGAACCCATTCAGAAATGCAGAAATGGAAAGCAAAGAACACATAGCCATTTATTTTTGTTTGTTTTAAAGGAAAGCTTGGTGAGTTTTGTGGGATATTAGACACTAAAATAAATTGTGTTATAAGGACGTAGACACTCTGTCACTAGAGCTTTTAAAGTGTAGGACTTTGAAAGGTGTATGTCAAGGGGATGAGGCAGCACTTTTTTTCTGTAGTGTCCAGTGACAGGAGAAGGGGTAATGGACAAAAGCTGGAACACAAAGTTCCACTGACACTTAAGAAAAACTTATTTACTGGTGAGGGAGCCCTGGCCCAAGCTGCCCAGGGAGGGCATGTAGTCTGCTTCTCGGGAGGTTTCCAAACCCACCTGAACATGTTCCTGAGGGACCTGATCTAGGAGGACCTGCTTTAGCAGAGGGGTTGGACTCCATGATCTTTAGAGGTCCCTTCCAACCGCTACCATTCTGTGATTCTGTGGCAGGCACAAAACACCAGTGGTATGGACCTACCAATCCCTCACCTGGAGCAGAGACACATCATTGTGGTCAACTCTTGATGTGTAATCCTGCCTTATTTTCCATATTCCACAAATGGAAGGGATCAAATAGCAACCCACAATGCACACTTTCAGTAAACCATCCTCTAGCATGTAAAGCACAATAATAACTGTTTCATTAAATCTAGCAAAGGGAAAAGCGTCTTACCTAACTGCACTAAAAACCTATTGAATTGGATAGGCCAACTCTTGTATGTCTTAGGCAGACATACAAAAATCACATTGTCAGAAGGACAAACAAGGGCCGTGACTCCTTTCTAAGCTGGACGTTTTTTAGCCTGGAACTAAAGAGCAGATGTTTTAAATTATTTCTTCCAATCCATACCGTCTTGCACTTCATCTGTCATCCAACTTTGAAGTTTCTCACAGTGATTGCAAGTCCCGACTGTCCTGTGTAACTGACTTGTCCAGCAGATTTCCCATCAGACTCCTCATTCCAGAGACTCGATACTAACTTTAAGCACTTGGCTCTCACATAATTCAGCAGAGCACCAATATCCACAGGGTAGCAAACTGTTCCTCATTAAATAAAGCTTTGGTATAATGCTTTGGTATTTGACATTCCTTACATAAAAACCCAGATCCTCCCCTTTTACTGAATTTCCTGGGATATTTACACCACAGAAACAGTATTCTTTAGGTGATAGAATCACACTTATTCTTCAAGCAACTGTGAAGATTTTCCTATTTATAAGGCCCTATAAGTTTTCCAAAGTATAAAACCCTTTTAGAGGTACAACATAACAGCAGTAAAGCACACAAAAACTGTTCTTAGTCGTTGTCACCTCAGTTCTCCCAGACTTAACTACTGCCCAACATGACAATGTAGCCAAGCTGAAGGAGGAAGGCAGTAGCCCTTGTTTGCACTTACACTTTAATTCAACCCCTTCTGCTTCCTGTTAATATAGTCTGGTTTAGAATAATGTTGGGGCACGGATAGCATCCACATGCCACAGCAGTTGCTAATTCAACATCGATGCCCAGCACATACACAGCTCAAGTCTTACCATAAAATCAGCTCAATGTGATGTCACAGAAGTTTGGCTATTGTCTGCAATTACGATCAAACAGTAAGAATAACACTTCATGACAACTCTGGCAAATTCAAAACTGTAACCTGTAGTGATTCTTGCCTAGAAGGGTCTAACAGCTCGTATTCTTTACATTTAGAAATAAAGTTCTACATCTGAGATGCTCTGTCAGAAATCTTCATAGTCATTTTCCACAAGGAGTCAGCACTGCTCTTGGTAGAGAGGACTTGTAACCTGGGCTAGGGGGAACGGGCTAGTTGTTACGCTCATTCCAGGACAGTCTGTAGGGTGCACATTAAGCATTTAAGATAGCGATCCTGCTCTGCATCAGACTTTCTGATCTGAAAAACATAAGAGTCTCAAGTATGATCTGTGATTTATCTTCTGCATTTAAGTCTTCTACATCCTGCCAGGCACATTAGAAAGCAATGCTTGGCAACTATGGGGTTATATGAGCTTACAAAAGTCTGCAAAAGTGAAACATAATTAGGGCCAGGAACTAGTGTAGAAAACACTGTGCCTTTTGTGAGCTCCCACCACCAGATACCTGGCAGTTGGGGTTCTTCCCTCAGTCAGGAACCTGCCAGTAACCGTGCCGTAGTGAGGAGTGACCCCATGCACAGATTCGCTCTCCAGACACCTCCCCATTCAAACAGCAAGCTCCTGCTTCTGCACTAACACAGCACCTTAATTAAACGGGAAGTTTCCCTTCTATAACTGGGCTCTGCACTGCCGACGAGCACAAACCATGTGGGATGAAGGTACTACTCCGCGTTAGCCCCACTGCTTTAACACGGGTTACTTTTCGCGCAGAGATACAGAACGGTCCCCGAGGAGCCGCAGGGGAAGCCTGTAAGCGGTTCCCACCAGCAGCCTGCCCGGGGCTGGGCACGGCCGGCCTCGGGCAGCGTCTCAGAACGCTCTGCGGCGGGGAGGCCTCGCCGCAGTTTCCCACCGCAGGGCCCAGCCAGCGGCCAAAGAGAAGGAGCCAAGGGCAGCAGGAGGCTGCCGAGGACCCAGGACCCGGCGCGGGGAAAGGTGAGAAGCCCGCACCGCCCGCTCAGGGAGAGAAGAGAAGGAGGGAGGGAAGGGGAGCCACGACACGCTCGCGACGCGCCCTCACCAGCCCGCCGCTCCGGCCGCCGTAGCTGCTGTCCCCGCGCCGCACGCTCCTATTGGCCGCCTTCACGTCCTTCCTCCCGCTCCCATTGGTCGATCCGCAAAGCCTCCCCGCGCCGCGCGCTTCTATTGGTGCAAGCGCCGCACTTCCCCGTGCGTCGGCTCCCGTCTCCTCGAGGTAATTGTATTGAGGCGCTGGGGGCGGCGGCGGAGATCGCGGGTTCGAGGCTGCCCCCCGCCTGTCCGCTCCGTGCGCTCGGTGCTGCGCGTGCTACGAAATCACCCCCCAAAAGAGAATAAAGAAAGTGTATGGAGTTTTTATTATATTTTTTTTTCCTTCTTCCTTCGTAGTCGCCACTAACTCATACTGACTATCTGAGAGCTGATTCCTTAAGGAGGTAAAAGGAGGGTAATGAGCTCTCACAGAGTCAGCTTGAAGCCAGGCTTCTTGCACATCCTCATCTGTTTTTACAGCAGTGTCATCTCACAGAAGGGCTTCGGTACCTGGTGTGCAAACAGGTGCTAGGGGCTGAATACACAAGGCCAGCACACCACACCACACAGAACTTCAGCTTACTTATCCTGGTACATGATTAGAAAATCCCACCTGTACTTAACATTCATTGGTTAGTAAGTACCATTCCTTAGTTATATTTAAATTAGCTTCCTTGGCATGTAAGATTTTAAAATGCCCAACAACTGTTTAGGTTCCAAGATTTGCAGTTTATCACTTCTGGATTTGAGGTTTACAGCTTAATGATTTTGACCTTTCTATTGAACTATATTGACTATAAACTGTAGGCCCTGAATCCCAAACAGTAGGCTTCGAACCCTTCTTTGTGGTTTTTAACTGTAACATGCCAAGGGTAGAATTTGTTACAATTCCTCTAAGAAAGGTGCTCACACTGCATGTTGGTTAAATTTCCATTTATTGATGCTAGCACTAGAAGGAAAAAGAGGATACGCTATGTAATCACACATCCTTTCAGATGCTGGGAACCCTTACTTGAGCAGAGTTGGAGGGACCTCTTACCAGAGCACAGCATGTGTGGTCTAGATCCAGTCCCTGGAGAGATTCCACTGTTATCTCAGTCTTTGGACTTCTTGTGGTGCTTTTCTAAAAAGAAAATAGTTCTATTAATAATTTCTACCCTTTATCACAAGGATGTTTGCATGAGGCCCTCCTGCTTCCCTTGAACATGAAGTCAGGGACACATGGCTGGTGTAATTCATGTAGGGCTCTAGCCTAGGGCAGAAGTGCAGGCAGATGACATTGGGGGTTTCCTAGTCTGATACTGGAACTGAAATCTACCCACACTGGGGCCATTGAGGGGGCAAAGTGGCTAATTAAAGCGGTATGTGGCTGCCCGAGCAGGGAGACTCTGCCTGCTGAGAGGTGTAGTTCTTTCCGACACGGGCGTCATGGCGGACGCTCTGCTGTTGGGCGTGCTGGGAAGCATAGGCACGCCCTGAGCTTCCGAGTGCGAGCTGCTCTCAGTCTTGAGGCTGTGACATTGACATGTGGGCCATGTTTTGTTCCCCTGCCCCCTCAGAATTTTCTTCATCCTCACACGATGTCTGCTGAGGTCTTCCTTGACCCCCACAGCGATCTTTAACTCTAGCTCCCCACGATGAATGCAGTTGGCCCCCCTTCACCAAACTTTGGCACAGACTTGAAGGAGATAAAGGCCTGCACAGCAGCCAGGCCAACGAGTCCTCCACAAAACCCACAAAAGAGCACAATGATCCTGCCAGAACCAATACAGATGAGCTCTGATGAGTGATCATGTGATTAACACATCAATAGGAGGTCATTTTTCTAAGACTCATTGATCAGAGAAAGTTGCTGTGGTTTTGTGTGGGCAGGTTTTTGAAGGGGGGTGGGGGAGGGGGGAGGCTACAGCAGTGGATTCTTTAAACAAGGAGCTTCCAGAAGATTCCCCTGTAGCTGATAGGGCCAGGGCTAGTCAATTCTAAGATAGACCCACTGCTGACCAAGGCGAGGCCAATCAATGATGGAGATAACACCTCTGTGAATAACCTGTTGGAGAAGGGGAAGAAACTGCTGTGCAAATGCAACACTGCAGCAGCAGAAGGGAGTGAGAATGTGAGATCAACATCTCCACAGACACTAAGGACCATGGAGAAGGATGGGGAGGAAGAGAGGTTCCCTTGTTACTTGTGGTGAAGACCATGTTGAGGCAGCTGTGGCCCTGTAGTCCGTGAAGGTCCATGGTGCAGCAGAAATCCACTTACAGCCTGTGGAGGACTCCATGCTGACCCCCAGACTGCAACCCCCATTCCCCTGTACTGCCCTGTCCTTGACTTGTGAACCTTTTGTTACATTTCTCTCTTCCCTGTCCAGTTTAGGAAGGGGAGTGATAGAATGACTCAATGGACACCTGGCTAAACCACCACAGCTGTGGATACAAGGAGTGTTGTGCCTACCTTTCTCTCCTACTATATGCAATTTGACTATGAACCAACCACTTTATCTCGTAAATACATGAGCCTTGT
This sequence comes from Urocolius indicus, assembly GCA_013401255.1. NCBI lineage: Eukaryota > Metazoa > Chordata > Aves > Coliiformes > Coliidae > Urocolius > Urocolius indicus. Next base: position 252,368 of record WBNH01010195.1, read on the forward strand.
GTCAGCTTTCCCTGCTAGGTAATGTAGCTGTATGGGAGCAATCTCCCCTTGAGCCAGGACACATCTCAAGTTTGCACATTAAGGCTCTATCCAGAATGTAATCCTGGTAGAAGTTAGGTAATATACATGCTCTTGCTAGAAATTAAGTATAACCCTGTGGTGGTTTAGTTTTCATATAAAGCACTAAATCAAGTAGCTTGTGATAATAATATTATTACATTTAACAAAGTACTTTTTAACATAGTTCAGTAGGACATAAATCTTCTGTCTACAGCCCAGGAAAGCTCAGTTCAATTTCATCTCTGGCCAAATTACTGATGAAAGGAGCTGCAGTAAAAAAGGAAATGTAGCTCCAATCAGGGTGGTTTTCTAATTTAACTGCCTAACTTGTGACTGGCCCTTCNTAATCACACATCCTTTCAGATGCTGGGAACCCTTACTTGAGCAGAGTTGGAGGGACCTCTTACCAGAGCACAGCATGTGTGGTCTAGATCCAGTCCCTGGAGAGATTCCACTGTTATCTCAGTCTTTGGACTTCTTGTGGTGCTTTTCTAAAAAGAAAATAGTTCTATTAATAATTTCTACCCTTTATCACAAGGATGTTTGCATGAGGCCCTCCTGCTTCCCTTGAACATGAAGTCAGGGACACATGGCTGGTGTAATTCATGTAGGGCTCTAGCCTAGGGCAGAAGTGCAGGCAGATGACATTGGGGGTTTCCTAGTCTGATACTGGAACTGAAATCTACCCACACTGGGGCCATTGAGGGGGCAAAGTGGCTAATTAAAGCGGTATGTGGCTGCCCGAGCAGGGAGACTCTGCCTGCTGAGAGGTGTAGTTCTTTCCGACACGGGCGTCATGGCGGACGCTCTGCTGTTGGGCGTGCTGGGAAGCATAGGCACGCCCTGAGCTTCCGAGTGCGAGCTGCTCTCAGTCTTGAGGCTGTGACATTGACATGTGGGCCATGTTTTGTTCCCCTGCCCCCTCAGAATTTTCTTCATCCTCACACGATGTCTGCTGAGGTCTTCCTTGACCCCCACAGCGATCTTTTAACTCTAGCTCCCCACGATGAATGCAGTTGGCCCCCCTTCACCAAACTTTGGCACAGACTTGAAGGAGATAAAGGCCTGCACAGCAGCCAGGCCAACGAGTCCTCCACAAAACCCACAAAAGAGCACAATGATCCTGCCAGAACCAATACAGATGAGCTCTGATGAGTGATCATGTGATTAACACATCAATAGGAGGTCATTTTTCTAAGACTCATTGATCAGAGAAAGTTGCTGTGGTTTTGTGTGGGCAGGTTTTTGAAGGGGGGTGGGGGAGGGGGGAGGCTACAGCAGTGGATTCTTTAAACAAGGAGCTTCCAGAAGATTCCCCTGTAGCTGATAGGGCCAGGGCTAGTCAATTCTAAGATAGACCCACTGCTGACCAAGGCGAGGCCAATCAATGATGGAGATAACACCTCTGTGAATAACCTGTTGGAGAAGGGGAAGAAACTGCTGTGCAAATGCAACACTGCAGCAGCAGAAGGGAGTGAGAATGTGAGATCAACATCTCCACAGACACTAAGGACCATGGAGAAGGATGGGGAGGAAGAGAGGTTCCCTTGTTACTTGTGGTGAAGACCATGTTGAGGCAGCTGTGGCCCTGTAGTCCGTGAAGGTCCATGGTGCAGCAGAAATCCACTTACAGCCTGTGGAGGACTCCATGCTGACCCCCAGACTGCAACCCCCATTCCCCTGTACTGCCCTGTCCTTGACTTGTGAACCTTTTGTTACATTTCTCTCTTCCCTGTCCAGTTTAGGAAGGGGAGTGATAGAATGACTCAATGGACACCTGGCTAAACCACCACAGCTGTGGATACAAGGAGTGTTGTGCCTACCTTTCTCTCCTACTATATGCAATTTGACTATGAACCAACCACTTTATCTCGTAAATACATGAGCCTTGTGTCAGCTTTCCCTGCTAGGTAATGTAGCTGTATGGGAGCAATCTCCCCTTGAGCCAGGACACATCTCAAGTTTGCACATTAAGGCTCTATCCAGAATGTAATCCTGGTAGAAGTTAGGTAATATACATGCTCTTGCTAGAAATTAAGTATAACCCTGTGGTGGTTTAGTTTTCATATAAAGCACTAAATCAAGTAGCTTGTGATAATAATATTATTACATTTAACAAAGTACTTTTTAACATAGTTCAGTAGGACATAAATCTTCTGTCTACAGCCCAGGAAAGCTCAGTTCAATTTCATCTCTGGCCAAATTACTGATGAAAGGAGCTGCAGTAAAAAAGGAAATGTAGCTCCAATCAGGGTGGTTTTCTAATTTAACTGCCTAACTTGTGACTGGCCCTTCCCCTTTCCCAGGTGTGGGAGATAAGCCTTGAGTGGAACCCAGAGTAGATGAGCCATAGTTCAGGTGGCTCATTCTGTTCCTGGCCTTCTTTGGAGTTCTTGCTTTGTTGATGTTTGGGCTGATGGTGGTTTTGGAACTGTGTAAGGTATGTGTGGCAGTGTTTTGGCCTTGAGGGAAGTAGAGGAATCTGTCTGAGGTAAGAGCACAGGTACCAAGGAAAATGGTGAGCCCTAGTTTTAGTGGGGATACTTGTTTGCTCAGATTGGCTACTCAGTTGCAAAGACTGAGTCTTTTCGCTGTCTGGTGACTCGGCTGAAGATAGCTTCCCCCCCTCCAAGGATATAACTTTGCTGGCTGAAAAAGGCAGAGTGCTGCTCAGAGACATACGATTCTCTCTGAGTGACACAGGAAAGCCCGCAGTCCCAGGTTTTGTACCAAGTTGGAGAGGTGCCAGTGTAGCCTGTCAGCCAGCAGAGGGTAGCACAGTGCTACCATGCTGGCAGTTTACGTGTGGCAGCTATCTTCAATTGTATGTGTTTCGCTTGCTCAGGTCAGACTGAAGAAGCCAAAGTTCTGCTCAAACATACAGTTCAGTCAGAGTCAGAGGAAAGCCCGCTGCTCCAGGTTTCCTACCAAGTTAGAAAGGCCCCTGAGTAGCCTGGGAAGATCAGTAAACTGCTAGGAACGTAGCACTGTGCTGACTGAAAGACTATCTTGGAACCTCTCTAACTTGACATGAAAGCTGGGGCTGTGGACTTTCCTGTAACTCTGCCTGAATCGTATGTCTCTGAGCAGCACCCTGAGTCTGAGTTGAATGTGCAACATGCATATGAATGAAGATTGCTCCATCACAAAAATTTCTATGAATTTAGAACTTTGCTGTCTCACAGGCTACCTTGGGACTTTTGTAAAAGGGTAGGTAGCCTGTGTTGCTGTGGTTTCCTGTTTCTGTCACTATAGACCCTGCTTTTAGTGTCTCATCCGCTTACTGGTTGAGCCTGAGAAATCCGAGGTCTCAGCTGACAGAGAGACCATGGACATTCTACAGTCATGGAGGCCAGAAAGCCCAGATCCCTACATGTCCTGCCTAAGTCTGAGGGTCCTCATGCAAGTTCTCACCCAGGAATGGTTTGCCTTTCTAGGCTGAAGTGTGGGAAGAATGCATTAGATGTTTGCAATTTTGTCAGAGAAACGAGGCTGAGAAATCAGAGGGCTAAGCTGACAGAGACATCAAGTAGGTTTGACACACATGGAGGCCACAAAGCTCAGATCTTCCCAAGTCCTGCCCAGTTCAGAGTGTCCACAGGTAAGCTTTCATCCACCAAATACTTTCTTTACTAGGACATGTTGTTTGGGAGAAATCTCCAGACATCTGTACTTTGCTGCTGGGGAAGCTGAGGCTGAAAAATGGGAGGGCTTAGCTAACAGAGAGATGTCATGTGTCATACTTTAGGCCCATCTAGGAATAAAGAGTCAGTCAGTTGCTCAGAGAAAAGTTAACAGAAGGCCGTTGGAAATCCCCAAGACAGAGAGGACTAACTCAGCTATAAATTACCTTTTCCCCTTGATGTTTTTCTTGCATGATCTTTTCCACGCTACTGGTTTCTACTGACATGTATCCCTAGAATTGTGTTCATGTGTTTGTGTTTATATGTTTATGTGTGTTCGTGTTTATATGTTGATATGTTTTATTTAAAACCATACAAATGTATAAACATACTCAACATAGTGACCATACTAAAGCCAAAAGAGATTACTTGGGTCGTGTAAGAGGTGACACTGAAATCCCTTTGTGAGGTGGATAAAATTTCATATACAAGTTAGTTATATCTTCTATAATGGTAATAAAAACATATAAACATTCAAACATAAACGTGTCAACATATAAACATAATTGTAGGGATGCATGTCAGTAAAAACTAGTAATGTGGAAAAGATCATGTAAGAAAGAGATGAAGAAAACAAGGTAGTTTATGGTTGAGTCAGCCTCTGTCAATGTAACTTATCTTAATGTCCCTACTTTAAAACCTTTTTTTGATAAGGAGATGGGAACATTGGAACAAATACAACCTGTGCGGTATAGTTTTTGTATTAGTGAGTCATTAAAGCCTATGATAGCACAAAGTTGTCGCTGCGCTTTCTGTCACCTCCAGCACAGCCTGGGTGGGTCGCGGGCCGGCTGCCGTGTGCCGCTCCCCGCAGAGGGCACCAGGCTGCCGCCCCGGCGGGCTTGGCTCGCCCGACGAGCCGCCTCGGCCGGTGCCCGGGTGGGACGGGGCCTGACGGTGAGGAGCAGCTTGTCAGGCAGTTCATCTACACGGTGCTGCTTTGGCTTCGAGATGTGCTGAGAGGAAACTAAACAGGATAACAAAATCATTTCCCCTCTCTCCGTTTCTCACATGCTCCTTCTTCCGTAGTTCCCTTGGGATGGGGAAAAAGCTGCCTCGTGCTGTGCTCTGGATGTCAAAAGTTCTCATTCTCTTCTGGAGTGATTATCCTCCTGCACAGTTACTGGTCCAGATCTGTAGGCAGATGCTGTCAACACAAAGTGCCACTTTCCCCACAGGGGAACTGCAGGCGATTTGCCATGTCAGACACCAACCCAACACAGATATTTACATTTCCAAAAGTGAAACCTTTGAGAAGATCTCCTCTTTAACAACATGAAATGCAAGAACTGTGGCAAGCTCCTCAACAAATGCTATGACTTAATTTGTATTGTCACAGAAGCTCTGTACCTATAATACAGACTGAGACATTGAGCAGTTGTGCATGAAGTTGTATACGATGTGAATGATGATGTGTGGTCTCTCTCTTTCTCTCTGACAACTCAGTCCTTTGCATTGTGTGTCAATGAGGCAAAAACAGCAACCAGTCAAGTGGGGAACAAAAAAAATAGTCTCTGGAAATAGGACAAGGAGAACTCAAAGTCAAGAACTGATCTCAATTATTGCTCCTCAGTTTCTTATGATCTGGTTTTAGTTGGACTACAGAAGAACTGTTCTCAATCCGCAAGCAACAATAGAAATTAGATCTTAAAATTGAGAGGCATAAATTCTAAATTCAAGACTGAATATAGGTAACAAGGTAGAAAGTTTTATGAATGTAGTACTTCTCTGCTTTATATAGCTGAAACACAGTATTTTGTTACACGTTTGAAACAATTTTCTAAGTGTAACTATTAATTTCATTCTGCTTTCAAATTTACAGCTATGAATAAATACCTTCATGGTATTTCTACTAGATTAAAAAGCAGTTATTAAGGAGTCAGTTTCTGAAGCTTAAAAAAAAAAAAAAAGAAATTCAGCACAGAATCCTTAAAGATCAAAATAAGCTGGCTACAATCAAGACTGAATGTATTTTAGTTGGCTCCTTTCATGTCTTTCACCAGAGTCCACCCAAGCAGTTCCCACAGGCTTCACAGTGCTTGTTTAATTGGACATTTGTGATTATGGCAAGAGTTTATTCTAGTAGGATTATTATCCATGCAGAGTCCCCTTTTTCATATTGCAATTCAGTGCAAAACATTTATCATGTTACATTTAGTGTCACAATCTAGTTAGAGAGAGGCAGCTCTTAGTGTAGTCTGTAAGAAGGAAAAAGTCATTCCTGTAACCTCATGTAAGTGTAACATGATTAAAAGTCTGACTCTTCTCACACCAGGCTTAAGTATCAAAATCTAATTAGAATGTCATTGCTAAGCATGTGTCCACAATCAAATCCTGGGTACTATAGGACTGCCTGTCAGTATTTCTGGAGAAACTCAATAAAGTCTTTAAATTGGGCATACAACGGCAAATTTTCTAAGAAGTGGAGAAGGCAACTTAGAAAAAAAATTAGAAGTCAATAGTACTACAGATAAAAGGTTTAGAGGCAAAAATCTTCCCATATTAGCAAAGCTGACCTTCTCTTGATGCTGACATTTCTTTTGCTTTAAGGTGTATCCCACAGGTATAAAAATTGACCAAGAAATCAATCTCACTTTTGTAACAAAATAATTAGATATGGCTAAACCCCAGATATCCAAGTAACTTTGTATACTGGCATCATCAAAGAAATCCATGTCCAATGCTTATAAAGAGTCTTCAAACCTGCTGCATTTTGGTACCTGGTCTATGACATCTATAAATTTATTGCAGATGGTAGAGCTCACAGGAGCTGTTGAACTCCTCAGGAAAGAAGATGTCAGATGTCATCATGCTAGTCTGGCCAATTTTTCAGTTACATTTTTGACTTCAAAATGAACACTTGATGGTCAGTTTAAAATCAGAAAATTCAATACTATGAGTATGAAATACTGGAATAAAATGTAATTTAGAAGAAAATTTTGCAGGCTGAGGGCACCTCCACAAGTTAGTTGTACCCCAAATAAAACAAACAAGCAAAACCTTTGCAGAAGTCCAGACACTTCTTCTAAGGCAAAGGATGAGCCTAGAGTTTTTTGTTCAACTTCTCATCAGAATTACATCTGAAAACTTTATGTACTAGCACAAACACATGGTTCTTCATACTGCTTGCATTACCATTGAATACCAGACAGTGGCAACATAAAAATCCAGCTTCTATTTTAGTCAGCAGATCCCATAGCCCTGTGTTCAAATAATCATTCTGTTAAAGAGTAGTACATAGAATGGTTGGACTGGATGATCTTTAGAGGTCCCTTCCAACCCCTACTGTTAAGTATGTAAACGTGTAAGTAAAAGCAGACAAATGATCATGCTGGTGTAGGTGGGGAGTGTTTGATATCTGTGTAAGAGCCTGTATTCATTACTTATATAGCTAGGCATAAATCAAGTATAAATTGTTTGCTTTACCTAAGAATGTAGAGACAGACAAAGGTTCTAATTAATGACTACAGAACACCCAGCATTAGAATATTTACTGTGAACATGGATTTGAATTTCTGCTTTTCTAGATTTGGAACAAAGAGACATGTAACTGTAAAGAGTGCCCTAGTGCTGTCTGTAGTTGCTCAGTTAGTTTTGACTTTAGCTTAAAATAAATTTAAGATTTATTTTAGAGTTTTTGATTTTTGTCTGGGTGTCGAGCAAACCTGTAGAAACTGTGGTACTTTTGCTTAGAGGAATTCTTATTTTCTGGGCAGACCTCAAGTTTCTAAGTGTTACTTTTATTCTTTTACTGTAACAGATGCTATCATTTACTTCTAGATTTCATCCAGGCTTGAAATCCGTAGCTGTAAAATACTGTAAGAGAAGTTGCTGCTTTTTTTTTCTTTTCCTCCTTTTTCACTACCACTGCCCTACCTTTGGAGATAACCAAAATCATCAGAGTTAAACGAAAATGGAATTTTTGGAGGACTGCAGTCTGTGGAGGATATGTGAGACAATGACCTGAAAGCCTGCTTTACAGAAATAGCAAATCCTGGACTGTGGCCTAGATTTCCCTCTGTGTACTGACGGAGATGTTTACAGTACAGTGTTTTCATCTGTTCTACAGCACTAAATAAGGTTATCCTAACTGCAGCTATAGTAAGAAGGCATAGCTACAGGGTATTACTTGTGTTCTGTATCTAAACAAACAAATATTTTAATTCACAATTAGTAGAACTCAAAGCAATAAGGTGAAATTTGTCTAGTTTAGGGGTAAATGTTCCTCTGAATTGTAGTGTGCTCAGGGACATGTAAATTAGATGAAAAAAAGATACAGCAAAAAGAAATGAGTAGATAATAGAAGTTACTGGGAAGAAATAAATCCCATCATAGCCTATGTAATGACTCCTGAAATGTTTGCCATTGAACAGACTGCTGGGGCATCTTGATTGAGGAGGCATACTGATATCACAGAATCACAGAATGGTGGGGGTTGGAAGGAATATCTAGAGCTCTAGTCCAACCCCATGCTAAAGCAGATTCCACTCAATTAGGTTGTGCAGGGACACATCCAGGTGGGTTTTGAAAACGTCCAGAGAAGGAGACTGCAGTCTCTCTGGGCAGTCTGTGCCAGAGCGCTCAGTCATAGGAAAGAAGCTTTTCTCGAGTTCAAATGAAACTTCCAGTATTCCAACTTGTGTCCATTACTCCTTGTCCTGTTACTGGGTGCTACAGAAAGTAGACAGGTCCCATTCTTTTGACTTCTGCCCTTTATATATTTATAAGCATTGATAAGGTTCCTTTCAGTCTTCTGTTGTCCAGGCTAAACAGCCTCAAGTACTGCAGCCCTTCCTCATGAGAGAGATGTTCCATTCCCCTCATCATCTTTGTAAGCCCTCCACTGGACTCTTTCCAGCAGATCCCTGTCTCTTTTGAACTAGAGAGACACAAACTGGACACAGTACTTCAGATGTGGCCTTATCAGTGCAGGTAGAGGTGAAAGGTAACCTCGACCTGCTGGCCACACTTTTCTTAATGCACCCCAGAATGCCATTGGTCTTGTTGGCCATGAGAGCACACTGTTGGCTCATGTTTAATTTGTTATTCAGTAGAACTCCCAGGTCCCTCTCTAGAGCTGTTCTCCAGCAAGTTGACCTTTAGCCTGTACCCAGTTACAGTGAGGTTTTCTTTTTGTGTATTGCCATTTCAGGCTGCTATGCATTGGTCTATTACACTACTTACTGTTTTGTCCCCTCTGTCAACAGTTCAATTGAAAGGTAGCTTGTTTTCTGTTGGAATGAATGCATCTTTTACTTTCTCAACTCACTCTCCTGAAGTGGTACCAATAGTTTATGTAGACAGCAATAGCTTATCTAATATTGATCGTGATCCAGCTAAAGACCTGGTGGTTCTTTAAGTGTCTTCTAAACTTTAAATTATTTTCTAAGGATTTATTTTAAATATGTGTGTCAAATTGATATTGGACATGTAGAAATCACAGTTAGTTAGAAATAACATTACTAAACCAAATAAACTGGGCAATTATTTACTCTCAACAGGAGTATATTTTACTACTAAAAAAATTCAAATGTTTACAAATTGCTGGTGGACTGCAAACTGAAAAGAGTCTGCTGTGGGAAATTTCATGAAAATATCAAGGATAGCATTGATTTAATGCAATTTCATTCACACATTTATTTCAAAATGGTCTTTAGACCATCTGGGAGTTGTACTGTTGTGTCATGTTAGCCTTTTCCTTTTTCACATTTGCTCCATTTTACTTGTACTTCCCAAACCTATTTTATTTTTCTCATTTTCTTTTACCCTGCTGGTTTGTTCTTTCTTGGCTTCATTTTTAATTAGTTAAACATAAATGGCCTTTGACATAGCAAAGATTATGAAAGCAGTGGGACACTGGTTACTGCTTTGAAAGAGTAAGGCAAGTACTTTTGTGCGTTTGCTCTCCTTTGTCTGTTGCCTCTCTCCTGGGGTTGTATTGTCAGTGAGTGAAGGGTGGAAAGGGATTTTATTTGGAAACTTAGTTTTCTGTGTTATGGCTAGAAGCCCTAATAAATCTTAGTTCCACTGTGCTATGCAAAGCTACAAATGTGTAAGGGAGCCTCTGAAGTTCACTGCATAGAGTGTTATGGCAGAGCAGACCTGGCAGTGAGATGAAATTGTAATTTTATGCATGCAGATTAACAAGCGAAGATCTGGAGCCAGCATCTAATCATGTTTAAGATCTGTTGAGAATCTGTCCTCCTACAATGGAAGCTTCTGTATAGAACCTAGCTTACTGGAAATCTTGTCTTTTATAGTCATTCCAAGGTCATAAGGGGAGAAGGTGACATGAGGTCTGCAAGTGCTGCCCAATCCAGTGCTGCAAGCTTGAAGACACCCTTCAATTGCCTTAAACCTTGTCATATCCAGTACCAGATGTGGTCAGACTGTACATGTCATCTCCATTTGAGATTCCTGTTATATTTCATTTGAAACTGCAGCATGTCATGATCACTAGTTTGTGCAAAACAGTCATGGGATCCTGAGGAATGGAATGGAAATATTCAGAGTGAATCCTAAGAGGCTGAGTTTGATCTGGATTCAAAAAGCAGGGAGGTGCCGGAAACAAACCCCACATGAAAAAGATGGGGCAGCAGGAGCAAGCAGACAGGGGAGTACAGGTTGTGTATGCTTACACCCTGAAAGAGTTAAGGAAGTTTTTAGAGATTTATCGGCACAGGAGTGTAGAAAGCATACTGGCATGGGTTTTGAAAGATGTGCCTGCCTCACTAAACCCCTTGATTATACCAGCAGTGACAAATGCTGTAGATAATACAGACGCCCTAGCAGATACCTTGAGCAAAATTAGGGCTGTAATTTCCAGGTAATCTATTTGGGCGGTGAATGAAGGAAAGCCAGCAAAACCAAAAGAAGTTACACTGTGGGTGATGAGGAAACAAATGTGGAATGATATTGTTCCAGCTGATATTCCAGGATCAGAAATAGATGGAATCACAACATCAGAAATGTTTTGTCAATGGCAAAAATTAGCTTTTGTATGAAAATACCAACCACTTCTATCCCCACCACTGATTCTATGCCCACTCTTCACCCCACTTACCACATGCATGAGGCTATATTGCAAATGCCAAAACAANGGTTGTGTATGCTTACACCCTGAAAGAGTTAAGGAAGTTTTTAGAGATTTATCGGCACAGGAGTGTAGAAAGCATACTGGCATGGGTTTTGAAAGATGTGCCTGCCTCACTAAACCCCTTGATTATACCAGCAGTGACAAATGCTGTAGATAATACAGACGCCCTAGCAGATACCTTGAGCAAAATTAGGGCTGTAATTTCCAGGTAATCTATTTGGGCGGTGAATGAAGGAAAGCCAGCAAAACCAAAAGAAGTTACACTGTGGGTGATGAGGAAACAAATGTGGAATGATATTGTTCCAGCTGATATTCCAGGATCAGAAATAGATGGAATCACAACATCAGAAATGTTTTGTCAATGGCAAAAATTAGCTTTTGTATGAAAATACCAACCACTTCTATCCCCACCACTGATTCTATGCCCACTCTTCACCCCACTTACCACATGCATGAGGCTATATTGCAAATGCCAAAACAACAGAAACAAATGTTTGGCAGGTCCCCCAAAGTTCTGCCTGCATTAGCTATGTGCCATAAAGGTGACTATGTTCCTTTAACTACGGAGTGGCAGGCTTGTGGGATTATAGCTCTCCTGGATGCTGGAGCTGAAGTTACTGTGTTGCATGGTCATTTTGATAGTAAAAAGCTCTATCACGAATATATGGATTGGAGGGATGTTTGACTCTCACCCTCCAAGCTGAGGTTGCCTTAACAATAGGAAATACTATGCCATTTACCACTATGGTGTTAATTGCCGCAAGTAAGGGATGTGTTTTGAGTATTAATGTGTTGGCAGGAGACATGGTTGAAACTTTGAATATTAGTCACTTTTGTTTTGGACTTCCCAAGCAGCATTTGCCACTCAATCTGGAACTGTCCTGAATGGGTTTCTGAAGTGGGATCTGGTTGTACTGCTCGTGCCTATGGAGGTGGTGATAGATCTTACTAATCCTGCCTTTTCTATAATTGCTTCAGAAAGCCAAGACCAGTTTGTCTTTACCTGGCAACAAAAGCAATATAGTTCCATGTATTGCCTCTTGGCTATAAACAGTCTTTCCACTTGTCAGCAAATGACAGCAGTTGATGTAGCACTATGGTCTGGTACTGTCACTGTTTACCATTATATTGATGATCTATTGATTATGTCTGACTCAAAACCAGAAACTGAAGCAGATGCCGAATTGGTGACAGCACATTTACAAGGCCAAGGCTGGGCAGTTAATCCAAAGAAAACACAGGGCCCTAGTAAAATGTTAGGGACAATTTTGCAATGGACAGATTAAAGAAGTACCAAATAAGGTACAGCAAAATAGTCCTGAGATTTTCTGTACAAACTACAGAGAAACAGTTACAGATCTTTCTGGGATGTTCAGCACATTGGGGATCTTTTATGCCTATACTAGGGGAAACTTCCCCCTTGAACGTATCCCTACATCTCCTGTGCAGCAGGCATCCTATTATGACAAGTTAAGAAAAGAGCACAAAAAGGTGCCTGATTTACTGATGGAAGCATAATATACACAGAAACTACAGGGGAAATAGAATCATTTTAACTACTAAAGTAACCAATTCGCTTCACTAAAGTAAAACGTGTGATGTGGATCCTCTGGTGTCTGCACCTGCAGAGATGAGTCTAAGATTCTGTAGCTGTGCTCGACTGATGAGTTTATATTGGATTTTGCAAAATTTCAGTCTTCAGAAGGAAATATCTCGTGAAATATAAGTTGAGATTCTTTTTTTTTTTATGAGGTGAACACTGACATCAAATGCACAGTCTGTGGCAGAATGTTTAATAAAAGAAATTTCTGAGTTTTGCTTCTGCAGAATAATAACTGCATTCCTGTGTGTGAGGACTCTGAGAAGGGCAAGAAAGAGTTTGGCTTGCTTTAGCAATGTCTTATCCTGACAGAGAACACTGTTATCTATACTGATACCTCACCAAAACCCAATTTGTTATTTTATTTCCATTTTTCCCATTATGCTAAAGTAAATGTATGAAGTTTGTTTTTTAATTAAAAAAAAAGGATACAAATTTATAGACAACACTTCAAATAATCTTTTATGGGTTAAGAGCCACCACAAGAAAGCCTGTTATCTCTGACTCATCTGTGATGATATTTTTGAAGCAGCATTGCCAGGCTTTCATCCTTAGATTGATAGCCATGTTTTTAGAACTTTGTTTTGCCTGCTAAGTTACAAGATGAGAATTTAAAATCATTTGTCTTGGCATGGTTTCTTTGCTGTTTTTGGGACAGGAAGCTGTGCTGTTATGAGTGGGCATGTAGGTGGTTCTAAAAATATAAAAACATTTTAGATTTCCTGTTATATGAAGTTCAGTACGAAACATGTTTGGTGACCGAAATTCTATGTTTAATAATATGAGGCTTGCCACTGATGTAACTGGAGTCAGAAGTGGTTATGTCCTATAGGTCCTGATAAACGGTTCCATTGAATGAGTGCTCTCTTATGAGAATTGTCTAGAGTCAGAGGACATGCAGAGAAGATGAATCTATCAAAGTTGTGATACAAAGTCCTGGAATATTCAAGTGTGCTGAAGGTGATGTCAAAACAGAAGAGTCTATATGGAGTAGAATATATTAGATAAGAAGAAAATTGTAGTGGAAAGATCTGATTGGGAAAACAAAATGAGTATAACAGTGGGCAAATAATTGGTATTCATGCACATATCTTAAATAGACTGAGAAAGTGAGATAAGAACTGAAGTGAGACAGTGTCCTGGCTTCTTCAGAAGAGAATGTTAGAAGGATTTATGTGAGTGATAGGTAAGAAATGCAGATGACTGGTTTGACCATCTGGATGTGCAGAGTAAAATACACAATGAAGGTGGGCCACCTCTGTCCAAGTAGAAGTAGTGGAAGAGATCAGAAGTAAATCTTGACATCCATCCTCTCATATATTTGGAAGAGAAGGAGAATTGGATTTGTACTCTTCATCTGCCTCCATACAACAAGAAGCACAATAAGTGCTATGGCCTCTGAAATCATCTGAAAAACCTGTAGCTACAGAAACGTTCTGGTGCCACATTCTGTCTGAAGTAGTACATATCTGGCCACAGGATCCCTGAAGTGAAAGCTGTGTAACTTTGTGTATCTTTCTGGAAAGCCCAATTAGTCTGTCTCTTTCTCAAAGAAAAAAAACCCAAACTGCTTGTAGCATGCCTTCTGCACAGACTGCAGTGAAAAGAGGACCTGACAAAGACATTTATGCATGAGTGAGGGAAGTCTGTGTGTGTAGAATGTCATGGGAGAAAGGTCATGCAGGCCCATTTCTCAGAGAAAGAGCTGTAACTGAATCTCTGCTTTACACTGCTACTCCCTCCACACCACAATCCCTCACCTTTCCAAATTGTTTGGAAGCCAACACAGCTGTAGTGTATTGCGGATGTGAGTGCCCTGTGGTTACAAGGAGAAGAGATACAGATTGAACTGAGTAACTTTTATGTAAAACACTTTTGCACATGCTGATTAATTGTGCTGTGTCAATGGTCTTGAAATGCTGCTGGAGACGCTGTGGTGCCTGTAAGTTTTCCCAGTAGCTTTAGTCTCTTGTGTCATAGGAAGATTCATGCTGCAAGACATGACATAAGGGTGTAAGCTGACCTCATATGCCCCATGATGAGTTTTGGAATTGGTAGATAAAGTTATTCTCCAGCTCTCCTGCTCTTAATAAGCCATTATCTTCCCGCAGGATCCTGCAAGAAGTGCAATGGCTTCCCCATAATGTGTAGGGGAAATGTCCTTTTATGGTAATCTCTTAAATGTAATGCAATTTTCAGTAAGCAGTTAATGCTCGAAGGTTATCGTTACAGTGGATCACACATGCAAGTTCCTTTTATTTTTCTATGCTTATAAAATCTAGAATTGCAGAAAGACTTGCAGCAAAGTTTCTGATGGTATTAAGCACCTACATGACCTACTACTAACAGGGAAAATGGTATGTCAGCATATTCCTCTAGCCAGAAAAAAAAGTTAATTAATTCTTGTTATATTTTCTTATATTTTCAGAAAGCCTGATCCAGACCAAACCCTCCCCAGACAAAGCTCTGAAGCTTTTGATGTTCACCCTTGACTTGACGGGACGGAAGAAGCAGCTTTTCCTTTGGAAGATCCTCATGGTATGCTAATGAAGCCCTTCTGCAGGTAGATAGTTTTCTTTGCTTCCTTAGTCTCCATTTGTTGTCTTAGAGAAGGAGTGTGAAAGAAAGAGTTTGGAGGGCTAGTCACAAATATTTCTATTTTAAACTGTTCTAGAATGGCTTTCCCCAGCAGAACTATTTACACCTTGTAGGTTTAACACATGACACTAGAGATCATGTTGTGTCTTCAGAAGGTGCCAGTTACAGCTTTAGCAGGTTCTGCTTATAAAGACTCATGAAATTGAGGAAAATTTCAATATGAGGGAACTGAAAAATATGAGGGAATTGAAAAATAGTTCAATTTCAGAGGACATTTCTGACTTGTTTAAAGCTGTATCTTTTTGCATGATTTATTCTTTTGACTTCAGTTGGAACAAAATTAGCCTGAAGTAGCGAGGTTTTTTCTTAGTTTATATTAATTTGTTGTAGTCAACATAACAAAAGTGCATATTTCCTTGTTAAAACCAGCATGTAAGAATAAGTAAGACTTGATTTTTTTTAATTGATTAAGAAAAAAATTGCAAAACATTTGAAGAGTATGGATGTTGTCCATTTTTAAATGTCATGTATCTTTACAAATCTTGACATCACTTGATTAGATTTTGGCTGTCTTTAGAAATATAGTGTTAAAAGTTATTTTCAGAACTAAATCATACATGTGTGACTAGTGCAGTGGCTGTTTTTCCTGATAGCAAAAATGTATGAGGCGTTGCCTGATAGTTAAAGTGCATGTTCAGCTGTGCAGGCTTCAAAATGTTGAGAGTAGGGGGAAATTCCTATAGCGATGTCTCTGAAATCTGAAAGGTTTCCTTGCTTGCTGATGTCCTATCACATCTGTCTTCTGTTAGTTATGCTGATAGTTGTATGGTATTTTTCTTAATAGTATTTGCCCTGGTAGTGAATAGATAGAGTAGAAAAGACAGCAGACAATGACTTCACAATCCAGCCTTTGATTCTGTCTTGCTTCTTGAATGGGCTGGGTTTTTCTTTGGATAGAATGATCTTGATCTAGTCTTTTCCTGAAGATGACGTGTTTCTAACCCAAAAAGGACGTCAGAAATGCTATACAGAGGAAGATTTACGAATAACCCACCAGGAGAAAGGCACTGATAATAATCTTATGTATAAACCAATATGTAGCTGATCATCAGAGTTGGCAAGGAGAAGGCATAGAATTGGAAGTTAGGAGTTAAAGCTTACAAGAGACTCTGTATGTGTGGATATGTGTATATAAAAGATTATCTCCTGAATTACAAAGGACATTTACAATCAGTTTTGTACAAAATTCATTTGTGGTCTGACAACTCTGTTTTCAGCAATTCTGACAATGAAGCTTGTGGGCACAGATTCTGAGGTCTCTCATTTAGGCTGGGAGAGTTTTTACCACAGTTTAAGTTTGGAGATAGCTTTTCATTGACCCCGATCCTCCTGTACAGCTCCACACCAGCTGATAAGCTTTATCAGGAATTGAACACCTCAGTATAACTGAGAGGCAATTTCATCGCTGAGGTAAGTCCATTGAAGTCAGTAGTTTAGAATAGTCAACATCAAATTGATTTCTGTGTAACTAATGAGTTTTGTTGAAGAAGTAAATGAATGGGACTAAGTTTTAAAATATTATGGTGTATTATCTCTTGTCTTCTCAGCCCTATTTACTTCAACAGGACCCACCATTCTGGTCAATAGTAAATAGTGTGTCTTTATGGCAACTATCAATAAAATACTGATTTGTACACATACACATTTTGTACCTCATTTATAACTTTAACGGTATGTTTGAATCACTGCAAACAAAGATTTATAGTTCTGTCTTTTAAGTAAATAAATATCTACCTTGTTTCAGGGTTTCAGGCTCACCAAGGGAAAATAAGTGAAAATGCATGGTAAAAATCTATCTATGTATCTGTATTTTATTCAATTATAGTTATGTTAAACCTACTTTTAAATGTATTCCATAGCTTCTGAGTGATTCTATTCTTTCTATAAACTCATTAGATCTAAAACTGCTTTTGGTAGTTCTGGAGTTAGCTGGTATTTTCCATAGTTGAGCTGATGTTAGACTCCATAATATTTTTTTTCTCCATTAGGGAAAAAATTAGCTTAATAAACAGTGTAAATTAATATATTTTCAATTGTATGGAAAATAATAGTTTATCACCTTTGATTGTATGGGATAGAGAAGCAGTATTACCCAGGTAGAAGGCTGCAAATGAAATGAATCAGCTCTAGCAGCTGTGTACAATATCAACCAGAAAAGCAGAGAAATTGTATTAAAGTCACTCAGTTTGCTTTGTAGAGTTCACAGAACTTCTATGAATAACTCATTTCTGTGAGGGAGTTAAATACCATGACAATCAATTATTCATTATGGCATAGATGATCTCTAAAGGTCCCTTCCAACCCTACCATTCTATGATTCTATGATAATACTTATTCCACATTTTAAATAATTGTTGTAGTATTAACTACTTCAGATTTTTGTGGGATATGCCATAAAGAAGTGCTTCCTGAGGGTAAAAGTTCATTTTTGCTGAAGAGCTCTTCTCTGCTTCTAGATGTTGTTGTCTAAATATTTTTTTTTGTAATAAAAAGCCCCAGTGGGTCATGTCAGGCTTTTTTTATTACCACCGCTCCTACAGTTTCTTCAGTGTTACTTATGTAAAAGCCAGTCAGTGTCTCAAAGAAGCTATGGAGCTTTATGGTGCTAAGAAACCCTGAAAATGAGCCATCCTGAAAGAATTTGTGACAGACAACAATTGCTGTTTTCTAAATATGTGAAAACTGTTAGCAGTTGCTATGCAAGTTAATTTTACACTTAATTGCATAGTATTTGTCTGTGAGCCAGAAAATATTTAGAGTGAGCTTTATATTGTCATGTTAAACACCAAAGGTATGTGTGTACCAGCTTACTCCTAGGACAAATATCTTCTCCAGCAATAATTTTCCTTTAGGAACCCTACTCTGTGGTGGAACAGCAGCTTAGAAAACATGTCGTAGGAAATGTCATGTAACCTGGCTTCCTTAGAGCTGGCAAAAGATGAAAAGGGGAAAAGGATGTATGAGTTGATGTAAAATTGCGTGTTGTGTTATTGTTGTCACATGGATATGTTTTAGGCATCTGTGGTGCTATGTTAGAAGAGAGGAGACAAAAGTCATGAAGCTTGTGTATTTTGCATGTCAACAGAAAGCAATATGTATGCGTTGTGAGACTGGTTTTAATAGCAGATCTGATGTTACTGCTTTAGTCATGTCACATACTCCACAAGAGCTCGTGATGATGACAGATTTCAAAGCCAAGGTTACTGCCAGTGCTCCTTTTTGGGGTGGTAAAACCATTCTGTAGCTCAACATAGTTCTTGGTAGTTCAGTTGTCTTCATGTCTACACATAAGATTTATTTATTCAGAGGGAAGCAGTCAGAACCTAACCCATTTGGTTTACAGGTTATAGCTTTTCTTGTGCTTCAGATTTGCTTGCCAGGTCAAAGGCTTGAAATTCTTTGCCCATGTAGAGTAGCAGTACAGTTTCCTTCTGCATTTCCAAATACTTTAAACATTTTAATCTGGTGACTTGGAAACAATTAATAATGTTTTGATAATGAATTTTGATAGATGTTTGTCAAGAAAGGTGCTATTTATAGCGATTGTATCACATAGCCCATGGTAAACATTGTTTATAAATGGTGCAGGCTATTGTCTTAGAGAATGCAATCTAATATTACTGAGATCAGATGGGGAAAGGAAAGTTTCTTCTAGAATTCTAGTAATGCCGTTCCATATTTAAATCAATAAATATTTTGTCAACAACTAAAGAAAAACTTTCTTCTGCTTGTTACTACAATTACATGTCAATAACCTGTTGCTTGTGTAATCCTGGAAACATTTTTTTCTGGGATTTTATGCAAAGGTATGCTTATTTATCTGTATCACTCCAAAGTACTTGTGTTCTCAGGCTATCTATATCAGAAAATATGTCCTCAAACAGTGAATCATAATGGGCGCAGGATTGGAATGAAATGCCTTCTGAGATTTGGAGAAAGCTGGAACAGCAGCTGAGATGTTTCTCTCAAAGTTCTTTTCTTGTGAAGTTCTCTAGTGAAGCAGCTTTTTGTAAGTTAGCATGTTGCATTGCTTGACATCAGGCTTTTCTGTTGTATTTTGTATGAATATGCACAAACTGTATTAAGATCAGTTATATAGAGGACCTTTAGCTTCAGGAATTACTGTGCTTGGATATTTCTGAACTACCTCAAATTTGAGATGGTTTTTAATGTTCAATATTTATAAATAATGGAAAGAATTATTTTCTGGAGGCATGTACAAGAATCAAAATAGGGTGCTTGTCTATACTTTTTCCATCTGGAAGATGTTTGGTAGGTTTTTATACAACTTGAAAACATTTAAATAAGATCAGAAGCAACTTTTTGAGAATGGTAGCTTTTAGATTAGGAACCAGACAGATTAATGTTCTGTGAATTAAATTAGAGTTGAAATTGTCTGAATGGGTTTGATACCAGACAGCTAACCAAAATTTTTTTCTTCTTGAATTGGATTAAACTGTTGTAGTCACAGCAATTATGCTGTGGCTTGTGGGCAGTTTACTGGATTTTATTATTCAAATAAATTTTAAGGAATTTTGTAATTTTGACCTTTTGTAGCATAAGATAGCAGCAGGATTTTGCAAGGAAACCAACTGGCTAAAAAACTGTCGAAAAGTCAGATTTTCTCAATAAAGATTAATTCTTTTAAAACTTCAAAGAACTTTGAAACTTCTCAAATAGTTCTAAGGGATATTTTCCTAGTGTTTAGTGTTTACTTTACATCAATTTTTCTTTATTGCTATGTTGGAAATGCAGCCTTGGAAATTAAGTAATATCAGATGTTAATAGCTATTCCAAATGCTTTGATACCCTCCTGATTTCTACTAGGTAATAGCTACTTATTCTGCTTGCATACAGGACCTGTTAAATAACATCCTTCAGAAATAAAGGAAGAAAAGCCCTGGGAATGTCTGACAATCTCTATGGAATTCTTACTTAGCATTTTGACTCAAAATGGAAGTTGGCAGGTAGAGATTTAAATTAGGATTATGAAAGCCAGAGTTGTGATTACAGAGTTGTTTCAAACTCAGTATGAGTAGCAAGAAATCAGAGAAGTTAATAGCAATAAATTTCTCCTGATTTTTTGGTGTACAGGATCAAAATATATAAAGAATAGTTTTTACTTAAGTGCCATCTAATAAACATCCTTGTAGGCTGTCGTTTCATATTTGGGTCAGAAATGGGAATGTAGAATAAGTTAAAGCAATTTAGAATCCAGTCAAAGTCATATAATTTTATGATCTGAATTTATTCTATATTACAAATTCTGGTCATGCTAAATATATGAGGACAAGTGAGCCATGCAATATATAGAAAAGGACTACTTTGGCTGAAATTCTAGCAAAACATTAGGTAGAAAAAAAGCAATAAATATCTCCCCTGCTTTGTAAAGAAAAAGTTTCTGAAACAATTTTTGAGAGGACTAGCTTAGTTTTCTTGATGGAAGCTTTAACTTCTTGCCTAAAAATGAAGTATATATTTTACAAAAATATTTAGCTCATGAGCCATTTTTGTTACACAAAGGCCTTCATTTGGTCAATTCTAATTTCAGTCTTATGGAGATGGAGGTAGCTAACAAAATAATCAACAAGTCTGTTCTGGTGTATATGCAGGAAATGTAGCTGGGTTGAAGATATTCCTGGAAATACAGTTGATATTGCTGATAGGTAGCTGCTAATGATAGCTAATAAAACACAGCAGTGATAACTCATTTGTCATAGACTAGGACTCAAAAGCTAGAGAAATATCTCAAGTCTTTGGGACAGGCCCTGTGTAATTTCTAAAACGATGTTTCAAGGGCTTCTACTTAAAGCAAAACATCTAGAAGAGTTGGTAAGGCCACACGTTGGACTTCTATGTCTGCGGAAAAAAAAAACCAAACCCTAAATGATTCCACAGAATAGAGCCTTAACTGAGAACTCTTTCTGACCTGAACTTGCTTGCTATCCTCATTTGTATTGTGAGGAATGTCACAGCCGATTTATTTCCAGCAGAGCTCTACATAGAAGGGGTGAATGGGAGCAGAAATTGTTGATCATTATTCTTTTTTTCTTTTCAGTTGCTTAATTGTATCTTAACTTTGTATGCTTTGACTTTTCTTTGCTGCCTTTTTCTTGATGACAACAACCTCATGTACTTAAAGGGTAATGTCATTTGAGCTTTTAGAAAGTATTGAAAAGTCAGTGGGAAATGTGAACTACTGAACTGGCATATTGCAAGGACAAAAATGTTAAATCAGATGAGTAGAAAGCAGCTCATTCTATTCTTTGATAACACAGAATATTCTACGTGCCCAGGAGGGACATTAATATTAAAGGCTTCACTTTTAAATAAAACAGATTTTTTAAAAAAGAACAAACTAGTTCAAGGGATTTGGGGTCAGATCAGTAGGTGCCTTCAATTATTTGCTCTGTCAGAAAATGCAAAAGAGCAATAGCATTTTGCAGATGGAGTTTGAAATTCCTAGGTTATTTCAGTGTTTCAAACCAGAACAAGGAGTTGTGGCCTTCTGGCTTTTCTAGGTAAGTGCACTGTCACTCCGTGCCCAAGGTTTTCTTACTATTCTTTTGGATGAGACAATTAGAAATAGAAAAACAGTTTGTTCTTTTCATAAAATGGGAAATCAAAGTTCTTGTACCGTCAATTCTCAGACTTATTTACTATCATGATAGGAATGGGGGCCATTGAAGCTTACTGAAACAGGCTACTGAAAAATGTAGTATTTACATAATAAATAAAATAAGATCAGCACTTTCTAACTTCACAGTTCTCCAATGCAGACATTCATCCATGCTTTCTTAGTTATGGAATGTTTTGTGGAAAACTTAATGTTACATTTTGTTTCAAAGGAATGGCAAGTTACCTTTCTCTTGTACAGTTGCTCTGTTACTTGTCCTAGACTGAATGAGTTCCAAATGGTTTAAATAACATAGCTGTCTTGAGTCTCTTTGAGTAAAGAGAATTAGAAAGCTGTACACAAGTTGCAGAGCTGGAGGCAAGGCTGTAAAATGTAGAGTGGTGCAGTGCAGCTGGGCAACAGCATCAGCTAGCAGAGCTGTTGCCAGTCAGTGTGTGGCGTGGCCTTATGCCATTCATGCTGTGTGTTTCTTTAAAGTGCTCTCCTTTCACTATATGAAACTCTTGGTGATTTGTGTTTTTTACCATGCAGCCCTACAATGCCTTTGGCCCCTTCAGAATTTTCATTCCTGATGGTGAAAGCTTAGAGACAGCAGAATTAAAATTTGGCTGTAAAGTTAAATCAATATACTCCTTACAGTCAAGTTTAATTAACTTCAAGTCTTGAAAGCAGAAACTTAAGGGAAACTGTCAGTGATCTCAGCAGAACATGGAAGATTGTCAGTTTTCAGGACTGAAGTTCTAGTGAAGACAGTAGGTAGGAGAAAATCAGTTCAAGGGACTAAAACCAGGACAAGCGCCGTTATCTTGAAGTTGTGTCTGTTTCACCTCAGGCTCAAAAATTCTGGTCTGTGATTCTTTTTAATGTGTGTTCTGGAAAGAAGTCAGAAAATGGTTTAAGAACATGTGTATTTCATTGAAGGCAAATCACCTATATTTACTTTAAGCCTTGATTCAAGATAAGCTTCGCTTCTCAAGGAGGGAGGAATTAGCCTTAGTTTATATTGAACAGACTCCATTTTTTCATCTCTTATATTGCACTTGGAGAAAGAACATTACTTTCTGTATAATTGGGCCACCTGCAGTCAGAAAATCCTTTGACTCAGGAGTTCTAAGAGCACCACTCTAATTCTATCTTTGTTTTGGTGACTTTTGAACAGAGTAGAGTTTCTGTAGGGAATTTTTCCATCTCCCAGGATTAACTCAGGCACAATAGTTAATAGTCATAATGAAATCATTGATTTTTGTATTTTAGATTTTTCTGGCTTTCCCCATATAAACATGAGAATGAAACACCCCTCTTTGTACTAATTTGATTTTTAAGTGATTTTTCACTTGCATGTGTTGCTTGATGAAGCACTGGATACCCTGGTAGTTTTATGATGGTCACTGTCTGTGTGTGAGGTACCAGTAACAGTGGTGAGTAAAGCTAGTCTGTTATGTGCTGGATTTGTCACAAACGTTCTTCATGAGCAAGCCGATCTTCTGTCAGGTGGCTGCTGTAGTCTGGTTCATGGGCTCTCATACTTAACAAAAAGCTTGAAGGAATGCATGACAAGTAGTAGGTGAGAGTTAAAGGAGTAAACTATCTGGCAAACATTTTCCAGAGAATTTCCTTTTGTGAGGCTCAATAGAGATGGTAGAAGTGTAATGAACACCAAATAACAGTGCTTGCTTTTGTGGAAAAAAAACCTGATGCCTGTGAGAATTAATTCTTCTGTGCTGTAGTCAGAAGAGACAGGAAATTAAGTGCATATAGAAGTTGTTTTATATGCAAACAGTGTGTGACGTGTTTTAAGGTATATATTTGGAGTTTGACTCATTCTGTGTACTAGGAAAAAGGGGTTGTGAACCACTGATTCTACTTGTTCTGTAGAAAATCTGTCTGGTGGTTGAAATTTGAAGCAGCAAGCTTTTCTGTCATCTAATGGGAATGCGATTGGGCATCTGTAAAAATAATCAATTTTCAAATTCATTGGAAAATTACTGTTTTGTTCAGTGTTGTCACTATAACTGATTTTTTTTTCTCATAACAATAAAAAGTGAAGGAAAAAGATCAGTTTATCTGCAAAGAATTTCAAATAGAATTGATTTTTGTCAAGACAAAAAATGCAAGAATTCTTGAAGCCTAAAGGTGTACATAATTTCCCTGTTTTTCTCTGGCCAATAATTTTTTCTTATTACTGGCTAGCTGCATTTTGAATGTCAAGTGGCTTTTGATCTATTTGGCTGAACTGGCCCAAGCCAATATAAATTAACATTGTGTAAACTGTAATGATTTGAAAAAGACCAGCCGATACTACGAAGATCTAAATGTGTACAGTCAGGATAATACCTAGATTTACAAAGCACTTTTCATCGACTAATTTTAAAGTATTTTACAAGAAATTGATTCCCTTGCCCTGATTAGTCATTCTGTTGAAACATGAGTTGATAGAATGTATGCCTGTATAGAATTGTTTTGTTGCTTCTGTTGGGCTATTCTGGTGTCTTGCCCTTTTAATTTTTTAGACGTTTGAAAACACACTTGTTATTATTGCTTGTTGAATTTGCAAGGTGTGCCAAGCTTCTGAACTGCTGAAATAGTTGATATAGGTCTGTCCTGACCTAACCATTAATTTCCACTTCCGAAACTTTTTCAGGGTTTCAGGATAGACTAGGAGCTATTAGCTACAGAATCAGTCATGCTATTTGAAAATTGAAGCTATTTGTGGTTATTTCAGTTCTGTGAGAACTTCTTGAGATGGTCTCTAGAATATCCCAGTTGTCATCTCTTGTGTTAATTTCTTAAGTTCTTTTCAAGGATTTCACTTCAATAAGCAAGGAGAGGGCAGCATACATCTTATACAGACTGATCTGAAGTTGATAGGTAGACTTCAAATCTGGTTTAATTTTGCCTCTCATATATTTTTAATCTGACTAAAAGGAAAACACTTTAGTTCTTATACTGAATATTTTGGTTTTGTTCTTTTCTATTCTGTTCCTTCATCTCTGCTTGTAATGCAAAGCATCAAGCTAGAAATTCTGTTTATTGTACTTTTATGTTTTGGTTTTGAAAAATGTTCTTTTTCCTTTATAAATGTTTGGATTTAACATTAGTTTTCCATGTTTTCTGCTTTATTTCAGTGATATGAATGCATAATTCTGTCCCTCCAGGGTGGTAGTTTTCCATATTTTAAGCCTCAGATTTTCTTTTCTGATGTATTTCAAGCCTTTAGGATGGTAATGTCTGGATATGAGAATTTCTGTGTGTTTTTAAGACATTTAAAACTTGGTATTTAAGTCAGAAGAAAATGAATTATTATCTAGCAAGACTGTCCTGTAAAAGTTATTCTGACAATAATCACAGAATTCTAGAATGGTGGGGGTTTGAAGAAACCTCTAGAGATCATCTAGTCCAAACGCCTGCTAAAGCAGTTTCACCTTGATCAGCTCACACAGGAACGCATTCAAGCAGGTTTTGAAAACCTTCAGAGAAGGAACCTCCACACCCTCTGTGGGCACCCTGTGCCAGGGCTCCCTCACCCTCACAGGAAAGAAGTTGGTCCTCATGGTCAAGTGGAACTTGCTATGTTCCAGCTTGTGCCCCTTGTCCTGTCACTGTGCACCACAGAAAAAAGACTGGCCCTTTTCTCTTGACACTCACCCTTCAGGTATTTATAAACATTTAAAAGGTATCACCTCAGTCTTCTCCACGTTAAATATAGTTATGACAGTTTATCAGAATTTATTTGGTCATGGCACCAGCTGCGTGTGTCACACCTCATGATGTTCTGTTTGTACATGTGCTCACAAATGATGTTTTCCCTATCTGAAGTAAATGCAGCCATGCAGATTATGCTTACATTTGGCATAATGGGGTGGTTCTTTCAAGTAGATATCACGTTCATGCAGCTGCAGAATGTGTAAATTTGTTGTAAATGTGAAAGTGGGATGTATAATAGCTGTTCCCTTTAGCTTGTGTATTTTTACGTAAATGATATTGCTCCTTTAACTGGCTACATGCTGGCTTGGTTTTCATTGTTAGTTGAAGTCAATAGTTAAATGTAATGAGCTTCTTATAAGACCAGAAGGTTGATTCCTTGTCCTGTTACTACCAAATTTGAGGGAAATGTACTTTAGAATGCAAATGTTAAACATAATCTTACATCTAGAATAATTCAGTGGAAAATAATATTTGGATGTACGTGCTTGATGGGCATATTAACTTATGATAAGCTGTTATGCCTGTATTCTGCAGGAATGTATGGGTCACTGACTTATTCTGCTATGCCAAAGAACTATTAATATGGTAGCAAGAGTATAAAGATGATTTTATGGGCAAAGCTAGACAATAAGTTGTGATAGCTTAGGGAAAGATTGTGTTGATGTAAAAAAACAACTAGAATAGTCCCTAAATGTGACTCTTTCTCTAAATTAAATTTATTTTTTATATTCACAGCACTTCCAATACAGAGGTGGATACCTGATTCAATTTTTCATGTCTCAACTTGCATCTAGAAACATGAGAAACAACTCAATGTAACTTGACAGTTGCAGTGAGACATTAGCTGAAGAGTTGTGACTGACCATTCTTTTCCTAGTCTGTATTACACAGTGATTTTGCAAGTCTGTTACTAGCCTTGTGAGAAATTGAGAGAAATTATCTATCTGAAAGTTTGGCCAGATTTAAGGGCAGGACCCATGATGGGGCTTGGCATCCCAAGGCATAGTTCTTGACTCAGCCTGGAAACCACCATACTGAGTTAAGCAGTAAGCTTCTTGTGCATGGAGTTGGAGGGGAAATCTTCTCAGAAAGGTATGTGAGAGGAGATAGTGCACTTCTGCAATTGTGGGCTAAGGCATATCCATTGTTTATCTTGTGGATGTGGACCTTTGTTTGCTTGAGACTTCTGTAAGTGACACTAAGAACAGGATCTTATGAGGATGTTAAGAACATAAAGGCACAAAGAGCCTATTTGGTTGCTTTCAGGAGGGTACTACTACCCCTCAAAAATTCACAGACAACTTGGAAAATGGTGCTGAAGAAAACAGGAGTAAAAGAAGCAGTCATATGTCTGGACTGTGAGAAAAGGAAGCAAACAGTAGTAGATGGTTTCATTGCAAAAGACTGTTGAAGTTACATTCAGAACCACATAAAAGGCAGACTCTTTTAAAGGCAAACTGCTTTTGCAACTTGACAGATTTAAAATCCTTAACTGAAAAGACTGTTTAATGCAGATGAAAGCTATGGCAAATTTCTTTCCAAAATATAGGGGAGTTCATAGGAGGGTACAACATGCTGGGCTTTTGGGAGGCTTTAGGAAGTTTTAATAATCAAAAGTGAAGGGTTCTAATATTTGGTTTGTGTATCCTGTTGCTCTGGTCTGTCCAAAAACTTGCAAAGCTTACTTGCTTGAAGGCAGTAGAGGAATGTAAAGAATTGATGTCTGTACCTTAGTAATATTGAAAAGTTTAAAAAAGCACTGAGAAGTAGATCAGTCTTTGTACATGCCAAGTATGAAATCTGCATGTAAATAACTGAACCTAAAAAAATGGAAATGGGGCTTCTCATAAATTTGTGATGTTCCATGTGGAAATATAAGAAAATGGTTAAAGTTTTAGGAAAAAAAAATCCTCATTGTTATCTATTCTTCCTTCATGTCATGAGTAGCCATTTCATGTTTCATCCATAAAGTAAGAATAATGCTTTTATGGGTATTACTGCTTACGGCAAAGTTAATGAGAAAAGTAACTGCTCATAAAAAAGAAAACAATGTAACCTTGGGGAATTACAGTTTTTATGCTATGCATTTTAATTCATGTTCTTACAAGGTCTTGATTATTTCCTTTTGTCACGTGACTATGAAAATTTCATTGCATAATTACATTCCAGAAAGGAGTTCAGACATAGAAATTAATCTGTTAACTGCATCCACTGGACTCCAAATGGCTGTACAACTATCTCATGCAGGTTGAGAGCTACACAGGGCTCTTGCTTTAGGGCTTTTGTTTTTTCATTCTTCTATTAGTCCATACAGTCAGCTCAAAATTGGCCTCTACAGGCTCTTTCTAGACTGCTGTTGGGTGGTCTTGCTTCAGAAATACCTGTCCCTGGGAGGCAAAAGTGCCAGCACTGAGGAGATTGCTGCAGAACCAAGGGCTGGTTGTCACTGTGAAGCTTGAGCTGGCAATAGTATTGAGGACATGTAAAACTTTCAGTTCAGCTTTTAATCAACTGTCGTAAGTAAATGCTTGGTACATAAAACTTTTCTTTATACTTTTTATGTGCATATTTGTCATATTTTATTTAAATATTTTTATACACAATATTGGAATAATCTGTTACATTAATGCACAGCTTAAAAGCTTAAAACAGTTCTTATTTACACTGATCACAGAAAGACAGAGGAATGAGGACAAATACTTTACACTCACCATCTTTATCAGCATTTTAAGTATAGTTAACCAGCACACATCACACACATCCATATCCGTATTTATAAGAAATGTAGTTGTTTCTAATTATACACATTAGTGTGTAGGTGTCTCCCTTTTCAAAATAAATTAAAAAAAAAAGGAATTAAATGCCACTTCCCCGAGATAACCAAAGACTTCCAAAAAAAAAAAAAAAAAAAAAAAAAGAAGACAGATGGACCTGCAGATTAAACAATTAACAGAGTTGAGCACAGAAGTTTGGTGACTATGTTTGGACATTTTTGGTCACCGGTGCATTTTGGAGACTATTTTTACTTGTGGCAATTTTTGAACTTCTATGAAAA
This sequence comes from Urocolius indicus, assembly GCA_013401255.1. Classification (NCBI taxonomy): domain Eukaryota; kingdom Metazoa; phylum Chordata; class Aves; order Coliiformes; family Coliidae; genus Urocolius; species Urocolius indicus. The sequence continues at coordinate 280,862 of WBNH01010195.1, forward strand.
CTTATATCTGAAAGCTGCAGTGTGAGCTCTTGCTTTGGAAGTAGACCTACTGGACACCAATACATTTGGTTTAATGTTAAGCCATCTAACAACACAAAATTGCAGCCAAAGGATGCTCTGGATTTTTTTTTCGTTTGTTTTTTAGAATATAAATTAAAAACCCACAACTTCTTTTTATGAGACTAAGGCAGCAATGGAGAATATTGTGCTACAATGTGCATTAGCTGTAGATAATCTTCTATTCTCCTTTATCACATTTTTACATTTATAATCAAAGGCCAACGTATGATTGAACTAGACTGGCTGACTATAAAATCTCATTATGGAGAAACAGGTCTTGTGTGATAACCTTGTTAACATCAAAGTTGACTTTCTCGCCTTACAATATACACTTATATTCTATGAAAATTAAAAAAACTAGTAAAAAATATTAAAATATTTCCTATACAGAGGTACCCTTATCTAAGATAAAGTCTAGTCACTGCTATAAAAAGGCATTAAAAGTTAAGTAAAACACTGGTGTGTAAACCAAGTAAATGCTCACTATAAAGCTTTTGTTTGTAAGGCAAAACTTCATCGGACCTATTAAAAGTAATTTTCAAAATGTACTAGCTGGAGATTCTCCCTTTGAGACTGATATTACTCATAGCAACCAAAAGCTAAGTCTTGCACATAGGTTCACAGAGAGTGCAACATAAATTACAAATGCAGGTCACCTGCAAGTTTGAGGCCTCTTGACTGTGATCAAGAATAAACATGACACCTTTAAAACAGCCAGCTTAAGGCTTGGTAATTTTCTTAGTTCACTAAATTTATTCTGTTCCCTTATTAAAGAAATTAAGTAACTTCAATTTAGTAGTGAAGCTAAAGAAACACCTTTAGAAAGGAGGAAAGCAAAGCCCACAGGTGGCCCAATCATGCTGTCAGTGCTTAGGCAAAAAGGCTCACTGTTCTCAATAGGAAAACTAATGGCAGTAATGGTTAACCTACAGGATGCCTGTGCTGCTGGATTGAAGCATAAACCTGTCAGTTTCTCCCCTTCTTGGCTTCCCACCCAGTCACTTGCATCTAGACTCATGTTCATCGTAGGAGTATTGTTTCATGGAATGCAATCAGGATAGGTGTGCTACTAACAGTCTTCTGACTGTCTTCTCTTTTTCTGTGTGCTACTTCTAGGTTGGTCACACAATGGTAGCAATTTGTCTAAACATTCTGGTTTTAAATGGTGAAGGAAAACTGATAAAATGCTGTACTTAAAAGCAACTATATCACACTGGTGTTCTGCTGGTTGAAATGTCTCTATTGGCTAGCTAGTTCTCTGTAACAGTTTCTGGATGTGAATGAATCTAGATTCAGTCTCAGGCAGTACCTCTATAAACACCAATCAGCAGCTGAGGACCTTGATTCCGTGTTGATTTAACATTTATTAGGAGTAATGTGCAAAAATCTGTTTTGGTTTTTTTTTTTTTTGGCCAAGAAAATGTTCTCTGTGCATGCATGGCTTACAAATCTTGTCATTCTATGACTCAGTTTATGCAGCCAAAACCAAGTAATTGTACGTCAAATCACAACTAAGGAACACATGCCTGTGTGCTCAGTCTGAGAAGTCTGGGCTGATCATCAGCAAAAAATGTCCTTTGAGAGGGGGTGAAATGCTTGGTGAAATGTTCCAATTGAAGTCTGAGTTCCAACAGACAGAAATGGATGAACAAAAAAACTGTTTTCCATAGCACAGAAACACTCAAACATGGATGTTTTGAGATATAATTATTCTGTGTATATGTGATCCTCTCTGAAACTCTGGAATGCAAGGTCACAGATGTAGCAGGGCTTAATTTAAGCCTTAACTTCTGTAAATTAAGTTTTTGATTTTTTTTTTTTATTTTCAGACTGATGTGCAGTATCTTGTACTAGTGTACCTTTTATCTAAAGAAAGCCAGAATGTGACTTTCTCTTATATCAGTAATATTAGTTTAGTAAGTGAAGATCTGTAATGATTACGGTGTTCGAGCAGCTCACCAATTCAGTCCTGTATGGTAACTTCTGGCCAGCTTTGCTTAAAATAATCCATATGCTACTTTCAGCTTGCATATAGGTATGAACCTAGTAAGGTCACTTCAAGGTTCTGCTTCTGATTTCTGTGATGTAGTATAGTCAGCTTAATTTAACGTTCTAACATCTCAGCTTCCTACTGATTAAGTAGATCAATCCACAGTCACCAGAAGGAACACAAGTATGAGTTCAGATGGTAGACTGAAAAAGTGCTTTCCTTTTGAGAGGGCTTTCTGGAGGTGTTTCCAAAATGCTTGGCTCCCTTTACTTATAGCTAAGACTCCAAACTTGTTCAAGAACCTAATCTGAAACATTGTGGCCTTTAAATTGAGGAGATTGAGTTCTTGCACATAGGCTGATCTGTGGATCATAAATATTCTTATCCCTGAGAAAATAAAGTGTATTAGAACAAACATAACTCTATTTTACTGCTCTGAGAGGCTGAGTGCACACAGTTTCTGTAGGTAGATTGTATATATGTCATTTGTTGAGCTGTGGTAGCTGTCATGACTGAGTTAAAGCCCCATTTTAAAATGATTTAACAGGGCACTGCAAATAATACATTTGTAAGTCTTACCTCTTGAAATTGATGATCTACAGTTTAAATTGACATCTTAGGAAATAAACTCTTAAATGTTTACCAATGCTTCATGAAACTCCACTTTCATTCATATCCTAAACCATTTCATTATCTACTGTCATAAAAGCAATTTAATGCTAATTAATGCTGTATGAATCAGAAGAACTGCAAAAGATGTGAAAAGTACAAGAACTTTCTACGTGGCCTTCTACAACCTAACAGTACAAAAGAAACTTAATTCATGTCAAAACAATAGCATAAGAAGTGGATGTATACAGATACACAGAAAATGTTTAGGCTTGACCTTTTTAAATAATAGCATTTAAATGGTATTTTGCTGAGAAGAAATGACCAATTAGAGCGAATTTCCTCTGGGGAAATAACATAAAACATACTTTACATGTGCAGCCATGGAACGTATACAATACTACAGCCAAGTTGCTCTCCTACATTCTATATTTAAAATATCACGTTTGATCCTGGATTTCCTGCAAAATCCCTCATTAGGGTAAGATGTCTTTCAATTGTTGCCAGGGACTATGCCTCAGGACATAACAAACACAAGGAGGACTGACAAAAAAGATATAGTTCAAATGGGCTGAACACTAAATAGCACTAGTGCTTTCTGTACTATTGCCCATGAAAGACCTACTGTTTCTACCAGAAATATAAATCTATGGAATTGTAATAATGTAGCTTTAGAACAGTACCAAGTATATGAAGAATTATCCTGCTGAAGGGCAGTGTAGGGTACAAAGAAAACTGAGGTTCTCTTTACTTGGTGCTAATTTACTGTGCCTTGATGAAACAATCGCAGGCAGGTCTTCATCAGTGGTGGAAAGGAAGGTCAGAAGAGATGCTAATGTATGATAGCTGCTTCTTTTATCAGATTAAAAAGAAAGTCTTTCAAGAAAATATGTTCTAGAACTGTCATATTAGCTTTTTAATTGCTTCACTGAATTCGTCCCACTGGCTTTTTACCAAAGCATCCAATATCATTAGCCAGCATATGATAATGCTACTTGAATAAGCTTGTATTAAAATTTTTCTTCTTTTGGAAGTGGGCTGACTACTCCATCAGCATATACTTGCCATCCCACAGTCATATCTGGGGGAGCATCATTCCCCAGAGCAGGCTTTTTCCCACAATAGGCATAGCTGAAGGAAAGAGTGAGATGCTTGGCTGAAAATTCAAGACTAAGTTAGAGGAAGACTTACAGTTAAACCACACGAGTGGTAAGAACCTGACTGGGTGATTATTTTTTATTTTTTTAAACTACAGGTGGTTGAAGTGAAGGGAGATGAGTATCTTGGTGGCATTTGGTATTTTCTGAATCGAAAATGTATTTGATAGCTCAAAGTAGGTGCCTAAGAGGAGCTGAGTGCCAGAGCTGTGGCTTTTTATTGGACTGTTTATCCTGTATTACCAAGAGGAGGAAAAGAATATAACCTGGTCTTCACAAAGTTATTTGTCATTTGAATGGATGCTACGTTATGTCTAAAGGCATCATTTATCATCCAAGAGATATGAGGTAGTACAGCATCCTATTCTGTGGAGAACTGAAGAAATGGTTCTTTATCTCTGGGACAGAATTGTATTATATTGAGGGACACTGCCTTTGAACGAGATAAACTGAAAGCCTAGCTGTGCAGTCATGCAATGCATGTTATCGGTCTTTATCATTTGGGCTATTCCTGATAATAGAATTCCTGCTTTCTTTGATTTGCCTGTTGTTTTCTGTATAGATTCCAAGTTCTTTGTCTATGAAACTTCAGAACAAGATGGCAATAGTTCGATGAAGTCCTGAGCTATAAGTACTCTACTAAACCTGAAAGGTTATACAGTAATAGAAATAAAAATAATGTCAGAGGTAATTGCTTTTGGAATTGGTAGTAAAAATATACTCAAATCCTAGCATGCTGGGTAAAGCTGAGTTCATTCTCATGTTAAGATAGTTTTGCTCATATTTCAGAGCTGAGCAGTGACAAAAAAAAAACTTTTCTTGCATGGGTTTTGCTATACAGATAATGGTGACAGGGTGTGTCACAAATGAAGATTGATGCACATTGTTAGTTTTCCAATCATGATTGAACCAGACAGTGTATAATGTGACAAGTTATTAAAGCTTCACATTACAGTCCCCAAGAGTTTCAAAACTTGGTTATTATACCTGTGCTAAGAAGCTTTCGATCTGTGTCAAGCCGGTGACTAAAGTAACTCTATTATAAAAACGTAAGCTTTATAACAACAAAAAGATGCTCATGTAGTTTTGCAAACAATAAAAAAGGAGTAACTATGAAGTTGGTAGGATGGCTTTTTTGAAGCCCTGAACATATTCTTACTGTTGGGCCTCTTTTGTAGTCACAGAACTAGGACAGTAACATTTGAAATTCCTTTATTATTGAAATACACTTAATAACAGGTTTTAAATGGCCGTTGGCCATCAGCTGGGCCAGAAACTATTACTTCCTTTAAAATTAGAAGAAAATATCCATTGGTTTAAAAACCCTGTTTAAATAAAATACTATCTGTCACAGAGATTCTTTAAGAAAAGGTTAATACTTGATTTGTTCCAAAGTATTGATTATGTTAGAGGCAAAGAATCACTGAGGAGAGAAATTTCCCTTCCATTATTTTGAACAGAAATCAATGCTAAATGGAAAATGCCAAAATCATTTGCTACTCTTAAACCAGGTTATTTTAAAAAGAGAGGGGGAAAAAGCCAACAAAAAGTGTTCTATAAATAAAAAGCTTTGAAATGGTCTTTTTAAAAAGAGGAAGGACTATATACCTTTAAAAGAAAAAGATGAATTGAATGTATAGAGGCAAAAACATTCAGAAGTAAGGTCCAGAGGTAAGCTCTGAGCTGGATTCAGGTGAGAAGCTACTGCCTCTGAAAATTATTTTAGATCTAGAGATAAATAAGTACAAGATAAAACCTCCAAGCTACTGATTGTGATCACTGGGAAGATACTACAGCAATAAGCGACCACAGAGTAAGAACAAATGCAGTTTGTTCTGTCTTCTACTTTTCATAATACTACCAGAGAAAAGAGCTAGAATAGGCTGAGAGAATTGAGTTACACCTAAAATATCCCTCTAAATTATTCAACACAATCTTTTTATGTTTTCGTAGGTGATTCTAGGTTAAATTATAATAATTGCATGTTCACAGCAGGAGAATAAAGCTGCAGTTTGATATTTTGGTGCCTCTGGGTACATTATGTAATTCTAAAAATTATTATCTCTTCCTATATAATTTATGTTTTTTATTTGGAACAAAATACAACAAAAAGATAATATTCTGTCTATTTGCATGTAATTTTCACACTTAGCTGAAAAAGTCTGTGCAGCATGGATCACCTAATAAAGCCATTTCAATTGTTGATAGAACAGAATCTACTTTTCATTCATACAGTGTGGTATTAAACTATATTCTGTACTTAGTAGCTATAACAGAAATTCTGTTCCTGTGGCTCTTCAGCTTGTATGATTTAACTGGACAGAAAATGGCATGGACATACACAGCAAAGATAACTTTCTTCACCAAGAGAAGAAACAAATAAACCACTGAAAATGAAGCACTCAGTCTTCAGAAGAATGCAAACTCATATCCCAAAGGATATTATGGCAAGAAAGCTAATAACTTTAGTTACGTAGTTAAAAATTGCTCTTTCCTCATAATTTAGATGTACTCTTTCCTTAGATCTAAGAATGTTCAGTTGTTGTTGGTTTAAATAGTTTGTGACATGAATATCTGAAGTAATTATTACCGTCAGAAAAGTTTAATACACTTCACAGTAAAAGAGCATTTTACTTATGTTGATTTACTTTTTCCTCTGCTCACCCCTCCTCCACTTCTGCCAATAGTAAAACTCACAAGTTTTGGTCATATGGGGATCTCATGGCACCAACGGATGTAAGAAAAATTAAAGAGTCTTTAAAGATCATTTGAAGCCAAGTAATAGAAGGGAGGCATTGAGAACAGAGAGAGCAGATATCTTCCCTCAAAGAGTCAGTAGATAGGCTCTAATTCAGCCTGGTCCAAGCATAATCGAGGGAGCTTTGAAATTGACTTTTCTGTATTCTCAGTTTAGCTTAACATCTTGGCTTTTTCCTCAACCTGTTGATTGTCATATTGTTAGCCAGTGTTGAAGCTGTAAGAGAACAGAAGTAATTATTTATTTAAACAGCAATAGTGAAAAATGATTTAAATACAAATCTAGAGTTACAAAGAGGTTTCAAAAGAATGGATGGATCCTAACTACATTTCTGTGGTTTCCAGTTTGCAGTGAGAAACATGTTACATATAAAAGCTATTTAGTCAGCCTTCAGTTAGTTTCAAAAAGCAGAACTGCTGAACATGTATGATAAGAAAATTGTTATCTTTCTTTGGTTACAGTAGCTGGTGTTGTTTACAAACTTAAACATCATCACCAAAGCACTAAACATGCTTTAGCAATAACAAAGGTATTCTTAGCTGTTTGTTGAACAGCAAGAAATTGAAACGCCCTAGTGTTTTTCATGGTTTGAGGAACCACCAGGAGTTTACTTCTGAGTACAATATTTTCGAATTTCTGTGGAATTCATTGGCTTCTTTTTTTTACAGTTAATACATTGGGGTTCAGAAGACCAGTAATGTGTGGGAATGGCTGTTTATAGCCTATTTGCACATGAACATTTGTCTCTGGAACAAATCAAGTTATTACTTGCAGCTGGAACATTAAATCTTCAGACAAGTGAGGGTAGGAATAGTGGAAAGAGAAGGCAGGAAGAGGTGTCATGCTGCTGCATATTCTTGGCCATGTCAAATAAGCTATGGTCATGAAGCAGGAAGCCTTTTCTTCCTGCTTCCATTTTACATCCTATAAATCTCTACTTGGATTATTTCCTTTAAAATTCACAATTATACTTCAAACAGTATTTTTTGGACTAAGCACAAGACTGTTTTTTTTTTCCCCAATACCAACATACAAACCAGTTACTATAAAATCTGGGTCATGTTTTAAGGTGGTGTGTATAATTCTAGTTGCTTTCAACTTTGAAGACAGAAAGTGGTCCAGCATGAATGCTGATAAGTGTAACAAGCTTCACATTTGCATCCTTTTTATCTTCTACAAAAAGGACTTTCAGTAAGCTCATTTTATTTGCTAAAAGGAAAGCAGTATTTGGAAACGTATAGCATATTTTTCATGGCTGCTTAAGAAGTCTCCAGCAGTGCTTTCAATCGAATGTAGGCCTGTGGGGAAAGTCTATTTAACATAACCCAGCACATTATTTCATCATGGCCATTATGTCTAAGTTCTGACACTGGGTATTTGTTTTGCTGTGTACCATCTGTTGTGGTGTGTAACTGGAGTTTAGGAAATGTGACTTCACATTGCTGTGTTGTAACTGAAGGAGAAGCTCGGGCCTGTTTAATGCACATCATAGTTTGAAAGCATCTTTGTCTCTAGGTGCAATCTCAGTGTATTCAGATGTAATGCCTGAAAAAATTACAGATTCTGCTTAGTCAAAGAAGGAAGGTGCCAAAAGCCTTCCAACAGAGTTGATGTGTATAATACTGAGCCTCCTGCATCTTGTTATGCTGGTAGAAATGACCACAGACCTGCAAAGGTGTCCACTGCTGCAAATCTGTTGCAAAATTTGTTGCTAAAGACAGGCAAGGATTGGTAACAGGAGAAGAAGCATAGTGAAAGGAGTACAAACCTTAAACTGTCTGACATTTCCTTGGGCCACAAGTTGGTGCTCATTTTCAGGTGTGATGCAGTATGCTAGTCTCTAAACCAGATGAGAGGAAGAGGAAAAAGTGAGCCATATGAAGTGGCATTACGCCTATAATCCCCAATTTATAATGGGGAAGTAGCATGAACTTTATTTAAAACAGTTTAATGTCACTGCATCATGTGCCTTTTAACTTAGTCACTGAGAGAAGCAGCTTAATATAAGCCCCTTGGTATTAGCCTTTAATATGAGAAACAACAGTAAAAAAAATATGTAAATGCTAAGTCCAAATATTTAGCAAGTGCATATGGAAAAGAACATGAGGAAAAAGTCAGTATCACAAGCCTTACATCCTCTACATTCACACTCCTCTGTTAGTGCTATAATGGGGTTGACCAGTCCCAGTGACACAAGAAGGACGCGATCTCTTCTGTCTATCCTATGCTGTGCTATTTGGGATCACAGGTAGGTTATGGTTTATCATGAACCTTCAACCAACTTAAGGAGTTCCCATTAGACTAAAAGCATATCTTTTCCCATACTTCTAAGATGCACAATTTAGGGCACCATATCTTATGACAGATATTTAGAGGTCATAGCCTTTTGCTATATTTCTCATGGGGAAATGAAGAGTTGTTGTCTACAGGAGCTATAGAAGTCAAACAAGAACTTGCTAATACCACAAAATGAATGAGAAAATCCTGTGCCATTTTGAACTGATAAGTAGAGGCTAATGAACTGTATGGAAACATGGAGGCATTTTTTTCCCATAGAAACGGGTTCTTTTAAGCAAAATTAATACCAAAATGTTACACATAAACATATAGATGAAGTTAAAAGAACACTATTAAGGTTGCAATGTTAAACTTATTGCCATTAGACATATGATTAGAATAAGATGGTCACAAATTGTTTCTCCCTCAGTTTCTGCTTTATTCAGGGCACAGGTCAGGCATATTATGCATGAAGTGGGTTTATGTAGTCCAAGAGGCTGCTATCAAGAACTCTGCTTCTTTTCCTGATGTTGATAAAAAGCAAGAGGCTGGATGAGACCATAAGCAGTGCCTGTATCAGAACTTTCTTCATTTGCAGGTCTTTTTCTGTACCTTGATCTATTTTGAATGTGCAAGTTTCTTCAAACATTCTGATATTAGTGTTGCACACCATAGAAAGATCTGCATTAATTCTAGCCTTGACAGAATGTTGAATTATTTCCAGTAAATAGAGGTTAAGGATACCTGTTTGACAGAAGAAATTATATACAAAGTGGCTGCTGTTGCAGACAGAATGCTGGACTAAACTATCTACGGCTGTGACCCAATAAGACAGTTGTTCTGTTCTTTCTAGATGCTCACTAAATGAACAAAGGGCATCCTAAGCAAAGGGCTACTTTGGGGTCATATCCCACCTTCCAAGCATGTGAGTATTTGTTTATAGACTTTTATTATGCTAAAATAGAAGTCTGAATGAACTTTGTACATGTAGCAGTCTCCAACACTCCAGTAGAGAATGATAAAGCATTCTTTGGACTGAACTCTGTGTAGGCAAAACTGTGTGCAGACCACAACTCAGAGCTGAATATGAAGATACTATACTTTGCGTATTTTTTCTTAATAAGAAAAGAAAAATCCCATCAATTGGATTAATGAATGCATCAAAACTCTTTTTTTCGGAATTATGGTGCTGTCTGGAGAGCCAATTTCTACCTAGAAACTCAAACAGCATAATGAAACCCTACCTCAACATCCAATTCATCTGACAGTCAGATCCAAAAAGTCACACGTTTCAAGAGCAAGAGAAACAAACTGCCAACTTAGATCCAGCCATTTCATTTCATAGTAACGTTTTATGCTATTTTATTAGTGTTCTACTTACTTCTTTAAAGGTCCCACGCACGTTCATAAATTTATAGATAATATAAGCAGGCACAAGTATCATTGAAGATAGTGCTATTCCCCAGCCAATGCGATTTGCCCAGAGAGGGAAGGTGTAGTCATCGTAGGTCAGAGGTTTGAAATTTATTATGCTGACTATCACGACAAACTAGGGAAGAATAAAATGAATCATGCTTTTGAAATGAAGAACTTAGTGAAAAGCCAATTTCATATGTTTTATAAGGTATATTTCAACCCAACTTTACCATTTACCTCCATCCTATTTACTTTGTGCCTCTCACTGCTAAAGCTGTTGAAGTTCTTTAGTGTTTATTAGTATTAACAATACATATTAGCTACCGGGGACACGTTATTTGAAATTTTGTTGGGAAGATCAGGTGGTTGTCTGATACTGCCTTAATTTAACAAGTCTTACAGATGCCAAAAAAGAAATCTATAGTGAGGGAAAACTTCTGCAGGGTCCATTGGTTTTCCATTCTTTGTTTCATTTAGAAGTGTTGTATTCATTTTTAAATGAAAGGCATTATGTAAACTCCAGCATGATCCATTTAATAAGGAAAGGTAAAGTAGCCTTAAGGCCTGGAAAACAAATTGTTGTTTATCCTGCTGGTGTTATCCTGTCCAGTAATAGATGAAAGAAGGAAATAGTAGGTTATAACCCTATTTCCCCCCTTTTAAATCAATGTGTATTGTGTAATAGTCAGGATTCCTTCATTTGGTTCTCTGGGCCTATACATTCTGTTCCATAAAGCAATTGCAAATTAGAATATTTTGCTCTCAGGGTTTCAAAAGCTACACAAGGAGAGCAGTGGTATGTAATGGAAGCTGTATTGTAGAGTGAAATTTGGGTAGAGAAATGCTAACTGCATTGTGATAATTTTTCTTGGGGTGATGTACAAGCTGCAGAGAAAATGAAGAAAAAAAGCTTCAAGGAGATACTTCCTAACATTGGATATCTGACCAACTCAAATTTACCTTTTTCTTATAAAGTACTGTGTTTATTGTTAGGAACTGTTATAATACATTACCAGTCCTAAACAGAGGCCACCTTCCACTATGCATGTATAGGATTGTTAAAGCAATAATTATACTAGTTTGAAAGTTTTATAACCTTTTCAATACCTCTATCAAAGAAACTTTATCTGATTTTTAAAAATTGTATTTACTATGCTTATGGTCTCAGTTTCTTCTGGTGAGGCAGTCTGGATGCTTCATACAGGTGGTATAAAAATGCTCTTTCTTAGATCAAGTGACCAAATTTCTAGAATTTGTAGCTTTTAGTTCTGTATGCTAATAGTAGACCAGTGATAATCTTTTTCACTTATAAATTAATAGGTGAAACCTATTAATTGGTTCTGGGGACAGGATATAGTTCCATAAAGCTTCTTTACAGAACAGTGTTTAAAAGGATAGTTAATACATACTCGCTATGTGCTTACTGATGAATTGAGGCTAGAAGCTTTCATATTTAACAAAACCCCCAAAGTTGACCTGAATGCTGTCATAAAAGCCAACCAGTGTATTTTTGGAATACCAGTACTGCTTTAAGAATGCACAGCTTTAATCAGATAACAGTCTCTTAAAATCACAGTGAAGTCAATTTTGATTATTATTCACCCTGACCTTTGGATTTACAAATATGGATAGGAAAAGATCCTAATATCCACTGTAGTTGAGTTCTGAGCCTAACCTTTACACAAAGCAACCAATTTCATGCTTGGGGATTTTTTTTTTTTTGATCAAATGTAATGGTGCACTTGTTTTTCATGTGAAACATCTTACAAGGTATATTTCATGCACAACTTCAGTGTTTCAGATGGCAAATTACTAGGTGTAGTTGCATATTAGTTTTCCTAAGGTGTCGTTCCACAAATTGGGGATCTTGGTATCCTCCATTGAAAAAGAAACTCTTTCCAACACAATCTCTTACCCCTGGCTACTTCATTTTCCCAGCAGAATGATTTATGTTTAACACATGTAGATGGTTGCAGGACAGGGAGGACACTGCCTAAGTGTTCAGTGTTCCCTAAGAAAAACAGCTTTCTTTAAATCCTGCTCAACTGAAGGAACAGAACATGATTATAGCCACAGTTAACTTTTCTTTCACAGCTGAAATATATTACACAAAATATAACCAATGCCTTGACGGAGAAAAACCAATTAACTTGGAACGTCTTCTGTTCATCCTGACAATATCCAGCATAGTAATGGGTACCTTGCTTTTGGTACCTATTGTGTATTTGAGGAAACAAAATACTAGCATTCTTTCCATTAGGAAATAATTATCAACACTTACCAATAAAAAAGCAGGGCTAACAAATTTCCAGCACAGTCTCCAGTAAAGGCCTGGTTTGAAGCCCATCATTTGTTGGATATCTTCACTGAATCTGTCTACACCTAGATGGGATATGAACATCAGACTGGCATAAATCTAAACTGGTGAGATCCTGGCATACCCCAAAAGATCTGCTTCTTTGGAAAGGAGATGTTAAATGATTTCCAAATAAGAAGACATATAAGGCAACAATATTGATTTCCTTTGACATTACTGTATCCAAGACTTAAATGCCTGTGAGCATTTAAGGTCTGCTGCAAATATCATTATCATTGAAAAGTGGCATCTCACAGTTATGTGAATTTAAGTTGAAAATAAGACACACATTTTTTTTAAATCGTTTTAGACTACTGTAATTTAACTACTCAACACTATTATGAGTACACTGAAGGAAAACTCTCATTCACACAAACTGCTTACTGACAGTGAGGTAGATTCATATGACAACTTACCAAAGGAGGCTCATTTGTTCCACTTGATGGCATACTTTACTTATCTTTTAGTGTTTCACTGAATAACACAGAATGTTCGTTAGGACAAATGTAATTTCATCTTTTATCACCTTTCCAAGGAACCAGGGAAATGCTCCTTCTGTTCAGTGTAAATATGTACAAAACTGCATCAGCCAGGAACGAGTAGGATTTTTTTGAAGTATCCTGTGTGGTTCTGAAAATCACAATACCAACTAGAATTTTCTAAAATTGAAACCTATGTATGCCTTTATCTAGTAATGCAGCTGTTGCAGATACCTCACACACATTATCTGCTCGTGTGAGTTAAAATGAGGAGTAGTCAGAAACTTTACCTGCTGCAGTAATTAAGACAGCAGAGGATAACATGAAAATCATTCAGTTAAGACATAGATTAAATATAAGTCCTGCTAATTGTACCAGGAATATAGAAGATGGGTTTAGAAACACAGATGGCTTGATTGCTTGACTGTTATCGAAACCTTGTACATAACATACAATATTTCCATATAAGACTTTGTATTAATATGCAAGAAGTAATGTATAAGATTTCTCTTGTGAGGAAAAACTATATAACACTGTTCCATACAAAGTCACTCAGAAGTTAGCTATCTATCTGCTATAAGATTCACTGCAGTGCAGAGAAACTGAGGTATCAGAACAAAGTGTTTAGCAAGTGACATAATAGTCAGAAGGGCTGAAAATATCCAGTTCTCAGTCTTTAATATCCCTTGAATCCATCCAGTCTGAGATCTTGTGTGTGTTGATACATGTGTGTGTATTTAGTACTTACGTCAGTTGAAGTATTAATAGCTATAAAAACAGTGTAAATAGTTCCAGTAGAAACCTCTTCCCACAACCAATGCAGAAAGGAAAGTCCTCTGACATTATTGGTTCCCTCAGACCATGACTTCAAAATCAAAACAGGTCACATTTTGCAGGCCAAGATGTAAACAAAAAAGCCTGTGCTGTCCCAGGTTACTCAGGACATGCTCAATTCTTTAACAGTTTATAAGGAAGAAATGGCATTTCAGTCAATGCCTTTTAATTCCTTGTGAGGTTTACACATTTAAGTGTTATGGATTCTGTGCCTGAATACCTTAGGAAGCACCAGTATATAATTTGCTTTATGGAAGTGGCACTAGCCAGATTTAGGTAAACATTTTGAATCATCTACAAGGATATCGAGCTGTTTCTATGTGAGAAATGTTTCAGTGTTTTTGTACTCTAGTAATAGGAATTCTTGTCCACTCACATGCTTTGGTCTTCAGTGGGAAATTTTACATTTTCAGTATCTGTTGGAACACACCTTTTCCTTTTGTAGTGACTGTAAAACATCCATTTGAAGGGTAGCTTCTTCCTTTGTGTTTTTTTTTTTTGGGGGGGGGGGTTCAGTCTGTTTTTGCTGTACTTACCAGTATGTAGTATCTTGCAAAAATTCATGCTATTCCACACTGAAATTTACAATAGGATGATTATCTCTGATATAAATATGGAGGGAAAATGCACTTTTCAGTTTTCTTTAAAGACAGTATCTGATTTTATGCCTTAGAGACATTGGTTTACAGAGAAATAGTTTTTCCTAGTATCCTGTCAGACTACTAGTTTGTAATTTATTATACCTGATGTGTTTGGAAGGTTTACTTTACCTACTGAATTCCATTAGGTAAAAAACAGAAATGCAGCTTTTTTCCATCAATATTTGTTAATTAGAAAGGATGTATAATTTAACGTAATAATTGTTTCTCTTTGTGTGAATCAGTTCAGTAGGATTTAATTAATGTATATAATGTAAATAATTGTGACAGCTTGAGCTAGTCCTTTACATGCAGCCTGGATATAACATATTTATATCTTGACATTTGAGTATAAACTTCTCTTTGATTTCCACATCCCTCCTGCCAGTATTATGTACAGGTGAAAAAAAAAGTAGCCAAAAGGATCTGCAAATGCTCTTTAAATTAAATTTTATTCTATTTGCAGTGCCTTCTGTGAACTTTAAAGTGTCTAAATTTCAACTGCTATGAATACTGAGTGAAACTTATCATTGTGCAGAAGGTCAAGACAAGAACCAGATATGGCCCAAAATTTTTATTCATAGGTTTCCAGACAGACATACCCAGAGCTCAAAGAGAGTGTTCAATTCTACAAAAAATGGGCAGAAGTAGGTCATGCTCTCAGGATGCTTTTTCAATACTCTATGTCTACAAATAACTGTTCTAAGCCTGTAAAGTAGAACATAGCTACAGCTACAGATGACAGTAACTGTAGGTCTTGTTTCTTCCAGTTCTTGAAAGCATTTAACTTTTGTGTTTGTGTGTGTCTGTGTGATTCTGTAGGATAAAATCAAACTGTGTGACTCAGTTACAGGAAGAAACTGGTACACCACAAGCAGAACTCCAGATTACTTGCTGGAGACCTGGAGTTGAATATGGAAATAATCACCTTGCTGTTCCAGTGAAAGTGTAAGAAAGAAGTACTTAGAGTTCATGATTAAGTCCTGGTTAAATACACTGAACCTAAACAAAATTTCAGTGTCATTTCTGAACTAATAAACCGTGCAGCTGTCTGAGAATGTCACCACTTGATTAGTCTATTATATGGCACAGAAGGTTTGACCCATTCTCTATGTAAATAATGTTGGGCTGTAGAGAGAATTAAATCAATATGCAAAAAAGAACAACTTAGGAATAAAGTGAAAAGTAGATTTGGCTATAAATGGAAGTTACTGTCCTCATATCAGGACAAGTTCCTTTCATCTCAGTGATGCAGAGATCAGAGTTGGGATAAAATTAAGGTCTGCTTGTTACCAGAACCTCTTGCATCTGCTGCATGCTGGATTTGCAAGTATTTTGGTGTATGGGTTCAGCCTATGGCTTCAGAACCACTCCCACAGAAGCCCTTGAGCAGGTTCTGGCCTTGAGGTGAAACTGTTTAATGCCCACAGCTGAAATAATGATGACTTCCTTGTAGATATTGGAAGGCCACTATCATATCCTCCCTAAGCCTCCTCCAGGCTGATTAAAATCAGTTCTCTTGACTTTCTTTATAGGACATGTGCTCCTGAACATCTTGGCAGCTCACTACTGGACTCTCTCCAGTTTCACACCAGGTTCTTTTACTAAGGATCAAACACAGGGCATGGTATTCCAGTTGTATTTAAACTTAGGGAAAAGCTTTTTTACTGTGAAGGCGAAGGAGCCTTGGCACAAGCTGCCCAGGGAGGGTGTGGAGGCTCCTTCCTTGGAGGTCTTCACAACCCATCTGGACATGTTCCTGTGTGACCTGATCTAGATTGACCTGCTTCTGCAGGGAGCTTGAACTAGATGATCTCCAAAGGACCCTTCCAACTCCTACCATTCTATGACTCTATGATCATGGCAGTGCAGTGAGCTCTCCAGATTGGTTTGCCCCATTTGTACTTCCATTCTGTGTAAGTATTCATACTTTATACCAGGCACACATCCATATAAAAGCCTCTGTGAGCAAAGGTGAGTACCAGTGGACAGCACTTGTTTAAGTTCTTTCTGCAAAATCAAACAGTTGACCTCAGATAAATAAAATAAAAAATTCAAATAAATTGACCATTTGGTCTGAAATTTCATTCTAAGTGATCTCGTTTGGAATTTATATAATTATATGAAAGCAATCAGGTTACAGATGAGGATGAAGGTCACTGCTAGGTTATGCTGAGCTTATTGTAGGCGCTCAGGGATATATTCACAGTAAAATCTGAGTAGAGATTTTCCTGCAAGTGAAACTGAAGAGTTTTGTGTCAGTGGTAGATGTGTCTGGCTTTTCTTCAGAGGAATCATATCAGGGTTGTACAAGAGGGAAAACCAAACTAGCTTTCCCTTCTCTTACATATGCAGTTGGCATTTGCAACAACAAACTCCACAGTAAGTGCTCATAGTTATAATTTGAACTAAATTTTCATGGTTTTGGTCTGTTCCAAAATGTCAGTGCTTCCCTTCAGGCTGGTTTACTATTCGTCTGGGTCATTAAGGCAAGTGGGGTCTATCAGAAAAAAGAGGTAGACAAGACCATGCCAGGTTTAATCAGTTTAAATAGCACCTGGGGCTGTAATTCTTTATAAAGCAACAGGTCATGCTGTGTCAGTAGAAACATCTGCCAGCTGCTTAAGACAAATGAAGAGATATTTTCCTGGCTATGGGGAGGCAGGAGGGAAAAAGGAAAGAATGATGAAGCATAAGAGGTGCAACAAATAAAGAAAATGTCACTAACCTTGGCTTAGTCTCTGAACGGCATACAAAATTTTCTTAAAGTGCAGTAAATGCTATTTAATTAGTAGCAGAGACTATCTCGTGCTTACTAAGTGAAGAATATTTTTATGTCTCTGCTTCCAAGCTAAGCTATGATCACTCTTCTGCATTCAGCTCTTTTAGAGGGGTTACAGACTACTGTCTGTGAAACCTAGTGCCTCTGCTGTTTTGAGAGAACAGCATATGAGCTCTAGCTCCATGCTGATGTTGGATGATATAATTAATATATTAAAGCTAAACACCATTTCTCTAGTTGATGCAATAGATTTATGCATGAATGCCATTATTTCACCTCATTCATTCATCAAGAGTTCTACTGCAAGAGGGTTTGTTTAACTAGGAGAACATGAGGGTGCAGAATGGATGGATACCTGACTGAGGGAAGTAAATGGCAGTAAGGATGATAACATTTAAGAATATTCTGAAACATGCACTAACTATAAACACTATCTATGAATAGAAATGAAGATGGCTTTGAGGGGAAGAACAATTTTATTGGGAATCTGGGCAGCTAATGAGATTGGACAAATTTTACTGGACTCTTGCAGTGAGATGACTTGTATTATATCTAAGATGCAGAATCCTATTGCTCTGTTTGTAGAAAGAGATACTCTTTTGGGGATTCCTGTAATTTTACTGGCTGTGACAAAATATCAAACTGAGAACATTCTCCCCAAAAGAAAGACAAAACTACTACATAGAAAGAATTCCAGTAGATTTTTGGAGGATGAAATGGGAACATTTGAAACACTGACTTCAGACATTTAAAAATCTATTAAATGCTGAATAACAGATGAGAAGAACAGTCATGGGCCAGATACCATCTCATGATGATATGCAATGGAATGGTATTGAATCAGAGGTTTAGCAGGCTATATATATAATTAAATATTCAAATATTGCTAATGTAAGTAAAATTCTGTTTGACCTTTTTGTTTCATTTAAGAGTAGTAGTAGTAAACTTTTTCACTTGTAGCAGACTATTATTCTTTTCCTTGATGAAACTAGACAACACAAGACCCCTCACAAGACTGAAGCTCCCATAGACTGAGGGCTCAGCTCAGGCAGATTCAGTGTCCTGCTGTGTTGCCAAAGTCAGTGTTGAAGCAGAAAGTGCAATTTCAGTTTGTTGAGTTTTCTCAGTTAAGGTTAACCAAGTACATTCATATAGTTTGCTATCATTTTGGTCATTTATACAGAGAGAAACTAAAAAATACTTTTATTTTTCCTTATGAAACTTGTGTAGCAAGAGTCTTTTTATTTTTTAATTTAGGCAGAAGAATAATATTGAAGACCAAATAAGGCTAGGGAAGTTATTAAATAAGCTGACACATCATCTGAGACCTGACTTAAAACTGTGAGCCATGTTTTCTTCAGGGTACTGTAGTACATCATTGAACTTCGGCTGGCACATAGGGATTCCAGCCAGAGATCAATTGAGGTCTCCTAAAGCCTGCCATGTTGGGGATGAAGCAAATTATTGCATCCTTTTTGTGGCATATATTAGTATGAAATACTAGAAATATTATTTCTAGTATTTAGGATGTTGGGTATTCCATACCATGCTATGAAATAAGAGAAACTGTGAACAACTAGTGCTTTACAGTGAAGCAGAATGTTGTCTCAAACAGAAGAAACTAATTATTACAACTCTTGAAAGAAAAACTACTTTTATTTGTATTCGTAGGGGAAGCTTGAGATCAGCTCTGGGGAAATGATGGAAAGGGGGAACAGGTGAGACAGTATTTAGGCTAATCTACTTGCTTTGTCAGTACTAGGTATAAACCTGCTTCTGCAAGTCATCAGTTATGTTGAGTTGCAAGATACTGATAAAAGTAGTAAAATTTCCATCCTGCTCCTCTGCAAGGCAGATTTCTTTGGGGGTTTCAAACTGAGCCACTGAATGTTTGCCTTCTTGTCACTATTCATAAATCACATTCATATCACTGTAGGGCTTATCATTGTTTCATACATACAAGGCTATACTGTTTTCCCTTAAAACAATGTGTAAGCCTGTAATGAGGACTTGGAATTTTAGAAAAGGTTTTTGCTGGTGCAAAACAAAATGCTTACCATAAAACCAGGAAACTCCAATTGCCTCCATTAGAACAGCAAACAATATTGAAGTCCCAGCTGCAAATGTGTCCAGGAGTGTGAGCACATAAATTCCACCCTAATATTGGGGAGTTAAAAGATGCAACAAAATGAAGTTACAAATAGAATCATTGCAGTAGTTTAGTATCTAGTTAACAGAAGTCTCCTTTACTTGAAATATTAACTCAAGTATTCTAATATGAAGCTGATACTGCAGACATGGGTTTATATTTGCACACAAAATAGTGGGATCAGACTTGAAACTCTTCTGAAGAGGCTTCCTTTCACTTATGTCCTCACTTAACTGGGAAACACAAGCCTCAGCTTAGCATTGTTAAACAGTGCTCCTGGCACTTGTTCAGTTGAAGACACTGGCTGCTCATGGAAATGCTCAGCAGCTTGTGGGACAGACATGACTTCATTTAATGAAGTTCTTACATTATTGGCAGGAATGGACTGCTACAAGAGTTTCTATAAGCCATTATCACTTCACTCCTAAGGCAAATTATTCTGTAGTCTGAATTCTGTGAACCTGCATTTTTAGACTGATCTCTACTTTGCCTGCATCCCTCCAGACATTGTAGAGGGAGCAGTTGCATGTTAAGTTATCAGCCCAGTGTGGAAGCAGCTTTGCCTCACTGAGATTTTTGGCTGTGATGTTAGCAAGTCTTTGCTCAGCGCACAGACCAAGCCATGTCTTCTTTTTCAGTGGCTGATGACTGAGAACAGTAAATATATTTACTAAAGTCTTGTTTCATGGATTTTTTTTAGCTGCAATTTGACTCATTTTTTCTTTATCTTCCAATGCAGTATGAATTTGTGTAAATTATTGATCACGTTATTTAGTTCAGACTAATGAGGAATGGAAGACTATTGTTTCAAAATGAACCTGAATAAAGTGTTTCAGAACATTTTTTTGGTCACATGTAGACAATCAAAATGTTTGAAGTTGCAGCAGATTTTCAGTAAAATATTTTTGACATCCCAACGTAATCTGACTCTGCCTGTTCAGAAGACAAAGAACCAAGGAATCATTTCCCACATTTTTACAGATGGCATAAATAGCATTTGTACTGTGTAGATCTCTATATGATTTTAATCTCTGCCATCAATCAGTTTTCTTTTTTCTTAGAAAAATATAGTTTTCTGAAACAGCTGTGCATATTTACAAAACCAGAGAGAACAGTACTTTGTCTAGATTTTTTAATTCTGTGGAGACTTGTCCGGAAAAGGAATGAACTTTAGTTGTTGTGTTAAAAAGAAAATGTTAGTTATTGAGTAACATTTGAGTTTGACCTCTTGATTATGCTCTACACCTGCTCTAAATGATTGTCTTTGCTAGCAAACATTGTAAAGGGAATGTGAAATATGATTTTGTAAGAAACATCTTTTGAAAATATGGCCTTAAAATATCTAAGGACAGAATCAAACCAGTGACATAAGGAGTTTTCTTTGTATTTTGTACAACTTAGAAATATTCTGCTACAGTTATGTGAACCAATACATTTGGACAAGTCTGGGCAGTTTTGTGCATTCCAGCTGGTGGGTGAACTTAAGTCTGAACAGGTGACATTATTTAAAATTCTGCTCATAAAGGCATTTAATTCTTAAGAATTCTATTCATATTTCTATTTGGTGAGGTCAACTGCAGTTTTAAAGTAGATTGTTCATGGAAACTTTTGTTGTACTTACATTGGTGATGCAAAACAGTGCGAGTAGGAAAGTGCCAAAAGAGACACCAAATGTGAAGAGCTTTCTATGCTGCTTCAGAATTTGGAAATCATCTGCCAAACCAGTGATGACAGCCTCCATTCCACCCATCTGAGGAAGGGAAGGCAAGAGCTCTCGTTAAACACTGTTGATTGTTGTAAGAATGTAAAACAGATTGTATAATTAATTCCCAAGCACCATAAGATTTCTGATACTTCAGCTGTAAACCACTGGCATTCTGAGGTCTGATTTATCTACCTGTGGTAGAGAACTGAGTCAAGGAACTGGATATCAAGTGTGGTGGTTGCTGGTAACTGTATCATCTGCTGGGCCTTTGCTGGCTCAGCAGGACAGTAAGTAGACAGTACTTTGAGAAAAAGAATGGTAATTTTAATATACTTTGGGGGAAAAGCTGGTAGCTTCAGTAACCAAACTGCTTAAGAGATTTCTGATATAAAGACAAACACAATAAACACCTAAGGGAGATGTACTGATGAAAGATTCCATTTAGCCAATGATTAACCAAATCCAATTTGACAAAGGTTTTCACTGACCTAGAAGAATCACTACATAGGAAGCTTGATGTCATTTTTTTTTTGGTGACAATGTGAAATAATTTGATAGTGTTTCCTAGAAGTCAGTGCTGAACATTAGTCATTGTTTTGCAGTTCATAAAAGGTACTTTCCAAATTTTCATTGAAATTGCTGGCTTATATAGGTGGTTATGAATTTTAATTTCTTTCTACCAATCAAAGCATTCCACTCCTCTCCACTAAGGAGTTGTGAATATTATTTACAGTCTCCTCTTATAACACAAAAATTTATTCGCTGTTTTGGGGAGGCTGGAATTGAAAGATCATGGCAAGACCTGCAATGCTTGGTGCAGTACAATAGCTGGTTAGCAGGTGTTGACATAGCTTGTTCCTTTCCTATAAGAATTTAATGAAACAGATATATTTGGTTGAAATCAGTAGCAGGGAATTATCTAAAATGTGAATAATTCCTGCCTACAGATAAATTGCTGGGGACAGTGGGTTAATATTTTATGTTCTCAGAAGTTGTTATTATTGCTTCCCCTTGTTAATTCTCTGTCAAGCTAGAAATCTATTGCAGAAAACGTTTGAAAACATTTGTTCCATTTTCTCTCCATTTCATTGTTGCTTGTTTAAACGTGAATGATCAAATTTCTCTTTGCTTAAACAATTTAACAGTTCCATTTTTGTACAGATGTCTGTATTTCTGTGCCAGTGCAGGCTTAAATGCATGAATAGAAGTATTCATGTATAATTCTTCCTCTTTAACTTTGGGGTTGTTTTATTTTTAGATTTAAAATTTTTCATTTTCCCTTCAAGGCCTTGATCAGTTAAATGTAGGGGCAAATTTGAGAAGACCACCATAAAAATACTGCTTGACCTGAGTTTTCTTAGGTAAATGATGAAAAATCCTGAACAAAACATAAACAAGCAAATCCCTCATCTTTTAGGAAGAAAAAGCTAAATGTGGCCCCAGTTTATTAGTTCTCAATATTTTACTTAGCTCCAGAAGCTTTCGGCATTTGTAGAAAAAGAGTGTTCTGCAATATGAAGCCCAGTGTTTTTGTCACTCAAATGTTTCTTTATACATCCATAAATGTACAGCTGTTGCAAAGTTAACTGTTTTGTACCTAAAATACATGCTCAGAAGTGTTACTTCTCAGTTCTGCGCTGTTCCTGATGGTCATTCATGCCCTCATGGTATGCTAAACCATTCCTTTCCATTCTTTATATTTGTCTACAGTTGAAAAATGGCCAAGCTACAAACTGAGATATAATCATATAATCTTGCCTCAAACTGTTGAATAAGGATCCAGATCTTGGTGTAGAAAGACAAAGTTCACTGAATGTGATCTGAAAAATTCAAACACTTCAGAAACATTTAGACTTGAATGTGACATTTAAAGCTCAGACCTGACTGCACAAGACCTCATTCAGCTATTTGCCAATGGTTATAAAGCTTCCTGCTGCAACCTCATTTTTCTCAGTTTTGCTTTCCTCTATGTCTATTTATTCTTTCTCTTTCTTGTCCTTGAAAACGAATGAAGTTTCCTGAAGTTGTACGCAATGGAAACAGGTTTTTTTTTCCATTTTCAGCAAGAAATTCCTAGATTAGCTTTTGTATATTCAGAACTACAAAAGACAGTACTATCCTTTGAATAGTAGGAAAGCCCTGCTCTGCTAAAAATGATGAATGAAAGAAAGAAAACTTCATCATTCATTATTCCTTAAAGATTGTTTGTTTTTTTTCTAGAAATCTATCTACTCGTAAGCTGAATATAACAGGATGTCTTGATGACTCTTTGGCAAGAACAAAGCAGTACAGAAGTTTTTAGGGGGCTTGAGATATTTTCTGGTCTGAAGTTTTGGAGATCCTGAATATCATGTTATAGTAAGTCATCACATTACACAGCGTAAATACACTTGATAGACTAGATATTTCACAGTGAGATAGCAGTAAAATTAAGCCACTAAGGAAATATTCTGATGTTGGTAAATTTACAGGAAATTCTGCATCATAGCTTGTAGAAAAACATAAAATCCTACTACTTGAGAACATTGTCTGTCTTAAGCAGGTTAATGAATTTCAGCATGTGTATTAATCTTGCCTAGAAACCTCTCTACTCAATGTCTTACTGTGGTTTAGTTTTGCAAGTAGGGTTCCAAAATGTTGTTGCAAGTTTGTAGAACTAATTGTTGATAGCAGTGATGTTGGGTCATACCTTTAAACAGTAATAACTGTTGATGAACAGACTCCCTGTAAGGTCATAAAAGAGCAACACTGAGTAATTATCTGCTGCCTTGTAAAAAAATGATCTTTTCCTAAGCCTCTTAAATATTGTGATGTTACTGGGATGTTGGCTGTGTAATAACTCCTTGTTTAAGGCTGCTACCTCAACAGTTACAATAAAGGAAGAATGTCAAAGCTAGAAGGTAAAAACACTCACAGAACTGTCAATGCCAAGAGTGAGGAGCATAATAAAGAATACTACAGCCCAAAATGTAGATCCTGAAAGAGTTGAAATTGCCTCTGGATACAGGATGAAAACTAAACCAGCTCCTGAAATGGAAAAGAAAAAGAACAGTATGACTAAATGATGTTTCTTAGCTTCACAGAAGTGTTCATTTTAACAAGATAAATTGATGACTAGGTTGGCTTTTATATCAGTCTACATCACACTCTAAGCAGCTGTTAGAATTTTCTGTATATCAAAAATATATCCAAAATACTTTAATAATGTACTCAGGACATTAAAAAGAAAAAAAAAATCCATCCTTTTCCACTTCTAATAATATTTTCTGCGATTTGCAACCTTATGCACTGTTTTTGAAGTATGCAGAACAGACAGGATCACATGGATCTGAACTCCACTGTTTTGCATGGGATCTCTTGGATGTGATGAGAGATATAGGAACTGAAATCATGGGTGACCTGTCACCAGTGAAAGGAATAACTAAGCTTACCAAAGGTTTCCAAACAGTAACCTATGGCACTGAACAGCAATACTTCAGCAAGATACAGTGCAGTGTTAAATGCCTATTCATTGCACAAGCTAAACTTTTGAGAGGCCAGGTGGTGGGTAAGCTCAATTCAATAGAAGAAAGATGAATCAATGCTATTTAGAGTTTGCATTTCAGTGAGGCATTTAAACAGACTTTTAGTTCCAAATGAGTTAATTGAGCTTGACTCCATGAGGTTTTCACACTTTTATTTGAAACAAATATAAACACATTCCCATATAAATGGTGTACAAAAAGTGGTAAAAATTCCTACCTTCAGTGGCTACATCTTCAATTTTAACTTTGTGCTCATGAGCCATGTAGCCCAATATGGAGAATATTGCGAATCCTGAGATGAAGCTTGTGACACAGTTAATGGTACTAGTCAGCAAAGCATCCCTAAATGTGGAGAGAAGAACAGTTGAGAGAAAAAAACCCACACTTTAACAACTATATGGGGATTGTCTTATAGGAACAGGAAAATGCTTGTGAAAATGCTAGTTATGCAATTATCCCAATGAACAAAAGCTTGTATCAGCATATTCTGCTAGGAAATTACCTACTTCTGCCTAATGATTTGCTTTAAAATTGAGTTCAGTTAAAAAAAAATCAACGGTGCTATGTTAAATAGTGAGATATTAAAGAGTAATTTCATCATCCTAGCTGGTAGCTGTAATACAGCAACAGAGGGGTCTGAAATGAAGCAGCCTTACTATTCAATTCATGTCAGCAGATACTTAGAAGTATTTTCAGACAACTCCAGGAGTGCATTTTTAGCAAACTGTGCTGTCATTCAGATGGCACTGGATAATCATCCTTAGTCTGTAATGAGATCCCCTCATCTATGAAGTCAACTAGATTTCTCTGAAAAAAATATAACTCTTGTTTATCAGATTGTTACAATGGTGAATTTTGTTTAAATATTATACAGTGTGCATCATATAGAAATGACTTTTCAAAGTGTTGGGTTTAATCAGTCCACTGTGGTATTGTGGTAGTCATATGCTTTTTCTTGGGTATTAATTACCCAACTTAGATGTATGTAGACCATACATCTTCAGAAGTCTACCAAATCTGCAGTGTCTTATATGTAATCTTTTGCTGCATATGACCTTTAGAACAGAGAACATGGCTCTATGAACATCACTAATGTTGATATGACTTTGTGGGTGCTTTCTTGCCATTTGTTTGCTCTCTGTCTATTCAGGCATTGGTTCATAGACTGCAGCCTGTTACTGATCATCATACCCATCACTGAAGGAGCCCAGCATGCTGTGCTGATATCTTGCAGCCTGGTCAAAAGAGGAGGAAATCGCCCCTCTTCTCCTCTCACTTGACCTGCAGCATGCAGGGTCACGGTTTAATAGTGGGCTTGGCAGTGTTTGGTGAGTGGTTGGACTTAATGATTTTAGAGGTCTTTTCCAACCAAAAAGATTGTATGATTTCCTTTTTTCAGTTAAACTACTTAAAAAACACAGGTACCATACACCAAACTTTACCCTCTTCCTTATGTTACTTTATTTTGATAACATTGAAAAATTTATGTCCTCCATCAATTGGACAAAGACTGCAGGATCCAGACAGACAGAACTGGACTCATAAACTCATATCCTTTTCGGTTATTAAAGAAGAAAATTGCTAAGTTCTTTTTCAATGGTAATAGTATCCAGTGTTTCCCACAATTAAAAAACCACATTCTTATGCAAGTGAATAATGCTTCTTTTCACTTAGTGCTTATCTCCTCAAAGACTGAACTGCGATAGCTCTCAGTATTTTGCCTATAAAACTAGGTGATGATTTAAGTACAGGTGTTCATATTTTCTGGCCCTGCTTTTCAGTGTTGTTGCATTACTGATACTACTACTTGGAGGAGGATATGTTGAAGCACAGATTGAACAGTATAGTGCTGAGACATGGCCTTCACTTGGAAACTATACTATCTTCAATTTGTTCTGTTTCAAGAAAGCCTTTTGAATAATTACGTCAGTACATTATGAAGTTATCTGACCAAAAGAAGGATATTTTAAAGTGTTATAAATGCTACTGAACTGAAGCTTGCTTTTGTGGTTAAACCTAAAACACAGTATTTAATGAAATTACAGATTATTCTTACAGGGAAAGCAAGGTGTATGAAGCAACATAAAACAAATATAGTAAGCTAAGAACTAAATAATATAATTTCACATATAGTCTGTGGTGTTTTATTTGTTTTTTCAAGTGGATTTTCTTCATTTCAGAGCAAAATTAGAATACAGAAGAAAAACATTTATGTAGGGACCTGCTATGAAATAAATACAAAATGATCTGCAGAAGATGATAAATGATATTTTGGAAGGTTGCTATGGGTAGCAGTTCTCAAGGCTTCTGAAGGGTTTTCAAACCTCTTAATATTACTTAGTGCAAATAATTAGTTGGTAACCTAAAGTTGCTCTGGGTTAGGTACAAAGTCAGTAGAAACGTTCCATCACTTTGACTTTCAATCTGTTTAAAGCAGTCCAAATCCATACATTTTCTTGTACCTTTTCACTTAAAAGGGTTTTTATCTATCCTTCAGTTCACAATGTATTTATAATATGTGTACTTTCTGAATTTATGCTTCATGGGAAAATTTAAAGTGGAGCTGTTTTCATTTCAAAATGGAATGTTAACAAAACTTCTACATGTTGGAAGTTCTCAGAAGGTGCAGAACAGTTCTGGTTGAATTTCCATGGCGGTGATTCAGAAAAACATCTACAACTGACTTGATTTAAAGTCCATACCTAAATTGGAGCTCAACATAAAATATCAGAAATATAATCCCAAGGCACAGAAACACTCTGGAAACTGGAACGCTTCTGCTTTTAGTTCCTGAACTAATAAGACTTCATTCTGTGTTCATCATTGCACTTAATGGTACTTTTGAAAAGCAAATGGAAGCACAGTTTACACAGCTGTCTGAAGTCCAAACCTAATCGTGTTCTGTTTTGCTGTGCAGCAAATATTTTGGCAGGTTTCTGTTACTAAAATTTCTATAAGAAAGACAGTGTTTGAAGATTTGGGTTGGTTGCTATGTCTACACAAGACTGACCATCATTAATAAATGACTGAGGATAAAAGACAGTTTAGTACTTATTCCAGCAACAACTAGAGTAAAATAGTATTCTGAAGCAGTAGAGAAAGAACAGACTTACCTGTAACAGTTGTTGTCAAACTTATTGTAACTGGCAAATGCAATTAAAACGCCAAACCCGGCTCCTAAGGAGTAAAATATCTGAGTAGCTGCATCAATCCATACCTGCACAATGACACCAACATTGTCAGTGTCAGACCAGTCCAAAAGCTAAGTGTGCAAGACAAATGGCTTTTGAAAAATGATCAGCATTCATGCTTATGTGAGTGCAAGTGCATCTCAGTCCCCATGAGATGTCACACGGCACAGCCATGGTCTGGAATGGCTGAACCCAAAATGGTAAGGACCAAAGTGAGTGAGTTCTCAGTGCATGCACACTGCCACTATGGTGGGGTGTACCAGTTGTATCTGTACTTCTGAGCTTTCACTGAGTACTGAAATGATGACATGTTTTTTTCTCCTGGGTGACAGAAATACAGTTCCAATAGTTCTTTTTCCAAGTTAGTTTGGCAAGTATAACCAGAAAAGTAAAAATAGTTAATGTTTCAAGAGCTATGGGACATTTTCTTTCCCATAAGATAGCTTTCTTCATGGGACTGTTAATACACTTTTTCTTGTTTCAAAAATTGAAGCACAACTGACACGCTGCGAGAAGAAACAAGAAGGTTATCTGTTGCCTTTCCCATTTAATCAGAGGAGGAGTCCTGTGATAGTCAAGAGCTGTGCACTAGGGAAAACATACTTTTAATGCTACAACATTTTCTAAAGAGACCCCCTCAGTCCACTCAAGATGTGCAGACAGCAGTCAGGAATAATGCCCCAGTGCTGGTCTCCTGATCAGAAGCCTGAATGTAGCCTGTACTGGTTAACGAGGGTTTCACTTAGTTGTTACACAGAGTTACTTAAACAAATACCTTCAACAAGGGTAACAAAGTAAACAGAGTGAATAATGTTGAACCTTTCCAAAATGACATCTTCAATGTTTGATTGAATCTGCCAAGTGCTCAAGACTACATAAACCACTGGATTATACCTTTATCCATCTCTACAAAATTAGATCCAATATATTTGTTCAGTAGCAGCTTTCTAAACAGATCTATGCAGGTTATGTATTGGGATTTGTGTAGCATGTGGCCCTATAAAATGAGGCAGATCTTGATATTGGTCAGGATGCTCTAAGGCCTCTGTAGGCCATTACTTTTTGTGACTTATGATGTTTCTTAATTAAGTCTTCATTTAGGAAAAAAAACACCCCAATCATAGGTAAGAGAGATTCAGGGATGCATTAACATAGAAACAAAGCTGGAGTCTGTTCTTTGGAGCTTGAGGAAAAAGATTAAAGACACAAGCCTATTGCAGCAGCAGGTATCCCAGTCTCTGAGCAGGAGAAAGACTGACGTGATGCAGCAGTTTGTGAAACTTCTCATCATAACTGATCTTTTATCTTTTATTATTACAGAGCAACTTTTTCATGAGTTAGTGACTATACTCACAGATCTTGATTTACTATGCATAAAATAATTTTTTGTTCCAAGGTACTCCACCAATTGAGTTGGTTTGGATATATTTAATGAGAATGTTTTGCAGTGTTAAATGATATAGTGAAATGTATAACTTTCAATTGTAAGATAACACCATACTATCGAAAATCTCATTCATATGAAAGAAATTGATTAGCTGTTAGACCTGGCTTAGTATGTTCCGCAAGATTTTCACAGACCAGAAGTTTTGTTTACCGGGTCAGCATTTAACCTAGCAATATTTGCTTCTTGAGAGAACTCTTAACCTTTTGGGAACTAAATTTTTGCATGACCCAATCTTCATTTATAAAGGGTGCTGCAGTTTTACAGGGTGCACAGTCAAAGCATGGATTTTTTTTTAAGGGAGTGCCACACCTGAAGCTGTCCTCATATCAGGCTCATTGGGTTCAGGCTCAGATAGTCCTGTTGTGAAGAGAGCTGGAAACTTAGACTATCAGGGAGAGTGGACCAGTGCTTATACAAAAGCAGAAGTATATCTATATAATTTTTTATTAGCTTTAATACTTTCAGTTTTAACAACAGGGGCAACAGGTTTAATGACAAGGGGATGGGAGCAGAAGAGTACACTTACCGTGGCTTCTTTCAGTCTTCTGAAATCTATGTGCAGGTATGCATTTATTCCATTGTATGCACCAGGCAGGGTAATTCCATGTATTAACAACACAAATAGTACAACATAAGGCAAAGTGGCTGTTATCCAAACAACCTGCAGACAATAGAGTTTCCCAAAGGTTAATCAGATGTTAAAGAAGATTTAAGAATGTCTTGAAAAATACAGCTGGCACTTTCTTGGTTTTATCCATTTGGTTTGATAGAAAAGCTTTTTATAGGATGCCTTGTGGGAAAATGCTGTTATGTATTATGAGTCTTTACATGTGTATGTTTACATTTATCACCAGCAGGAGACAGTTGTAACAACAGGAGAGTTGGAGTGCTTATACATTACCGAGGTGTGATAGACTGCTGATTAGCTGTTTGGCTGTATATTTGTTTACTAAACAAGCACAGTCAGTGCCTGATGCTAGGCAAAACTTTCATGAAAAAGCTCTCAGATCTGTCCAACCCTAGAAGTTGTGTTGAATTGTTCTCTGAGAGTTGTCAAAGAGTAACATCAAATTACTTTCATCAGATATTTCTCTTGTTATGGCATTTTATGTAATAAAAACAAAGCATCTTAAACCACTGATACACTAGTATATTTGGCTAAGAATAGGAGGCTCATTTAGGGCAATTTAAAGTATTTCGAAATATTTTCTGGATGAGACCACTAGTGTTGAAATGAAAATAATGCACTAACAGAGTTTCCAGTTGGAACATCACACAAGCAAATCTTGTAAACAAAATCAATTTGGGACTGTGTGTTTCAGCTGTGCATATAGGAAGGCATCTCACATAGTTTGGTCCCCGAGGATTCCTCAGAAGCAGAAATTCTATACTTAGGAGCCTTCTTAAAGGAGAGAAAAAAATGAAGTTGAGATAGAAGGACAGTATTAGCTCTACCTTTCCTGAAGTCTTCACGCCTTTCCACAGACTAAAGAAAAGAATGATTACCACCACCAAGAGGCAGAGGGAAAGTTGCCAGCGAGGCAAGCCAAGGTCATGGATTCCACGGCTTTCGTGCAGGTGCAGAACTCCTCGCCTACATACCAGATACACAGAAACAAAGCGAAGTCATTGGGCGAAAGGGGCTTTTACATCCCTCATCCTGTGGGCAGCAGAAATGGATGCTGCACTGCAGTTGTACTTGCCCTAAAGGTCCCTTCCAATCCTACCGTTCTATGATTCCTAGCAGTTAGTGTCATCTGTTCTTTGAAGCCATGTGTTGTGCTTCTTCCCACAATGCTTGGATGGTCTCACTGGACCATTAGTTTCTGTTTAGCAGCATAGTGTCATACTGACAGTGCTCTCTCCTTTACTGGAAGTGTTTGGGGATTTTGGAAGTGTCATTTATTTACTGATCACCAGTCAAATGCCTAGGGAGGTTGCAGAATCTCCATCCTTGGAGATTTTAAAACATGACCAGTAAAGGCCTTGAGCACACTGATTTACTTTTGAAGTTAGCCTTGCATCTGGGTAAGGAGTTGTATTAGACGACCTCTTTCAGCCTAAATTATTTTACAGTTGTAGATAAACAAACAGTTGGCTTCCTGCAACTTGAGCGCTTCCAAAGTTACTTTCAATTTCTTCTTGCATAGACTATTGGGAGGCTGCAAAAAACAAAGTGGTTGGGTAGGAAAAGCAGCAGCTGATAGATTTAAATTTGATACAGTGCTTTGTGTTGTTCATTGAGACAGTGGAGTCAGAGGGAATTCTGTTGACTACCACGGCAGGCTAACTTATTCTTTTGAGACCTACAAGGTTAAATGAAGTGTAGGAAAGAGATGTTTACAATTAGAGTTCACAACATACATTGTGTGCAATGGGCACAGGGATATGGGGGAGATGTGGATCTCCCTTCCTTTAACTCAGTTCTGTGCTGTTGAAGTGTCTCTTGCTGCTTTTACAAATGTAAAAATTGCAGAAATATTTTTCTTTACTGAAAGCTATATTTGCAAAGAAGAATGGGATTGTGTCTGGAGCCTGCCCTAGAGGTGAATTGCAGAGCTCGTGGTTCTGATATGAATTTACACAGTGCTGGCTCAGGGATTCATTTTCTTAGTGTTTCAATGCCCATTCAGGTAAAATGATCACGACATTGTTTGTCTCTTCTCCTTTTGCTGTCACCTCTATTTGCTATATGCTGCTTGTGTAAAATAATTGATCTATGTTGGCTTCTCTTAGTACATGATAATACAAACAAACCATTTTGAAGAAGTTCTTTTCACTGGAGAACCTGAACTGGAGAACATGTTTTATGAAGATAACTACATTTCAGAAAAACTGAAGCACCGAGTGATTTGCCCTGCATGACTGCACACATGCAAACTAATGCCTGAGGAGTCTAATTCCAGCCTGACTGTTCCTGTACAATCTCTTATTGGATAGATGGTACTTCAGAATTATCTAAAGCACTTGTCTTATCAAGTCAGAGATGAGTGAGATAGTTGAATACATTCTAAGATATGGCAAACCTGTGTCAATTAAATGGGCAAAACTGAAAAACATTTCTGTACTACTTAGAATGTAGAAACATGCTGGGAAAATTAAGGCCCATTAAAATGATCCATCTATTAATTTCAAAGAGTTGCATACCATTCCCTTTTGATCCCTAAAGCATCAAGTATTTATCAGCTAAAAATCGTAATAATTCTGTTCTGTAGTTTCTCATATTTAATAAGAAATGACGTAGTTTTTTACTGTTTCTATGATTAATTGCAGATTGGATAAAATATACTTGTAGAAAGCACCCTTCTAAATTAAGCAGCTGATCTATTTCTGTTGCATTGTAAGGCTAATAACAAGGGAGACATTACAGGCATAGTGACCATGTTTGTGGTGTATAGTCAACAATGTTCTTTTGTAAAAAAATATGAAATGAGTTTAACTCTTGTTATACAACAATACAGCTATGTAATAATACAGCTGTTAACTGTGGAAACAGTAAAACATAGAGGCAGACTTCTTGGTGTCTCATCTAAATACTATTATCTTTAACTAAACGTAAATAAACAGATAGGTCTCATTCAAGTTTTTCTTAAAGTGTGAAAGAAAGCTTCTTGTATTTCTGCCAGCATAATTTGTCAGAGGATCCACAGGTCTAAGTGAATCCTGGGCAGGGATCCCTGATTCCATTCTAAGTTTACCAGCTTGGACAGTGTTAAGTATAGCCAGGAAAAGCTTCACAACTTTGGGTCAGTTTTGTCAATCTGTGCTATCAGAGTTACACTGCTGTCACTATCAGAGCTAGATGTTGTAAAGAATATCTTTTGGATTATGATATGTTCATGTCTACAATTTGCATTCTTTGTGCCCATTTACATTTATTATTGTTCTTGCCCAAATATTTTTAATGGTTTTTAAAGAAGCCCACTTCCTTGTGTGTTTACTTTCCAAGAAGCAGCTAGCAATGTGTCTCATGTTTGGAAAACTTGCCAGTAGTGCCATTTCAAATGCAGGATTCCCAGGTTTTCCAGGAGAAACTCCATTCCAAGAGTTCTGCTCTCTTAATTAGGGTAAGGGATTGTAAAATAGGAAAATACTTTTGTAACCAGTCAAAATGGCTGTGTAACTTGGCAGCTAAGCAAGAGAATCTTCATAAACAGCTGTTATTTCTGAGCTGTAATTCTGGCAGGATTTGTTTCAAGAAGAAGCTGTTTTGTTTTTCCTCTGTGACCTCTGGAGTTAATTCATAGAAGCTTTCCAAAAGATGACCTTTTTGAGGGTTGCTGGGAAGTAGTTCACCTTCTAGAAGCTACATTCCTGTTTGAGTTGCACCATAAAGTATTAAATATATAGTGCTAGACTGCAATTTAGGTTAAGATGTGCTGCCATCTGAAGAGATAGCAGAGACAAGCAGCAGCCAAAGTATTAAACTAAAACTTCTCAGTTGGAAGGTTATAGCTCTGTTATGTTCTTTGAAAAACAGACATTTTTGGAGAAGGGCAAATTTGACAAGAACTTTGCATTCATTGCATTAATCCAAGTTAGCACAGATCAGTGATGCTAGAGAAAGTCCTGTTAGCTCAATTATGCCACAATTATTCTTAGTTCACATCAAGGAGTACTTATTTCAGGAGCAGCTGAGGCCGCTGGTTTTAGCATGTCTGTATTGAGGCAGGTTGAGTGATAAATCCCTGACTGGCTCCCTTAGATTATGACTCAGTCAATTCCCTTACACTAGCCACAAAGGAAAAAGTGAAGTAAAAGGTATTACCAGATTCCTCATTCAAACTCTGAGTCTCGGGGACTGTGAGGTGCTGAGGGACATGGTTTAGTCATGGGCTTGGCAGTTAGTTAGTGGTTGGACTCAGTGATCTTAAAGATCTTTTCCAACTGAAATGATTCTATGATTTTATGTTGAGATTTCACCCCTCTGTAGATCCAGTGAACACTGAATTCCACAAAAAGGTTTAGTTTGAGGGTACATGGCAAAGCAGTTAGAACACACATGCTCCCAGCTGTTCCAGCCTTTAGTCAGCAAGTTAAGTGGTGCTTCAGTCAGCATTCTTAATGGATCCCAGACAAGGAGGGTCATGAAAGAAGAGACCCAGCCTCTCCGTAGAAGCTGTTGAGCTCTCATGAAGCTTTACTGACTTCAGAAGTGCTGCATGGAAAGACACAAAGTTGCCAGAGAAGTCAAACATAGGAACAGGCCCATGCATCACAAATGGAGGACTTCTGACACATTTAAACAAATGAATGCTTACTTTATGGTTTGACCTTTGTTGCAGTGCTGTGTGTCTGACACAATGAGGACATGTTCATAACCTTTTCATGGACTAATGCTTAGATGTGATCGTTTTCCCTACAGAAAGCAGCACATAAAGCACTAGTGGTGATAATATGTCAGTACCATGTTACAGAGAACATTTGATGAAAAACAGGTGAATACAAATAATTAAGTGTTTAGTTTAGTGTGCCACCTTTATTGGTTTTGCCCTGAGCAATATGTGCAGGTAGAGATGTTCCATAGAGAAAAGCTCTACTTCTGCTTGCCAGTACTTTAAATGTGAGGTAATACTGGGAATGGGACTGCAGCACTGACCTCAGCTGCTGTAATTATTGCTCAGAGCCTGGCATCTTTCCTTTCAATTAAGACTCAAAGTCTATATGTCTAGAGAGGTTCTTAATTTCTCATTGCTGAGAAAGTCTCTAATTAGTTTATAGGATGTGGATGTTGTGTGAAAAAACTCTTAAAGAAGCTTCAGATGTTTTCACTAGAGGTTTGCTGTCCAGGAAAGTGATATATCATTGAGAACTTCTGATCATGTTTAGGATGAGCCTAGGGTCTTTTCTTATCAGATGTAATTAGAAGAATATGTTGCTATCCACTCTCATTAGTTCTTGCTATCTGATTCAGTTTTTATAAGCATTTATAGGCAGAATTGCTTATGCTTACTTTTGATGTTTTCTCTTTTGGGAGACGTTGCTTCACAGTTGCTTTACAGGGATAGTTTCCTGCACACTCCTTTTGAGCACTCCATATGATATGATATTGAATGATGTGGATGGACTCTTTGGTCTGTGGTGGTATTTCCAATGAAGACTTATACCCCAAAGCACAAACTTATTGCTTTATAAAAATAACTTTTTCTGTATACAGTGAGGGTTTTTTTAGGATAGTCTTGTTTCACACACTCCTTATAAATTTATCATGGAATGGCCAGTGTTGGAAAGGACCTCTAGAGATCATAGCCTGGTCCAAGTCCCTGCTAAAGCAGCTTCAACTTGGTCAGGTTGCACAGAAACGTGTCCAGGTAGGTTTTGAAAACCTTCAGAAAAGGAGACTCCACAATCTCTCTGGGCAAAGGAACTTCCTGTGTTCCAATTTGTTTATAAATATGATAGACATAGGCTGCTGTGACTGAATGTTGCTTTTAGTCCTAGTTCTTAGGTAGCTTTTTGCAGTTCCTCACAGTTGAGCAGACGTGAATTCTGTGAATTTCCTTTACTGAATCTGTCATGAAAATTTCTCTGTAAAAATGTGGTTTATTTCTTGCACAAAAAGAACAGCCCCGAGAAAAATTACTAACACAGGAAAATAGTCACAGCTCAAGACATTTGTTGACAATTTCATTTTTGATGAAAAAATTGCCAGTATTTGTTCCTACAACAGATCTTAATTTTTTACAGGCATGGTACCTCGTGAGAAGAATAGTGTTTTTGTTCCTCCAAATTGGTATTTTGTGTCAGTGTAAATGAAAGCAAGATGCTAATAAACTTTTCCCAGACACAAGAATGGAGAGAACAAATATAAAGCAGACCTGTATTCACATGAAGTATTTAAATAGGAGCAATGTGGAGTAGATAGGGGAATCTTTTTTGCAGTTATGCACTTGTTCTTCCAAAAAAGAAATGTTGAAAGGATAGAAGGTCCTTTGCATTTTGTGTTTAATTCCAAACCATTGAAGGGAGAAGTAATTAATGTGTGTCTCCAAAGAAATGTGGAATTGCCATTTTAGTCCTAACTGGATTTCCCTTATGACTGACTATGACTAGCAGAAGGGCACCAGTTGCTTTCAGATTTTGGAGTGCTTGCTTTGTTAAGCTTGTAGTATACAAATACTTTCTGATTTACTTTAACCATTTCTAATCAAGTATTGTAGAGGTCTTATTCCTTCCTGTTGTAAGCAACTGTCCCATTGATTTCAGTCAAGCCTGAATGACTGAATAAAATGACTCTAGAAATCCTAAGCATAAAACTATTTCATTTTGAATTATTGCCTAACTCTTAAGGCTTTAAAATAAACCCAACATGTTTGTTAAAGTCTGCTCGTCGCTGTCCTGGCAAGCAAATTGCAATTTGAAGTGATTTCTTCCAAGTTTGAGGCTTAGAGGTTCCCTCTCCATCAAATAGTGAACAGCTGAAAGGTTTGGCCTAGATCCTTAGCAAGTTTTACCTTCTCTCAGTGTTAGTGGTGAGAATTCACATATTTGTGTTGAACTTAAAGAGGCCTTTAAGTTCCATCAGTAACCGTAATTCTCTGGCAAAGCTCTGTTGAATAAAAAGTGAATAATGGCTCTCTACCAGGAAGAGACAGGTGTGATTCCTACAAAAACATTGGGGTCAAGTTCAACAGTCATTCAAGCAGTAATGCAATCTGGTATAAAGACACCCAATATTCTTAAAGGAATATTCAGCCTTTACTTGAAGAAATTTTCAGAGGGAATATAGTCAGTCAATTAATTCCCTTACTTAAACTATTGCTTAACATACTACATTCAAAACCATTGCTTCATTTTGTAAACTCACTATACGGATGGATATGAGTACACTAAAATTTTGCACAAGTTTGGATCCACACCTGAGCTGCACAGCTGGGCTCGATGAGCTAATCCAAATACTGGATAAGTGAACATAATGCCCCTTCTGAGTCCCTGTTTTTACAGCTGGGGAAGCAGATGTTACAGATTGTGTTACTTGAGTGGTTATTATTGTAATTTTTGAAATATCATCTACTTTCTAATAAGTACGGGGCCTAGGGACTTAATTACATCCCTAAAATTCAAGGATCAAAGCACAATGAAATGTCTCATTCCCTTTTTATTCTGAACTTCTGAAAGCTCCACCTTGAATGTATTTCATGGTGAGGAAAGAACCCTAATATTTCAAGTTTCAGTGTACAGATGGCATCAGAAATGGAGCTGTTCCTTAGATGAGTGGAACTAAATCAAAACATCGTGACTAGATTCCATCACAATCTCACCTATTACAAACTCAAAATCATGCCCCAAGCATTCTGTGATAACAGAAAATGCATAGGACCACTTTAAACCATGATGGAGCAAAACAAGAATATAGGGGTTGCATTTTGCTTTACAAAGGCTTAAGCACAAGAAAATTGTAAAGATGAACTATTTTTAAATGCTGTTGAAATAGCAGTTCTGTAATAGTGCAGTTCCCTGAAGATGCTGAATGTATGATTTTTTACAGTTCACTTCAAAGTCGGGTTCTTTGACTATATTTGTATATAGCAATTTCCTGTAAAGGATCTACCTTTACATTTGAGTTATGAGTTATTTGAGTTTAGTTTACCCAGACCCCTGCCAACAGTTTGCATATCACTGCAGGTCTTTCACCGTCCTCCTTTTCAGAGGAGAAATAGCAGACACAATGTTTCAGTACTGTAAACACAGATCTCAGGATCCTTACTCTAGCTAGGCATTGTCTAACATATACTAGGTTATTTATGGTAAAGTGGTGACCCTTTTATATATATAGGGTTGGACTCACTGCTCAGCAGGTGTGTACTCTGATATCCTTCTATTCCCAACATACAAATATTGATTATTCAGATTAATTCAACAGCTGATTCAATTAGGCTGATGCCCAGCCTCCTTTCTTTATCCTAATCAAATCGCATTTTCCCCTGGAAGTCCATAATGCCATTATTTATACACAGATTGATATCTATGTTTTACAGTTCAGTTGATAATTGATGTAGCTTTTTGGTTTTAATTCCAACTGTGCCTTTGCCTATTTTGGCCCATACTGCAGAATGCTCTTTTGCTTAGGAATTAGAAAGAGCCCACCTTAATACAATTACAATGCTTCTCCTGCTTGGTACTTCATCTCACTCCATTAACTCTTGAAGCAGCTGAGCAAAGAGAAGTCTCCTCTGAGATATTTTGCAAGAAGAGAAACAGGACAAGCCTGTTGAGCTAGTGATTATTTTAAAGTCTTAAATTCAGCTTAGTATGGTATGTAGTTGTCTTTTTTTTCAGAATATTGCTGTGTTTCCTTGCCCTGGCAAGCAAAAGTGCAAGCAAACCTAGTGCAAGCAAAGTGATATACGGAGAAAGATCTGTGTCTTCTATCCAATTCCATTTTGCTCAGTGGCAAGTATTGCATTTGTACAGAAGAAAGCAAAGCTTACAGAGGCAAGAGTCAGTCACACAGGAATACAGGTCAACATTACAACTGCATTTTAACTTTGGCCTTTTGATGCTTATTCTAGAGGATGGATGCCAAGCTGTTTTACTTTCCAGAGGAAACACTCTTAAAAGAAGAATTTTGAATAAATAGCAAAGTCAAAGCAACACTTACTCATAAAATTCAGCTGCAGGAGTGAGCTTGTACTTGGAGTATTTGGTACCATTGCCAAGCACTGATGCATTGAAGAGTCTGGGATCTGTACAGTTTGGGCTGTTCCAACTGTTGTCACAGTTTGTCCAGGGGAGCTCAAATGTGAATGATGAAAATAGATAATACAGAGACCAAGCTATGATAACGTTGTAGTAGAAACCCACGTAAAGAGCTATGAGTATCACTGCATAGCCTACACCTAAAGACAAAGGAAAACTAGATTATACATTCTGTTTTACATGCAACAGGATATGCAAACACTGCAGTTAAACTCAGCCATACACGGTTGCAAATTAATTTTAGACCTTCAGGCAATATAAGAAATTTTTGACATACACATATGCAGAGACGTGACATACACACATGGAGACTGTGTCACTGACCTTAAAACAAGAAATTACATTAATGATTTTGGTAAATGAGTGGCTTTTAGCACATTCAGTTTGCCAGAAAAAAAAGAGAAAGAAATTAAGCAGTGCCATGTCAAAGTTTGCTCTTCTAAAACTCTGTTGCTGATTTGCTTTCAAAGCAGAAAATTACAAACTCTTGTTAGGAATGAAACTCATTTCATCTTAATGTCAGAGCCCTTGGCAACTTTTCTTGGAAAAGTAAAGCTCAAGACTTAAATGAAATTTCCCTATGCCCCATGTTCCCACCCAGAGCTGGAACAGATATTATTCTCTCTCCTGTTTCTTTCCCACTGTTGCTCTCCAGATTGGCCTCAGTCAACATATAACTAGGTCCAAACATGGGCATGTAAACAAATATTGATGAATATCAAACGTGTGACTGAACAATATGTGTACCTTCAAACCATTTCATTATCTCTCTGGAACTTCAGAATCTTCACTGTAAGCATTCTCTTTTGACTTTGCATATTTGTTTTGTATTTTTGTATATTGTGAAGTGTGCTCAGAGGGTCCATTTATTGAGGAAGCACCAGAGGGTGTATGTTCTACACACGAAAATGGACATTTTTGAATGGTTTGGAAGGAAGTTTTGATACTAATGTCAGAGTAGAACAAAATTTTGTTGCCAGAATTGTTCAGGCAGCTTGCTTTACATCATTCTTCCTTCACTCTATGTGTAGCATCATCTCCAAATCCTACCCAAAGCTGCATGTATTACATAGAACAGGTAGAAACTATAGCTATTTCATCACTATCATCACTGTACTGTCACAGCACCTAACTGTGCACCTTTACTTCTAGTTTTCTTCAGTTCACTTTTTTGAGGTAATGCAGTGGAGGCCTAGCAGTTGGAGATTAATTGCCTTTCAGAGTAGCACACACTTTGAGTATTAATCCTTGGTTTAAAAATTTCCTAAGAAACATGCTGACCCTGAAGGAGTTGGCAGTTCAAAAACTGCTGCATATACCAAAGTTACTCTTTGCTCTTCAAGAGGCTTTTAATACATAGACCAGATTGCTTATTATTAACATCAGGGAAGAGTGTGAACATAAAGATGAAACTGTATCTTTAAATCCATAATGCTTAAATTAATCCAATAGATTAACACTCAAACTCTAGTGATACAATATGATCAACAGAATGGAGAGGAGAGGGGAATCACCCAAGAAGTTCATTCTTAAATATTAATGTGAATGCTAAAATACACACATATTATATATGTTGCACTGAAATCAGATGATTTCTGGTTTTAAAAATGTTTCTGAAATTCCTCCAATTCAGGAGGACGATAGATATATCTAATGTCAAGATCAAAAAATACTGTATCAAACGTATCTTAAATGTCACTCCTCTGAAATGATAAGAATGTTCAGGAATGAATTTTCTCTCCTGTTTCTAGGTCTAGCTTTTTTCTTTAAAAAGCAATGCTGCACCACCCACATTCTAGATACTTGAAAATGTAGAGATGAAAACAGGCTGTGTTGCAAAGGTTACAGGATATAGTTTTAATTCTGTGCATTATGAGAGCATCTCATTAGAAGTAGAGTCTTTAGAGTTCATAACAAAAATACAGTTGAAATCAGTACTATAGTGCTGTTCATTTACACAAGCTGTTAGAAATTTGTGCAGGCTGTGGACTTTTCCTTTGAGTGAGATTTGAGTTATCCCAGCAACAACTCAAAAGCATTAGCAGTAAAATGTGTTTGTATGTTATCAGAAGATTTGATCAAAACTTTAAAAGTACTGATTTTAAACTCATGCTGAAGTGCAAATACAACTCAATGCTTATTACTTTTTTGAGAATCAAATAACTTATGCTATCCTATATCCTAGTAATAAGAATGCTTAAAAATCAACAGTAATGTATGTTTAGTCCACCTTGAAAATGTCAGCTTAAAAACACAGCTGGAATGTCAACAAGACTATACATGAAATAAGTTCTGTTTTCTCATCATCTTCTTCATCCTGAAGTCAACAGATAAAGAGTACCTTTGAGCACAGTGGTATTTGCCTTCAACACTTTGAGATGCTAAAGGTCTAATTTTCGCAGTTAGGTTTTCAAAACCCTCATTGCCACCCAAAGGTATTAACTGATACTGGCAGGGTCTTCAGGTTCCTGAGTGTTGGGATGAGTTTTGTCTCCCATTAAGGGATTACAGAAGGGTGTCATGGGTTTGTGAGGAACAGCTTTTTGTTTGGAAACAGGGGAAGTGGGCTGCAGTGCTAGTCCCTATAAGCAGTTCTCATAACAATCCCTGGCTCTGAGGTGGACCCACCTCCAGCCTGGCCAGACCCATCTGGTGCCTCTGCTATCACTATTTCAGAAGGGAAATCTGCAGCGGAAAGGGAGGTGAAGGAGTGGTACAAGATGGAGGTGGCCATGCAGACCCCACAGTTGGAGGAAGGAAGGAGGAGCACCAGACCAGAGACTCCTCTGCAACCGGTGGTGAGAATGCAGGCTGTGTCCCTGCA
Organism: Urocolius indicus; assembly: GCA_013401255.1. NCBI lineage: Eukaryota > Metazoa > Chordata > Aves > Coliiformes > Coliidae > Urocolius > Urocolius indicus. The sequence goes on from WBNH01010195.1 coordinate 322,757, forward strand.
GCTCATGAAGGGTAAGGGTAGGACTGAGAGCCATCACCAACTAAGGGAGATGGGCAGGAGATCATTTGAGGAGGTGGCCATGGCACAGGCTGTGCCGGAGTGAGTGCCTGTGAGCTGCAGAGACCCACACAGGAGGTGGAAGGGAGCTGCAGCCCTTGGGATGGACGCACATCTGAGTGACCGGTGCAGGGCTGCCTAGTCTGTGACTGACCCCGTGCTGGAGCAGGGAGGACCACTAAGAAGTCCACTTGCCTGAAGGGAGACAAGTGGCAAGACCATCAGGAAAGGACTGACTGAAACGCTCATTCCCTGCCCCCTGAACTGCTTGGGAAGAGAATGAGATAAGACACATGCATCGGGGCTCTGATCACGGGAAGAGGGGAGGGGTGCGGGGAAGAAGGTCTTAAAAGGCTGGTCGTGCTCTTCATCATTGTACCACTCTGTGTTGCTTTCTGTTTGTTATGGTTTTGGTTGGTGATGGATTAAATTAATTTTTGTTTTCTTTTTCTCCTCTTGTCTGTTTTGCCCAGGAACAAAAGTGCTGAGTGAGCCCTTCCTGTCCTTAGTGGGTTCCAAAGGCCCCTGGTGCTGATCACGGTCCTTTGTTCCCAGATGGGCCTAAACCCCAACAAAGGGCTAGCTAAATCTATATGAATTAATTTTAGATTTTTGAGGCATTTATTAGCTTGTTAATTTAATTTTATTGTATATTTAATTTTTCTGTGAGTTTTGTTTTTGATAAGAAAAAAAAAAAAAACTGCAGTTTTCTTATTCTGCAGTACTAGAGCCCTTGAAGAGGAATGCTGTATTTTGAGAAAGAAGACTAACATTTGCTCAGTGTAACCTATATCCAAGCACCAGATCCACTGAGTTTGGATTGTTATTGTTAAGCTCCTCAGCTTTTGTCAGTCATGGGAAGAACGTGATCTGAATTTGAAGTTTCTAAGATCAGCTGAGCTTGACTGCTTTCATTTCTGATAGCTCTTTGTTGAAAAGGCTTTTTCAGAAGATTTTAGATACAATCTGGTACATATATAAAGAAATTTACATTTTTTTGCTGATAAGCAATGCTTAAGAAAGTTCTTGAAGCTCTTTACAAATACTTGTTTCATGTACAGAAAGAATATGGCTTCTGTCACCTAGACAGAGCTCTTTATCCCTGGTCAATGCCAAATACCCTGATCAGTATGAGTACCTAACCTTGAGTATTTTTTCCTTGCAGAATGCAACTCAGTGCTCAAGGCAACATTCCACTCATTTTATTCAGAGACAATGGAGAGTTAACCCTAGAGGAAAACACTCAATAGGAATAATAATATTCAGGTTATAATGTTTGCTTTTCATTGCTAGATTTGTAAACCACTTTACAAAGTTTATCATAGGCAAGAAAACCATGCTACACAGCCACAAATAACTCATTTGATGTTACAAGTCTGGTGGCTGAGCTACAGTCTTCATAACTTCGTTTTAGTGCTCTAGCCACTGTGGTAAGCTAAGCTCTACAGATAAAGCTCCACACAATGAACTGAATTAAGTCAGTGGTTATCTTTAGTTACTGAAGGAAACAGGGCTGAACTGACCTGGACAGGATTTGGTATTTCCAAATGTCTGCACTGCCAACTCTTCCCTCCACCTAGAGACACCGGGTTCCTTCCACACCCCAATATACAGGGGAATAGGAGGACAGGCCTGAACTGCCCCTGCTTACTTCTCTCTGCTGCACTCCTCAGCAATCACTCTGAAGATGGTTTCTGTGGCTTTTGCCATTTTTTTGCTTCATCTGTGATAACAAAAGGCTTCTGACTTCAAGGGCTGGGGAAAGGTCAGAAAATATCATGCTGTCCATGGAAAGATGAAAGACCTTTGCTTTGTGATCACAAGTGTGTGGCACCCTCACAGTGCCATGCGAGTGAGCAAAGCGACACTTACCTTTGAAAACTGGACAGATTTTCCACACAGTGGCAGCTCCTTCTCGGTTATACTGTCCAAGTGCTAATTCCATATAGAATAGGGGCATTCCAGCAATGATTAGAAAGAGGATATAGGGAATAAGAAAAGCACCTGGAAAGAGAATAAGTAGACATTACAGTCTATGTTATAGTTACATTTCAGTTTCCCTGTTGCTTATTTTTACTGGCTAAAGATAAAGCCACTGCCTTTGGAAAGTAGAAAGGAAATATCAGGAAGTAAGAACCCATGTTCTCTTGTCTCTTTCCCACACTCTTTTTAATGTCTCCCTCTAAAAAAAAGCTGTAGACCATGGCTTCTATTTCCCCTTAACATTTCCCCTCTGATTTTTGGCTTGAAAGGGAAAGAAAAAAAAGCATCCCTAAACATTAATCTCTAACTGAAGAAGAAATTATGTGGAATGCACCTGCAGAGCTAAAAGTGAAAGGGACTATGAAAAATGTTGTTACGTTTTTCTAGTGTAGCATGTTCAAAAGTGAGCTAGAGGCCAGCAACAGAGGAAAAATAAATGTCATGCAAATCCCTGTACGTGCAGTTTCAATTATACTGTGTAAGGTGTCTGCAGAAATCTCAGCCTTGAAAATGAATCACTAGTGGGCAGTCATGGAATTTGGGCTTCCGTGGCATGTTTTGGGTTTTGCTATAATAAATTCCCTTACTGTTATGAAATGTGTTAGACAGCACAGCCCTTTCCAACATAGTGACACTCGTTGCTATTAATGTGGACAATGCACTAGGTCTCACTTCTAGACTCATGTGCGGTGTCTTTATATTGCATCAGGACAATGTTGGGCCGCTTTCACCTTTATGGAATACATAACTTCACTTATTGAGGATTCTCCTGTGAGTTCATACTTTTCACAGATATGACTGATGTCAGCTGCCTAGCATGGCTATTCAGAGAGAGATTTTGAGTACATGATGGAGAATATGAATGGAAAACCAAATTGTTCTCTTAATCTTACCACAAACCTACTTCTAAAAGTAACATATTGTAACATAATGGAATGGACATTCAGCATTCAGGTGTAAGTTGAAATCTTGCAGTGAAACAAAGTATATCAAGAGAAACAAAGAATGGCTTACAGCTTTGAGAATATATCCTAAAAGCTGAAACACATTGTTTGTATCACTGAGGGCAAGCATCTTCTTGATGTTTAAATGGAGTGTACTATGAATGTAACCTGCATTTACATAAGCTACTGCAGTAGCAGTGATGCATGTTTTCATTGTATTTCAGCATTGTTCATAAGCTGCTTTCTGTGACTGTCATGTTGGACAGGTCTGTGTTTGGATATTGTCGAGGAAAAAATATTTACATTCAACAAATACTTGATACCCTGCAGTTCTGAGCTTTGCTCAGTGTTGACACATACTCAGCTAAATTAATCTGGGATACTACATATTGCTTTCACTATACACAGGATCTAGAAAAAAAAATATTTAGGGGTTTTACTGTCAAATTTCTTGTACATGACAGCCTTTGAAGTGCCACACTTGGCTTACTTTGATAGTATTTCACTGTGCAGAGCTGACTCACAAGCCTGCTGAACTGGTGAAGTGTACTTTGCCTAGGCATACTTGCTTAAGCATCATCTGGCCAGGAGTCATTCCACTCTTTAGTTGAAGGAGGTTTCTTTCTTTTTTTTCCTCCCTCCCACCCCCACAAGGCATGAATAGAGTGTGTTGTCATTTTCAGTAAAGAGCAGTTACACAGTATGGCAGGGTTTCCCTTCATAACTGAGTTGCTTTTCAGCTAACTGACTGAAGTATTTTGAAATTAAAATATATATCAAAGTAAGAGTGCTTAGCCACCTTAAGTTGGTTTTAATGTTTTGGAGAGTTCTGGCAACTTTTTGTTAAGCAGTTTTTGATCAGGTAAAAAACTCCTAAAAGTCAAGTGTTTTATAAATATCTTGATGTTTGCTGTTCTCTTCCTGATGATATCCAGAATTAAAATTCCATGGTATTCACTGAACCCCTTCTGAGGTCTTGGGCACTTCAAAGGAAAATAAATGAAGGTCAAAGTATCATTCCAATTGCTGTTTTCTAGAATTGTGCACAAGTGCATATAGATAACATATGTGTGATATATGATCAGCCTTACTCTGTGATTGCACAGGGGCTCCATCATAAGATCGGTTTGTATCCTATGAACAAGGGGTG